>JAJHZJ010000496.1:4332500-4890000 GCA_023548195.1 Bettongia penicillata ogilbyi
GAGCATAGCACTTCAGAGGGGGGTAGCTAGGTGGTGCAGTGGATAGAGCACCAGTGCAGGGGTCAGGAGGACCTGAGTTCAAATCTCACCTCAGACACTTGACACTCACTAGCTCTGTGATCTTGGGCAAGTCACTTAACTGCAAACTGCCTCATCCTGGGTCATCTCCAGTCATCCTGATGAATATCTGGTCACCAATTCTGGTCTGGTCTGGTCTGGTCTGGAGCCAATTCAGTTGGCTCTGGAGGAGAAATGAGGCTGGTGACCTGAACAGCCCTCCCTCACTCAAAAACAAAGTTAAGTGCAAGTCATATCATTATTTCTCTGATGGCATAGTCTTCTTTGGCAATGAAGGACAAACACAAACACACACATACACACACACACACAAACACACACACTTCAGGACAGACACAAATTGCTCTGGATGCAGTCTGACCAAAACAGCAAAATGTTTTATTACCATCTCCTTAGAATTTTACTATCATTTTCCAGTTCCTAGATACCAGCCTTCTCTGAATGCAGACCAAGATTTCCAAATTATTGTATCATACTGTTGACCATGACTGAGTTTGCTGTCCTCTAAAATATTCAGGTCCTTTTCGTACAAGTGAGTGCCTGCACATGGTTCTTGTACCATGCTTCTGAAGCATAGGCAGTTATAGAGTGTGGGACTTGAAGTCAGGAAGAACCAAGTTCAAATTCCACTTCAGATACTGTTTCAGTATCCACTTTCAGATGCAGATACTTCAGACCTGGGCAAGTCACTTAATCTCTGTCTGCTTTAGTTTCGTCATCTGTAAAATGGGCATAATTATAGCAGCTACTCTCAGGATTGTTGTCAGAGTCAAATGAGATAGTATTTGAAAAGTGCTTTGAAAAAAACTTTAAAGTGCTAAATAAATACTAACTACTGTTATTATTATTAAAATACATTTTGAAGAATTTTCAGAAATTGTATAGACCACTTTCTTTCCTTTTTGAAAATCAAGAATTTGCCTTTCTTTAACTCTGGTTCTTCTTAATTTTATACAGTCTTTCAGGTTGAGCTATCTACCTACCCACCTGTCTATCTATCTTATTATCTATCTCTTTCTGTCTATCCTATCATCTGTCTCTCGCCCATCCATATCTATCTATCCATCTAGCTATCTAACTATCTCTTTCTGTCTATTCTGTCTGTCTGTCTTTCCTATAATTGACAGTGGACTCAGCAATCACATCTGTTCAATACCCCATAGATGTTCATTTGTGCTACAATAATAACAACAGGTCCTTTCTTACTAGCTTCTAATTTATGTTGAGTATCAACTCCCTCTTTGCTACTTTTGTCCTTTCTCCTTGGTATAGAAAATAGGATTGAGCAGCTCTTGTTTACTCTGTGGTACCAGCTATCCTTGTCCCATCAATCCAAAGGAGCAATCCTATCATTTCTCAAATCTTTGACTTTGCCTCAACATGGGTACTGCAAGGTTTGAGTGACTAGGGAGCTTTTCTTTCTCCTTCTCTTTCCTCACTAGCCTATGTTCACATTTAAGTTTTTCAGTTAAACCTGATGAGATGATAGTGCTTCGCCCCTGAGATATGAGTAACTTCAGTGAAGTTCGCTTTGAGTTTCAGCCAAGTGGACACTACTCATGCATTTGTATTTATCCTCGGTTATCTGTCCTTGTTTCTATCTTCTGTATATGTTGCTTAACAAAATCTAAGTTGATTAGTGAATTCTCTTTGCATCTATGTTAACCTCTCCAGATAATTCTTATCTTTTCCTTCTCATCAGAACTGCTTCTCCTTGCTTCTATGAAATTTAATTCTTGAGAATTTCCCATCAATACTTGGCTGACATCTCTGGTGGAATTTCTACCTTACCATAAAGTTAAAAACCTGGACTCAAAGCCCTGCCTTTGACTCTGACTAGCTGAGTGACCAATGGCAAGTTGTAATGGTAATTTAAATGGGAAGATCTTTTCCATTCATTAATAGATCCATATAACCTGCCTGGGTCACATGGAAGTCTGAATAACATGGAACCTATGATAGGAGGAATTTGCTAAATGAGTGGAACAGGAAGAGGCAGAACTAGAGCAAAGCTGAGAGAAAATTTGGTCATGAGAGCAGTCAGAGGTAGGAAGGATGCAAGCAATCAGGCAGTTGCCTAGTATGAATGAGCTTGTGTGTGATTTTGTTTAAGGGAGCTGGTTTGTGAGAAGCCTTGTAGGGGGAAGACTTGGGGATAGTGTCATCCTAATCATTGCTATTGTGTATAGATTTTTGTTACTATGGTGAATTTGGTTTTCTGATATCTGAATAAAGGTTTTAATTTTGTCTTCCATGTGGAGAGTCTGTTGTATTTTGCAATTCAGAATTGTGCTGAGATATTCATGATGCCAGGAGGCACGGTGAATATCACATTTATGCCATGCAAATTTACCTCTTTGAGCCTCAGTGTTCTCACCTACAAAATAGAATAAGAATATTTGCAGTACAATCTACAAGTTTGAGTGGCTTTATGTCTGAAAAGTACCTTGCAAACCTATTTAAATGTTAGTTGTTAATATTATGTTTAATTTGCTGTTTCTACATCCTCAATGCCTTCTCATACTTTTCAGCCCCTTGTTTTTGTTTCTTTTTCTTGTGCCCAAACTATTTAAATGTGGCACTGTTTCTCAACTGCACATTAATCCTCACACACCTATACACAAATACTTTGTGTTTAATGCCACCTTCCAAAGATGGATCCTTTTATAATCTTTCTTTACCTAGGGTGAGTCAACAGGAGATAGGAAATTGACATTATACATATTTCATACAGTCTTTAGATTTACCAAAATCATTAAATAAGCAAAATTTTTCCATTTTTTTTGTGGCCAGTAATAGACAGATTCTTACCTAACACTCCAAATAGGGATCTGGGACTCTTTCAAAGAAATTCAAGACACCTTGTACTTCTATAGTTTCCCCTCTTTCATTCCCTGCTCCCTCTCTCCTCCTTGAGATTTTATACACATATATTTGCTAGAGGATCTCTGGTTTGGAAGGGACCTTGGGTGACTTTAGCGGTCTATCTCAAACTCCAAAATACACAATAACAGAGATAATCCATACAGTGACCCATTCAAAGACACAACTATTGTGGTTTTAGTAGAAAAATATAAAAATAGATGTATACACATCTCTTTGTCTCTCTTTGTTTCCTTCTCCCCTCTGTTTCTCAGAATCACAAATACACAAGTTTGGAAGAAACTCCAGTGGCAGGGAGATCATCTTTTTCAACTGATAGTTGCCCAAAAAACATGTACAACACCATCAACATGCAAATAGTAAACACTTACTGTGTACTAGGCACTGTGCTAGAATGTGACTGGGACAAACCTTGCCCTTAGAGCTTACTTTATTGTGGGGGGAATAAACATATTTCCCTATTAGTCATGTTGTGAAAGAAGAAAAAGAACGAAAGGGAAAAAGAAGCACAAAAAGTAAAGTAAATATAGCGTGCTTCGATCTGCATTTAGACTCCATCAGCTCTGTCTTTGGATGTGGACAGAATTTTCCATCATGAGTCTATAAGGGATATTTTAAAAAGTTGTTCCATCTTCACCTCTTTAGAATTACAGAGTTCATGTTTTGTCACCTTGTGTTACCAACAATTCTCTGCCAAAAGGGAAAACATTTTTAGCAAGGAATATGTAGATAATGTTTTTTTCATGGAGGCAACATGTCACAGTGGGTAGGGAAATGGACTTGGGTCTCAGGAAGATCTGAATTGAAATCCTGACTCCAACCTTTATAATACTTCTTTCTACATACTTACTAGCTGTATGATTCTGGGCAATTCTTTTCATCTTTATTAGCCTTAGTTTCCTTATTTGTTTAATGGGATAATAACAACATCTACTTCATGGAGTTGTGAGGATCACATGAAATGACAAATGCAAACCTTCGAGTGCTATATAAATGCAAAGTATGTATAGTAAATAGTTTGAGGAAGGAATCTACTATTGATGAGATGGTGATAAGTAATAACTAGTCAAACAAACCCTTTGGGAGAAAAAAATCTTATGCCAATAAATAAATGTAATATAATTTAAAGAAATCAATGTGCAATATAGATGGTGGATAGAGCATTGGATTTGGAAGTCAGAAAGTTCTGGGTTCAAATTCCTCCATCAGATATTTATTAGCTGTATATTCATGGATAAGTCATTGAAAGTCTAGTGCTTAGCACAGAGCCTGGCACTGTAAGTATTTTAATAAATATCTCTTGAATTGCCACTTAACCCTAGTTTTCTCTAATAATAGCACCAATCTTATAGGGTTGTTGTGAAGATAGCATGAAATTACATTCCTAAGATACTTTGTGAATCTTAAAGTGATATGCAAAAGTGAACTATTATTATTTTAGTAATGGATGGAGGCAGTTTAAGCAAATCCTTGATATGCCTAAGGATCCCAAAGGGCATCCACTCCAACCTCTTCCTCACTGACCAATTAATTGTTCCCTTTACAACACTGATGAAAAGTGTTCAGCTACCCTCTGTTTAGAAACTTTCCAAGAAAGGGAAATGAAAATCAGTTATATTCTAAGGGAAGCTCACTCCATTTTGGCATTGCTCTAATGTTAGGAAGTTTTTATATCTAGCCTACACCTGCCTTTCCTTTGAAGGGTCATTAACCATTACCTGCCCCTTTATTGCAGTATTCCTTCCTGACTCTGTCCTGGGCCTTCTTGTCTTTGCCCTCTTTAGTGCTGGTGATCTCACCATCGGTTCAGTTATCATTCCATGCACAAGACTGCCAGATGTATATATGTATCCCTAATTTCTCTCTTTAAGTCATGCATCATCAGCTGTTTACTGGATGTATTTTCTCCTGGATGCTCTCTAGGAAAATCAAACTCTATCCAAAGTGACTCTCATCTTCCCTCTCTCTTCCATCTACTCCACCAAATTCTGCTATTCATTCACACTTTCCTATTTCTGTGGCAGGCACCACCATCCTCTACGTCATCAAGGTTATAAATCTGGGTATCCATAACTGTTTTTTAATTCCTCCTTCCCACTCTCATATCCAATCAGGAACCAAGTCTTTGTGGTTCTACCTTCATAATGTCTCCCATGTTTGTTGTCTTCTTTCTACTCATGTGGCTACCATACTGGTTTGTAATATGATATAAATGATGCCAACAAAATTATTTATTTTTAAAATCACAGTTATGGCCTTATGATCAGTTCAAAGTATACATTTTTGGTAACTTCTTGTTACTATGCTTAATGGTGAAAAAGCTAATCTGATTTCTTTCTGAAATGTGTCATTTAATAAATGTATAAAGTATAAATCAGAGTTTTTCCTGTTTTTATGTGGTGAAAGTCTTCTTCTGAGTCAAAACTATATATACATATATATATATTATGTATTGACACTAGGACACATGATGATTTTTAAATTGATTTGGGGATAATAAGACTGCTAAAGAGATGCAGGAGAACCAATATTTGCATAAAATTAAATAAAGAATGCTCCAGCAAATGCAAATACATGCAGAAAGGGAATATTTTAATTTTGATCTGTGATTAGTATCAACCACCACAATATGGTAATAATACAAAAGCTCAATAGGAAATAAAATTCTGCATGCATCAGGTAGCTAATAGTTTTAAGCTATTTATAGACTGAGTGCCCAGAATAATTTATTTTTCTCTTTGGAGAAATAGTTATTGATTAGGCTTTAGATTTTGTTTTTTACAGTAGCTGCCTCTCAAGATATTTTAATATTAGAATATTATATATAATGCATAGAATTTGATGAAATAGAGAAACTCCTCCCATGCTGTAACATGACAAGCCCAGATTTTATCTAGTGCATTAATAACGAAAGGAATCAAATATTTGATAGGAAATTCAATTAAAAACAGAAAGGCCAAAATGAATTCTGAGCAGCAATGAAAAGTAATCTAAGAATTGAACCTAATAAATAATATGGGAGATCAGTTTGACATCCTACAGGGTGCATCCTTTTGCTCAGTAATTTTCTTAAGGTCTAGAAGGAGAGCTCACAAAGATGTTTAGGATTTAAATAATCCTGTTTCAATTCCAAATATGGTATGTACAGGAACTCACCTTGAATTCTGTAGGAATCTCACAAACTTGTTCCAGCCTTACTTAGTCTTTCTGTGTATGTGGGTTTTTTTTTTAATCCTTTGCTAAAATGCTATGCAGATACCTCATAGTATGAAGGTAATGCTGGGTTCTCCAAGGCCAAACCAGCAAGCACATAAGCTTTGGGATGCTCTTCCATTAGGGTATGTGTGACAGATGGTGCCTAAAATCCAAGAACCTGACTAGCTAAAAGAGGAAATGTTCATTATCGGAAGTTTGGCTACAAGGGGACGGGTGTTTTGTCCATGACAACCAATGAAACTGATTAATACATAAACTGACACTCAGTTATTTTTAACCTCTTTCCACTTCCTAGATGGTCAGGACAGAGTGGTTAAAAGAGGGGAAAGAGGGTAGTGGTGATATCATTCATGCAGTATTTAGAATATTCAGAATTATTAAACTGTTAATAATTAATTAAGCTAATTTAATTAAGCTGTTCTAAATATGAGATCTGTACCCATTCACTAAAAGTGGAAATATTCAAATCCACAGCATACTCCCTTTGTCTGTGATCTCATTTATGTGGGGATTCCCTCCAGTGATAGATATGGTAAACCATTTGTACCTGACTCTCATGAGAAATTCTGGTCTACATCCTCACATTAAGTCATACTTCCACCGCAAGAAGAAGTCAATCAGATGTACATTGACATTCCCGCTATGAATGAAACTAGGAGGCAGCTTCATACTGAGGAACTCAGAACAAAGGAATTCATGGGGTTGGTTTCATCATGCACCCAAATGCAACAAGAAACATCATTTTATGGGCTACGTGATCATCAATCAATCATTCAATCAATAAGCATTTATTAAGGTACTGTTGTGTGTGTTCCAAGCACTGTCCCAGGTTCTGGACATATGGAGACAAAGACCAGTTGGTCCTGCTCTCCATGATCTTAAATTCTACTGAAAAGTTCATTATACTTTGCAATGTTTATCATAAGCATGAGTAAATTGACTTCCTTCAAGATAAGTAAAGTTTATGTGCTAATGAATCTGTTGTAAGATATAATACTGTAGAAAAATTCTGTGAAAAATTTGACAGGGTCTTTCTAAGTCAGTCAAATTATATTAGGAAGTCAGGTGGTAGAGTGGAGTCAGGAAGACTCAAGTTCAAGTCCAGCCTTGGATACTTACTAGCTGTGTGACCCTGGATAAGTCACTTATATCCTTTCCTTTCCTCTCTCTCTGTCTCTCCCTCAGTTTCTTCATCTGTAAAATGTGAATAATAATAGTACCTACTTCCTAGGTTGTTGTGAGGATAAAAAAAATTTGAAAAACACTTTGCAAACCTTAAAATACTACATAAATGCTAATTATCATCATCATCATCCTCATTAGCTTGACACTTGGTGACCTGTTTCCTGGCCTTCACTGCTCTATAAGGGAAGTACTACCTTATGAGAAGGTAAGCTTTTTGAGGTCAGAGACAGGCTCATTTTTGTATTTGTATGCCAGTGCTCATCACAAGGGTTTACTAAACAATTAATACATATTTATTGATCACTTGATATTGATTCGTTGTGAAAGGGGGTATGAAGGTTGGGAGCAAAAATGATGGTTAGGGATAAGGAAATGAAAGAGATAAAATGCTGTAACCTACTTGAAAAAACCCTACAAATGTCTATCATGAAGCAAAGAGGCAGAGGGTTCTGGAAGCTGGATACACTGAACATACTGTGTTCACACACACACTGTGTTCACCCTTCATTGCCAAAGAAGACCATGCCATCAGAGAAATGATGACATGATTTGCATGTGACTTTGTTTCAAGTGAGGGAAGTCACACACACACATACACACGTATACATGCAAAATGAAAATGACTATTATTGGAAAGTAAAATGACAAGTTACTCATACGGGAGTCATTTCCAAAGCAGCAGTCTATGTGCAATCAAATTATCCAGTAGTTATAGGGGAGGACAAAAGTGACTCCAGGTTTCAGCATAAGAGGATAAACATGAGAATGTATGCATCTCCAACCTGACCTCATTAGGCAGAATTTAAAAATGACCAATAGACCAAAGTAAAGATGTGGACACTTTTCATCTCCATGGGATAGAGAAGTCTCACCAATACCAAGTTTTATTGCTCACCTGGAGGTCTCTGAGCTGAGGCTAGTGACCATTTGTTGGGGATAGCCACAATACATCTGGACTACATGGCCTTTTCAACGATGAGATTCTGCACTTCTGGTATCAGTAGCTGAAATTACTTCTCCCAATGCAGATTAACACCTCTTTGGCAACTTATATAGTATTAAGAAAGCTGACCGGGACATGGAGAGATGTGATGGCAGACAAAATAGAATCTTTTGCTGTTTTTGTTTTAGTATAATCAAGTGCCTCTGATTGAATCTTGCCTTTATTAATCAAGTGTCTTTACATGGAGGAAAGTACAGAAACAAGGGTTTCTTTAACTAGAAACAGTATATGTATTTGTATTGTTAATAATTTTAATTTTATTAAAGATTTCTTCCATTCATTGATGGGCCTGCCCATTGTGGGAAACTTGATTAGGGGAGTTGTTTTGTAGGAGGGTCCCAAGTACCTTTTGTTTTCTCTATTGAGGCACCAAGTCAAAGGGTTGTGATGCTCTCTGGCTCTAAAAGAGGTATAAATACTCTGAGTTGAGGTTTTACTTTGGGGTTTAGTTTTTGCAAGAAAGTTTGAGTGTCAGATGAGGCCTCTGGGAAGCCACTAAGGAGCTGCCCCCACCCCTCAGCTTTGAGAACCCAGATGTCATGTTTCTCTTTCTGGTAACTGTGATCAGACAATTGGGGCCCAATTTTCTGTTGAATTCAGGCAGAAGAAGCCATCTCTATTGATCTTTTGGTTTCTTTGTATTTTCTTTGAAATTCAGGATGCTGACTCCCCGAACTAATTGAATGATATATGTACTTGGTTAAAGGACTGATACATGTGCTTAATTAAATGATTGTTAACCCTTTAAAAGTTGCCTTTCCGTTTATGAATGCAGATCTAAGAACCTGTGATAGCAGGCCCTCCTGTGTATGTCAGGGTGCTTATTGCTACAAGAGTTAAGTGACTTTCTCAGGTATATAACTATACAACATAGCTACAACCATAGTAAATGTGTCAGAGGTGGAATTTGAACTCATGTCTCCCTGTCTTCAAGGTCAGCTATCCATCTACTATACCATAATGTCTCTCATTTAGCCAAATATTTAAGAAAGAAACACCCAACAACAAAATGGACAAAAAAAGATTAAATGCCTCAGTGCATATCTGACAGTCACAGGGCATTGATAACGATCTGGGACCTGAATTGAATAGGAAGAGGAATGAAGAAATAAATTGGAAAAAAAAAAAACATTTGTTAGACATTTACTAAGTACAAAATATTGTGCAAAGCACTTGGTATGCAAGCAGAAAGACCAGACAACCCCTGATCTTAAGGAGCTCACACTCTAATGGGAGAGACAACCAACATTAGAAGTTTCAAATGAAAAGTCATTTGGAAAGGTGCTACGGTCTTTAGGCTGCAGCAGCAAAGAAGATGTTACCACATCTTCTTTAGTTTCATTTCTAGTGATCAAATCACATCTGTTTCTGATGCTGAACCATTTGGCAAGGCCAAGAACTTTGGTGATGAGAATTTCTTCTCTGGATCTTCAGAAGGTGTGGCTACTGAAATGTCCACAGAAGAGACTGTTAGTTCACTTGTCTTCAGGGGTGACCTCAAGGGAGCAAGCATCATCCCAGGACTCTCAGATCTATCTTCCCATCAGACACAGTTGGTCATTGACTGGTGTTGAATTCACAGCTTCACTTTGAATAAGTTGGATATGTATGAAAAATGAGCAGTGTCTTCAATGATCCTGAGCCACTTACTGTTGCAAAAACTTGTCTTTTAAACTCAAATATCCTCCCTGAGATTCTATGGGGTTGTCTGTCATGAAGTACTCTGATCTCAGAAGAATCAAAACTGTGGTTTACCCAAAAGGCAATGGCAAGAACCATGGTGTATATTAGCAGCCATGCAATGAATAATGACAACTTGTTATGATAATATTAATGATCAAGATATATGACTAGAAAAAAAGTGATCATGGAATGAAAGCAAGAAGTAGTAATGGACAGTCTAAGGCATGGACCAGTTTTCCAAGCATTCTCTGAAACTGCAAGAAGGCCTCCAAGTTTTTAGGATGGGTAGGTGTAGCAGCAAACACCCTGGTATACACAGGAGGGCCTGTTGTACAGGTTCTTACATCTGCAAAGGAAAGTAATTTTTGAGGGGTCAACAATCTATTTTAATTACATTCACCAAAAGAGAAAATACAAGCAGAGAAATAAAGACCAACAGACAGGGCTTCTGTCTGACCATAAGCAATACATACATAACAGATTAACAGACAGATCCAACTGTCTGACCATTATATACACACATAATTACCAGAGAGAGAAGCACCAACATCTGGGTTTTCAAAGCCAGGGGGCTCCTTAGAGGTTAATGAAAGTCTCATCTAACATATAAACCTTCTTCCAAAGAGTAAGCCCCCAAGCAAAACCACATCTCAGAGTATTGATACATTTTTCAGAGACAGAGTACCTCATTGAATTTAGCAAAAGCTTCCCTTAATGGACTTCAGGTGAGGTCTATTAATGGGCAAGGAAGAACTTTAACTCTAATTAACATAACAGTCATTCATGGAGAATTTATGGAAAGAAATAGGTATTTATTTCTTTACATTAAATAAATAAATTTATATTAAATAAATTTATATTTATATTAAATAAAGAAAGAAAACAAGTATTTCAAGGAGTTAGGTTCCCATATAGGGAGGGTGTTATCTTGTCAGTGAGACTGTGGACCCATTGAAATATCAGAAGATACTAATTATACTATAATAGCGTCCTTCTCTACTACTAGTCATAAAATACAGAATGCATAGATAGAAAGTCTCAGAATGATTGTTCACATGGTCAAGAAGAATTGGAGGACCATATAGAGTTAGTGCTAGAAGGGACTTTAGAGGTCATTGAGTCCAACACTCTGATCTTATAGATGAGGAAACTGAGGCACAGAGAGGTTGAGTGACTTGCTAAAAGGATACATCTATTAAGTGTCTGAGGCTGGATTTGAACTCAAGTCTTCCTGACTCTAAGTCCCATACTTCATCTACTATGCCACTTAGCTGCCAACTGGATTATACTCCTTCCAAATAACTTCTAATTGATGGGAAAGATAATTTCATGTATTGGCAAAGAGGCTATTTTGGCAGTTTCTTCAAAATTCATGAGAAAACCTGTAGCCAAGCATATTGGAACAAATAACTGCCTCCAGGAAGAACAGATCGCTTGTTACTCAATATATCAAATGGGATATTCCTTACATGATCTGTGGCTTGCTTCCTAGAAGAAATTTCATTAGAGAAAGACATCTTGCATACATTTTTGTACAAGTAATGCAATTGATGTCAAACTAACCTTATAGACCGGATATCATTGGCACCAATTTAAAAGCTACTTCAAGTTTTTTTTTTTTTTTTTTTTTTTTTTATGGCAGTGAAGACACCTAGCTTGATTTTTCCCTAGCTTGGTGGCCCAGCTAGGTGGCTGTAAGGTTGTAAACTACTTATGGTGGGTTGGCAAAGAGCCCACTTACATAATGGGCCTTAATGTGGCAGATAATTATGTTTCCCTGAGGCTATTAGTAAAGCAGGTGTTAGGTTTTCATATTGATATAAGTTGTAGGCAATTGTTATTCAACAAAGAACTAGGAAGGGAGGCAGGACAATGGACAAGGGAGTAGTTCAGACAATGTTTCAAGAGCACCTTCTATTTGGAGAGAAGATATATTCATGAGACAAAAAGGACATGTGGAACCACAGCCAAAATTCCAGGGAAGGTGGAGAAATGTTAGACCCCCAAAGGATAATGGTACAGGAATTGCTATATGTCACCTGGTGTATAATAAACAAATTAATGATTTTCTTCTTGATCTGGTCAGTAGTTCATAGATAAAAAAGCATCATCAGACAAAAATCTGTCTCAAGAAGCATGTTTATTCTTAGGGAAAGGGCCTGCCATTTTTGTTTGGCATCAAAATCCTTTATAACTTGACTCTAACTAACCCTTTCATCCTTCTTCTAAGATATTTCTCTTCACACAAACCAACCACAGCAGTTCTCTTATGTTTCTCATTCAAAGCATTTCTTTCTCTGAATCTTTGCACAGACTAGCTCCCCATCCTAGGATGTACTCCCTCTTCACCCCTAGTCCTTCAACATCCCAATTTCTCCAAGGCCCAGCTCAAATGACACATAACAATTTTTATGTTTCCATCTTCTTACTCTCTACAACTGCTACTATTCTCCTGCTCCTCCATCCCGTTATACATATGACATATTTTTATAATTATATAATACATTTCTGTATAATCATATATATTATATGCAATGCATGTTTATATATTTAAACCATATGTTTACATATTATATATTTATATTATTAGTTCTCCAATTTACATTATTAGTTTCATTAGTTAATGGAACTGGAATGAAACCTTGCCACTGAGGGTCTCAGAGAAGAGCTGGGTCACTGGTAGGGATGAAGACCCTCAGGTGCTCTCAGGGTATGCAGGAAGACCCAGGTAATTATGGGATCACTAAAGGAGGTGTGAAAGACCCCAAGGCAGAAACAGAAGAGCAGGCCCACAGACCTGACCCCATTTGAAGGGGTTGCTTCCGGGGGGCTTAGACCCATTCTCACTGGAGTTGAGGTGGGACAAGGGAGAAGTCAGACATGTATGGAGGCCAGCCTATACCTGGCTTTTTGCAGGGGCTGTTGCTGGTGGGTGTCCATTCCCATCCTGTCACCTGCCTCCCTATTCACCTGCCTACTCACCTCCAAGAGCAAATACAAAATCTCCATTTGACTTTCAAAGTCTTTCATAGCCCAGCTCCCTCTTGCCAGTCTTCTTACACCTTACTCCCCAATATGTACTCTTGTATCCAGTGACACTGGTCTCCTGGCCTTTCTAGGAATAAAACCCTAAAGTCCTAAATAAAATCCCATCTTCTACCTTTCCCAACCCCCTGAATTCTACAGCTTTCTCTCCTTCCCTACTTATCCTGAATAACATGGGCAGTTAGGTGGTGCAGTGGATGGAGCACGAGTCAGGAGGACCTGAGTTCAAATCTCACCTCAGACACTTGACACTCACTAGCTGTGTGACCTTGGGCAAGTCACTTAATCCCAATTGCCTCATCTTGGGTCATCTCCAGTCATCCTGATGAATATCTGGTCACTGGAATCAGATGGCTCTGGAGGAGAAGTGAGGCTGGTGACCTGCACAGCCCTCCCTCACTCAAAACAAAGTCAAGTAGAAGTCACGTTATCATTTCTCTGATGGCATGGTCTTCTTCGGTAATGAAGGATGAACACACATATGTTTACATATAATATATGATAAATACACATCTATATCACACACACACATATACATATACATACATACATACACACACACACACATATATATTACACTGTCTCTGTGGGTACTATGCAGACTTCATGAGGACAAGGGTCTATTTTGTCTTTGTATTCTCACTGCCTGGCACACAGTACGAACTTAGCTGAGTGAATGATTGATTGATTTTGGGTGTGTTCACATGAAACTTATCACCCTAGTGTTAGTTTCCATGGAGGGGATGTTCCAGGGGAGAGTATGGACTCAAAGAAGGAATGTAGCCAAGGATGGAGGATTGAGAGACAATCAATGTAGGTGATTAACTCAAAGGGAGATTAAGTAGCAATAGTAAAGCCTATGTCAAGGACAAGTCCTTTTAATTGGAGTTATCATTACCTTGGAAAGGAAGAGAGAAAGGGAGAGGGAGGGAGAGAGACAGAGAGAGAGAGACAGAGACAGAGTCAGAGAGACAGAGAGAGAGGCAGAGAGAGAGACAGAGACAGAGAGAGAGACAGAGACAGTGAGAGAGACAGAGAGAGGGACAGAGAGGGACAGAGAGAGACAGAGAGAGTGAGAGACAGAGAGAGTGAGAGACACAGAGACAGAGAGACAGAGAGAGAGAGAGAGGCAGAGAGAGAGAGAGAGAGAGAGAGAGAGAGAGAGAGAGAGAGAGAGAGAGAGAGAGAGAGAAGAGTAAGAGGACAGGGGATTAAGTTGTGATCTTGGGGAGAAGAGTGGTCAGTATTGTATACTTTGTCTATTTTCAGGTAAGGGCTGTTGGAAGGAAAAGCAAATTAGTTCACCTCTGATGGAGCAAGGGGACACCTGTATCCTAAGAAAGTGGTGGTCAAGAAAAAAAATGAAAATCTCAATAGTTCCTCCCCAAGTATCATCCCAGATGGTGAGAAAGTGGTGGTCAAGATAGAAACAGGTCACCCCAAGAGCAGAATTCGTTCTAGAACGCCAAAATGAAGCTTGGAGAGTAGACAATTTAGTTCACCTGACTGGGCTAAAAAATACAAACATATACTCGAAACCAAAAGATGGATCCAAATGAGTTGCCGGACTGAATTTAGCCTTTTCAACAAGCTGGATTCAGTCAGTTTTTCAAGCTTTATCATTCATAATATGATAAATAACATATTAGCGATCTGAAACAAGGCACTTCCTTTCCTGCCTGGGCTTTTTCTCTGTCTGCCTCCCATGGCTGGAATGCCCTCTCTCCTCTCTGCTCCCTGGCTTCCCTGACTCGCTTCAAGTCTCAGCTAAAATCTCACCTCCTACAAGAAGCCTTTCCCAATCCCTCTATACAAACTATTACTCTCCTCTTGTTGATTGTTTATATTGTAGCATCTTTGCACACATTTATCTGCATATTTTTGCCCCCATGAGGCTGACAGCCCCTTGAGGGCGGAATGTTTTCTGCTTCTCTTTGCATTTCCAGTGCTTAGCACAGTGTCTGGCACACAGTAGGAGCTTAATAAACATTTCTTGACTGACTAATAAAATGACAACATAAGGATGACATATTTATTGGCAAGAAGGGACTGAGTAAAAACAATGGCAGGAGAAATCTCTGGGGAAAACAAACAAACAAACCACCAGTAGTAAAATATTTGGGAGAAAAAAAGGTGATTTTATTTTTTTGGCAAAATAAAATCAGGTTGATCAATAAAGAAATTTATGTAGACTTAGCCATAGTAAGAGTAGATAGCCGTTTGAGGGATTTAAAAAATTTTTCTTTCCAAAACTTTCTCCCTCACCACAATACCAATTTCCTACTTCTAGGAAGTTGCTACCATTTTCCAAAGGAAGTTTGCAGTTAATATGCTTTGTAATTAGTTTCAGAAATGTTATCTGGAAGGGATTATATCCAGATTATCTAACGCAATAGGCCAGTTATTAATGAGGAATTCATCTTACACTCATAACTCATCAAACCTGAGAGCAACGATCGGCAGGAATGAGAAACTGTGGATAGGTAAGCTTTGATTGGTGGAGGAAATAGACACTCTTGGAGGCAATCTGTTAGGGGCCAAGATACTGAGCAGGGCACTGAGTGGTAAAAGGGATTGTCCAAAGGAGGAATTGAGAGAAAACAGAAGCAAACTTTGACTACTTTACATTTTTGCCTAGGGGACAACCCCACCTTCTCCCTTGTTCACTTGTCTATCAGTCATCTTTGTAGTAATGACTTTTAGATTCATGTTTTTTCTTACCTGTGAGCATGATTCAAGGCAAGGTCAGGTTTCCGCATCCGTAGATAACAAGTGACAAGCTTTGTCTCAATAAAACTAGCAACACTTGAAATATCTTCAGCAGATGCTTCAAAAGGTTTTCCCAGAGCTGCTCCTTTACTGCAAAGCTAAAAAAAACAAACAAAACACCACAATAAAGGATCGTTCAATTTTTTGTCATCATGTTTTTAAAAATTTATATTTTGAAAATAGGTAAAAATATATCCATTCTTCCTGAACTGGGCAAGTAAATTGCTAATATTTTTCTGTATAAAAATTGAATAAGACTGTTCACATTCATTTATATGATCATAATATACAGCACATGACACTCCTTATTGTCAAATGTTTCCAGTACAACATATTTTTTATGTGTCTGACAGATTTAAAAGCATCACCATTTACTAAAAATGCCATTTGAAAAAATGAAACATGCAATAAGTAAAGATCTTATCAGAAAATCAGGGATAAATCATTTTTAGAGGCCAGCACTTTTATGGAAACTTAGATGTGCAATGATCTAACATGCTATTGAGTTTGATTTAATACAAGAAGGGGTATTGGAAGTAAACTCATAGGAACCATTAACACAACCAGTGATTAATTTCAGCCTGAATTATATTCATGAGGAAGACATTGACAGAAGAAAAAAAAATGAATTCTTGTTAGAATCAATGAGCAGAGAGTCTGGTGTCAGAAAATTGTTGCTGGAATATCTGGAATCATTAATAAAAATTCCAGGAAGTCCAGGAGCTGTGGAGCAGGATATGTACATTTAAGAGGAAGCAGGTTATTCTATCTTCTAGGAAAAATCAGATGCCCAAGAGCTGATCCTTCTCAATGAAGAAACACAGGTAGGGCAGGGAGCCTTTGCCAAACTGGAGCCCCACCTCCTCTTTCACGGGGTAATTTCCTGAAAGCCAATCTAGGGAGTAAGGACCTAGTATTTCCTCTTGGAAGTCCTGCTCCTGTACTCTCCCTCCATTAGGTTCTTTCTGCTCATCACAAACTATCACAAACCATCACAACTCATCATAACTCCCACATCTCCCAGGGGAATCCACCCGAATACAAACTGGGAGCACTATCAATTCAGAAAAGAAAGCTTCATTTCAAATTCCACTTGCACACCATACGTGGTGGAAACTCCTGGTAGCTCTGTTTATTAATTATCAAGAATATTTTGACCTTCTAGTCATCCTACTATTCATAATATATTTTTTTTAAAAAAAAACACCTTAATCTTTTTATTCAGGCAAAGATTCTGACATGCTTCTGAAATTTAGGAAAATAGGTTCTTAGAGGTAATTTTGTCCAGTCTCTACTTTTTACGGATGAGAAAAATGTGACTCAGAGAGGTTAATAAGCTCATAAATTTAAAGTCAGATGGAATCCAGCCCCTTCATTTTACAGATGAAGAAACCAAGGTACACAGAGGTTAACTAAATTTTCTGATATCAAAGAGATGGCATCTGAAGTAGAATTTGAACTCAGGTCTTCCAGAGAGTTGAGACTGTTTTTTTCTTTCTATCACAAGTACTCTGCGCAGGATCAGGTACCCAGACAGTTCTTAATAAATGCTAGCTACCTGACCACTGATATGCTGCAAGTTTTAGGTCACACAGTTAATAAAGTGGCTGAGTAGTAATCTGACCTAAGATCTTTTGATTCAAATTCAGGGACCCATGGGTGTGCTAGAGCTAGCTGAAATCAGTTTTTGAGAGTCTATTGTTAAGTGCTTTGTAAGAGCATTTAAATCTTGGAAATCAGCAAATGCTACAAAAAAGGGCTTTATTTATTGTTATGTTAATTTCCCAGGCTTAAGAAAATGATGGAGAAAATGTTTATAGTGAAGATGAAACTTGAAAGTATGTCATGCATAGATTTTCTTTTTAGAGAGCTGGTTATTAAACACTTACCAGCTGCTCCCACCCTCCCCGCACCCTGACGAAACTCACTGCCTCATTTATAACCTCAGCACCATTTAGAAACACATAGCTTTAAGTGTTCGAGAAAAGACAGCACCTGCTTATTGTCTGAGCTACTGGAGCGTGCTAATCAGTAAAAATGGGATCTGCTGTGGAAACAGGGTGGCAGATACTAGATTCTCATGCCCCGCACTGAAAATTTCCTTCAAGAATTCTCAGAAGAATGATCAGGAGTCCGTTTTTAATGATCACATATAGTAAATGATAGATAAATGTTTGTTGAATTTAATTTTCATTAATTTATTTAATAAGCTTAGCCACTTATTGTGATAATAAAATGGTTCTTAGTGTTCTTTGTCTCTCTCACACACACATGTGCACACACACAAACACAAATACCCATACACACAAACACTCTGACTTCCAAAATTCATATAAAGCAACTTAGAGAAATGGAGAATTTCCTCAGAGGGAAATAAGACAATTTTTTTTAAAAAAAGAAAAATCCGTTAAAAGGTTCAGAGAAACAAATTTTAAGAGGCACTTGAGACGGGATTGTTATTATATTTATGCAATGAATTTAGCTGAGTTTCCTAAAGGTCAATGTGAAAAGGAAAACACATTTTTACATTTTTTTCATGTTTCCTAGGGTAACCAGCAAAAAAACACAGACCAAAACCACAGCAAAGATTTTCATCTGTAGAGTGGAAGTTCACTGAAGGCATTGCTATTTTAGTTCCTTCATTTTCTCTCCAGTGTCTAGTATTATGAATGGCACATAAAAAATGCTTAATAAATGCTTGTTGAATCGAACTGAATTAAATTTGCAGAAACAAACCTTCCCCAGGAAATGCATCCAAGGAGGTATTTATCACAGGAGTAATTATCTAAAAAACGTGGGGTGACATCAATTCACCAAGCAATCTACAAGCACTTATCAAAGACCTCTGTGCTAGGCACCAGTGATACAGAGTCAAAAACAAAACAATTTCTGTTCTCAATAAACATATATTTTCATTCTATCAGGAGAGATAATATGTACATATATAAGCATGAAGCGAAGAAATAAAAGTTTTTTTTTTGGTAGGAAGCAGGAAAAAAGGGATAAAATCTTTAGCTGTAGTTTTGCAAATAACAGAACTGTTATCAAATGTATTATGGAAGTGGTGTTAAATTGCGATTCAGTGAAAACTTCAGTTTGCAGGCTAAGCTAATAATTTCTAGGTTCATTGCGTTTAGATGGCTTAATTTAACAAGGAGTAAGACCTGGAGAAGCTAAACCAATGGCCAGTTACCATGTTTACATGACTGTGCATGTGAAATACCAGCTTAAGTGAAATAGCTAGCATGTTATTAATTTTTGCTTGAATTATTGAACGTGGACCCACGCTGTTAGTTAAAGGCAGAGCTTTCCATGAATTAGATAGTTGGGATAATATTTATTCTTTTGTGAAAGTCTTAAGAGCTTGTGGTCTGGACAAAGGGCCAGCCCACTTCCATAAGGATATGGTCCACAAGGATGACCATAGGTTGGTCCAATAGTTTTCTTAAAAAACAAAAAAAAAAATCAAAAGAACTCTAATAATTTGAATGGGTCAAAACATGTGGATAAATACTCGAATGGGAAAAGAGTTTGGTTCCATAAGAGATGAAATTAATCAATCATCAAACATTTATTAAGCACCTGCTATACACTTAGCACTGTGCTAAATGTTGGGACTGGCAAAAGAGAGTCCCTTCCTATAAGGAGTTTATAATCTAATGGGGAGACAACTTGCAAACACACATATACAGAACAAGTTATACACAGGATAAATAGAAAATATTTAAAAGAAGGAAGGCACTGGAATTAAAAGGTGTTGGGGAAGGCTTCCTGCAGAAGGTGGGATTTTAGTTGGGACTTATGGGAAGCCAAGGAGATCAGCAATCAGATTTGAGGAGGGAGAGCATTCCAGGACAGTCAGAAAAAATGCCCAGAGCTGATAATTAATAATGAGGCATATGTACATACTTCCAGAGGCAACTGACAGATTGCTAGATTTTGATATTTTTCCCTTTGTTACAAGGGATGGGCCACTGAGTGGCAAATCAGGCAGGGATCTCTCAAGAAATGAAAGTGAAATTAAAAACATCAAAGAAGACAATATTGTCAATGCAAAAAAAAAAATGGCACCATGGTTTCTCAGAGTTTGCCCATGGACTATAGTAGAATGACTAGTTCTGAGCCAAATTCAGATTTGCTCTAAGGAAGATAATCCCCAAAATTAGAACTGTGCAAAAATGGATTGGGTTGACTTGGGCATTAGTGGGGTAACTCTCAGTGGAGGTCCTCAAGCAAAGGCTAGACAGCTTCTTGGTATGGATGTAAATGAGAGAAATAGCATTCCCATATGAGTGGCATTAGAAGTGTCCAAGGTCCTTTCCACCTCTGAGAGGCTGTATGTCTGTAAGTAGAAATGAATATTGATGACATTCTAAAATGAATGACTGCAAAACACACCCCTATATAGGTAAGTGAATTTATCTGCTGGAAAGGCACTTTTATTATAGTCTGTTGACATGCTGGAGGATGTCTCCCAAACATAGCCCTGGGCTGAGTACTGGGTTTCTTTCTGTCAACCCAGCACAGCTTCAGCTGCTGCCTAGGTGTGCTCTGAGTGTGGAAATGATGAAGCCGGGTAATCTTCAAGAGAAGGGAACTTTTTCTTTTTGCCTCCTCTTTCAGGAAGGTGTGAATTTAGCTCATTCAAGATCCATCTCAATTTGTTTAAGTATAAGCTGAAAAGAAGCCTTAGCTAGGATATAGGTCTATTTTATCTTCTTTAGTGTTGGGATCTGATTTGTTCTAATTCCCACCCATTTTGCTTTGAGTGGCTGATTTTATGACATGGCACGCAAATATGCCAGGCAATGTATGAACAATGAGGGGGTTCTTAACCCTTTTTTATTTGTGTCATGGACCCTTTGGGCATGGACCCTGATGAAGCCTATGGATCCCTTCTTAGAATGATATTTTTAAATGACTGGAAGAAATGTTAAATTACAGTTAGAGATTAGTGAAAAATAAAGAGACAACCCTAGGTTAAGAACTCCTGTACTAGAGTAAAACCTCCAGGTGATTATCAAGGGATGATTTATAGGAGGGCATGGTTAGGAACTCTGCATGGGGTGAGGAGTGGAGAGGTTTTAGACCTTGTCTACTGGAGGGACTACTCACATGAATGAATGGACAAATGGATGGATAGATGGATGGATGGATGGATGGATGAAAAACATTCACTAAATTCTTATTATGTTTCAAGCACTGGGCTAATCTGGGAATACAGATAAAAAAACAGAGAATGAATGAAGTCATGGAGACTAGATTGATACACCAACACACCCTTTCTAGTTGCAATGGCAGTACTGATTTAGGGTTCCAGGCTTGGGATGTGTAGGATGTGTGTTGGAGCAATTGCTGAGGGTATAAATGGACAAGGAGTGGAGAGTGGATGGAGCCTGCCTGGACACAGGGTGGATCTAACATCCTCCAATCAGGACATCCCCAGTCTTTCAGTGTTTGTTTGGGTTCTTCCTTGTTTAATCTTTTTCAGTGATTTACTTTACACATTTTTTAGCAAGTTCCAAGTAATTTTGGTGAGCATCGCTTTATAATATGAGCTGAGATCTGGAATTGCTGTCATTTGGGCTTTGTTACACTTGTTTTCATCATTTCCACTGAAGCCTGAAAGGAGCTAGGTGGTATAGTGGGTGCAGAAATGTGTTTGGAGTTAGGAAAAAATCAGTTCTAAGTATTTCAGGAACTTAGTAGTTGTCTAATCCTGGGAAGTCAGTTGACCTCTCAGTCTCAGGTTTCTCATTTGTAAAATTGCTCACTGATTTCTAAGGTCATTTCCAGCTTGAAATCTATGCTTCAATGACCATTAATATTTTTACTCCAAATAATTATATTTTTAGTCTAGCTCTATGAGCATAATAGGTCAACAAATATTTATTAAGCATTTACTGTGTGCCAAGAACTGTGATATACACTAAGATATAAAGTATCCCCTTGGTAATTTGACTAGTATGGCATTAAATCCTTAATTTCATTTAGATAGCATTATCATTTTTATTATTTTGGCTTGGCTTAGCCATGAGCACTGACTAGCCCTTCAAATGTTTAAGTCATATGAAATCTGATACCTATATTGAAACTATAGTTTGGGACATGAATAAGTCCTTTTCATGGACTCAACTTATGAGAAATTTATAAGCATCTCCTTAACCAAATAATCTCCCTTGCTCATCTTCCCCTACCCCCAAATACAATGTTAGAAATCGCAAAATAATAGCAGTTCACATTTATATCATAATTTCTAGTTTATGAAGTAATTTCTTCGCAACAGCTATGTCATGGAGGCAGGTCAAATATTATTATCCATATTTTATAGAGGAGGCAACCAAGATACGAAGAAGTTAATGCTTTGCTCAAAGTCACACAGTAACATTGCTGGGCTTGAACAAAAATGTCTGCTGAATTCAAATCTCTCTCTCTCTGTTTCTCTGTCTCTCTCTCTCTCTGTCTCTGTCTCTCTCTCTCATCTTTTTCCCTTCTCTCTTCTTCCTTCTCCTCTCCTCATGGATGCTCCCCTCTCTTTTGTTCTATCAATGCCATTTCATAACTCTCTCTTCCCCCATAGAACCCTCCCTTGTGACACCTAAGTACAGCCAAGCAAAAACAAATCAGCACATTCACACTGTCTTAATTGTTCTCAGATGTTTTCTGGATAAAATAAATCAGAGCACAGCAGGGATGCGGAGTGGAAACAGTTGTACAATGAAGAACATAGATGAGGGCCAGAAAAAAGTGATAAAAAAGAAGCCTTTAGAGGATGGGGGAGTCTAGTCATAGGATCACATCTAGCCCAATCCCATCATCTTACAGAGAAAGAAACTGAGACCCAGAGAGGTTAAGTAAGGAACCTGTGATTTTTATGGGGGCAAGCAACTCCCAGTGAAGAAACTTCCTTTGCCAATGCCTATTGGCATCTGCTTTGCAACTTGGTGTCAGAGAATTGCCTGAAACACTGAGTTCAATGACTTGTCCATAAGTGTCAGACCCAGTGCACCTAAACCTAGGGCCAGCTTTCTATCCTCTATGTTACGGTACATGTCATCTGTTTTATACCAAGTAAGAAAAAATAACCAATGCTTAATGGATTCCATTAAATTGATCAGTGCTAATATAAATTCAAAGGACTCTGAGAGATTATTGAACATCTATGTGGACTTTAGCAAGTTACTCACCTCCACATCTCAGTATCTTCATCCATAAAATGGGGATAATAATATTTGACTTCTCTACTTCACAGTACTGTTGAGAAGAAATCACTTTGTAAACTGTAAACCATGATATAAATATAAGCTATTGCTATTTGGAAATTTTGGGCATTGTGCTGGAGGAGGACATCATGTGCAAATCAATCTGTCATTAGAGTAACATTGAAGTCAAACCCCAAATGGAATAGGTTGTGTGGGAAGACAGAGGGTTTCCCTGGAAGGATGTGGTTTTGCAGAAGCTGGATAAGCTTTCCTCAGGTATGGTGCACAGCAGGGATGGCTGCTGAGATCACCGTCAGCTCTGGGATTCTGTGTCTCTGATTTAATAAACCATCCTTAACCAGAAACTTTTTTCTGTTTAACAGTAGCACCAAATATAAGAATGAGTACATGTTTATTGATGTAACTGTATTTGGGAAAATAATAGTAAGAAAGGGACATACTAGTTCTGGATAAAGTGGAGCCTAGATGTAACCCTTTATTTTGGAATTTAGTACAGTATGAAGGGGGTCTCTCTACCTGAATCCACTTTCTCCAAGAGTTTGTGATAAAGAAAACCAGGCATTGTCTGACATTTGATCTAGACTGGGAAAGAACAGATTTGAAAAGGTTCAGGGGATGGATGTGTAGGATCTAGTGTTCTATGGTCTTATAAAGTGAGAGAGTTCAGGAGGTATGGGAAACTTTCAAGAAATAATTATTTTTTAAAATGACACATTTTGTTTTTACATCATGTACATTTCCCAATGTAACCCTCCAAGAGTTTTCTATTACAATGAAAAAGAAAGAGGGAAAAATGGTCCAGCAAAACCAAATAACATTTGGAACAAGTCTGACTTGACATAAGTTTTCTGCACTCACTATCCCCCACCTCTATAAAGAATGGAAAAAGAGATGCTTCTTTCTGTCTCTTCTTTGGAGCTATACTTAGTCATTGTAACTTCACCCAGTTCAGTCTTGACTATTCTTTCTGTTCATACTGTTGGGGTCATGGTAGATATTACCTTCACTTCATGCCAGTCCATCAACCTTCCCATGCCTCTCAGAATTTAGCATTTCTTATAACAGAGTAAGGTTTTATAATATTCATGTACCACAGTTTGTTTAGCCATTTCACAATCAATGGAAATCTACCTTTTCCCTCTAGGATGTTGCTACTACAAAATCATTGCTATCGATATTTTTGTGATATGCTCCCTCTTTTAATCAAGAATGAAATTCTGAAGACAATAAGGAAACAACAAAAAGGAGGGAAAAGAAGAAAAGATTGAAGTAGGTGAACACAGAACTCACAAAAGGGTTTAGATTTAAAATATATGTGTGTGTGTGTGTGTGTGTGTGTGTGTGTGTATGTGTATGTGTATATATACATATCTGTACCAAATGTAAGGGCAACTAGGTAGAGTGATGGGCCTGGAGTCAGGAAGACTCAGCTTTGTGAGTTCAAATATGGTTTCAGATACTAGTTGTGTGACTCTGGGCAAGTCACTTAATCCTGCTTGCCTCAGTTTCCTCATCTGAAAAATGAGCTAGAGAAGAAAATGACAAGCCACTCTGGTACCTTTCCTGAGAGAGCCCCAAATGGGGTCTCAAAGAGTCTGAAAATGACTCACCAATGATAGAAGCAAAATTAGAATTTGAACCTAGATCTTTTGACTCCAAATCCATCATGTTTTCCTCTGTACCACAATGCTAGAGTCCTATAAGTAGATGACATTCTTAGGTAGGTAGCTCTTACTGAGTCCTTCAAGTGGTATTGATCCTAACACAAAACCTCAGCCTATCTCTTGGGGGCTTAGCGGACCACTAGAAATTCTGGGATATAGGTTGGAGTAACTTCCAAGGCCCACTGAGCTATGCTCTATGTTGGGAGGGCCACCTAAGAACTCTGATCACCAGTCGCTGTGGTTAAAACTGCAATTAGAAAGTTCCATCCATTTCCCCCAAAAGGCACTTTGGGAATGCAATTATACTTAAAACAATCTTCTTTTGTAGAAATCCGGAGTAGTAACAATGGAACCTGCTTTATTTTAATGTGATTTTTTTTTGTTACTGCATTAAAAAAATTTCTAAGCCTAATTAAAGTAATTCTATCTTCTAAATGAAACAAGTAACTTTGAATCTTTTGACTCCCACGGAACTCGGTGTCATCTCCCAAAGACATATCCATCATAATGAGCTCTTCTGCCCAGAACTCATTTTACTGTAAGATACTCAAGTGTCTGCAAACAACCTTCCATCAGCGACCAATGCCTTTGATGTATGCCCAGGCCTCTACCGGAGTAAGTGCTTTGATAGAGAGCTCCAATTGTTCATATCAGGAGTAAGTAGGCCTTCAGCTTTAATGATAATAGAGGCTCTGTCTGAGCACACCTTGAGAAAGTGAAGAATAAATGGACGATCTTCCTAGACTGTCAATCTCTGCAAGGCTGAGAGTTTCAAGGGTGGGAAAGGAATATAAATGCTCAATCTCATCTCCTGGAAAACTCCCTGGAAATGAATGGCAGCCCAGCAGTGAAAGACAACTCTAGTTTTTTAGCATCCTGTTAAAATAGATCAACAGACAAACTGTTGGGATTGGATGGAATCAATATTTGTGGGAACCCTGGCTTGTAGATCAAGCTTGGTGAAAAGAGGCAAGTTTTTGGCTGATTTTTCTAATATATCACATTGTTTCTTGCCCTGGGTGTTTCAGGAACAAATGCAATCTTAAGTTAGAGCAAAATGGATGAGAAAATGCAGATCCTGGTGTGATGTGTCACTAAGAAAAACAAATATCTTAGGTTGAATTAAGAGAGATACAGCACTGTTGTCCTTCTCCCTGGTCATATCACACACTCAGAGCTGTGTTAAGTTCTGGGAACCATATTCTAGGAACAATATTGATAAGATGGAGAATAGGCAGGAAAGGGTCACTCCTGAGTTCATACCAATTCATGGTCACTTGAAGAAACCAGGGATCTCAGCCTGGAGAAGAGGACATGAGATAGTGGAAGAACATGGCTGTCTCCAAGTATTTGAAGAATTTTCCTTTGGAAGAAGGCTTAGACTTCTGCTTGGTTCCAGAAGCCAGAATGAGGAGCAATTGTGGAGGAGTTCAATTCAATTCAACTAATATTTATTAGGCTCCAACTGTGTTTATTAAGATGAGAAGAGCTTAGTATGTTGGATGTATCTTTATGAGATGTCAAAATACTCAGTTACTTAATTTAAAAGACAGAATTAGTTTCTACTGTGCAAGGCAGAATGAACAAACCTAAATAGTCCCTTCCCTCAACGAGCTACATTTAAATTCAGGTGTGTGTGTGTGTGTGTGTGTGTGTGTGTGTGTGTGTGTGTGTGTGTGTGTGTTAAGTGATAGGAATGTAAGGGAATGAGGAGCCGAAGGTTCCAGATACAAAGATTAACATCCTAACAGAGTTATCCTTAGAAAGTTTTGGAGACTTAATTTTTGGAGGTTTTAAACAGAGAATGGATGTATATCTCAGGGGGGATTCTTTTTTTAGTTATGTGTTCTAAGTGGATGCTGAGTGTTTTCCAATTCTGAAATTCTGTGATTTTTATGATTCCAATACAGACGTACCAACAGAGGCATCTATGACATCATAGAGTATAGACATCATTCTACTACAAGGTTGCACACATCCATAAAGCAAACATCATCCAAGCCTACCCTCCAATATACTGATCACAGTGAGTCCAGAAAGTGTGCTATATTAAAGTTTCCAATCAAATGCTGTAAAGATGGACTATCCAATTTAATTAAATTCAAGTATTATTAAGCAAATCTTAAAGCTCTATGTAAATTTTGGTTATTATTTACCACTGATATTGGCTTAAGTTACTATGCTGAAGAATGGGGATAAAAGGACAGAAATGAGACCCCCCACCTCTGACCTCAAGGACCAGTGGTACTAACAGAGCTTCTTGCAGCATAACCAACTAGTGGAATGTCTATGTGCGGAGCTCTTAAACTGATAATATATAGGTGCAGAAATACGCACATTAGCAGGATGACATAAAAAAAGGAATTTTGTGCAGACCCTCTCAGTGTCTACCACTTGAAGTTGGGATAATTTGAGAAGGCATTGAAATATTCCTTTCTTCTATAGTAAAGAAGGTATTTTTAAGTACCTTTCCCAAACTGGCATCCTTCATCTATGCTTGCCAAATAAAATATAAATTAACCTCAAGAAATATTTGCTAAATATCTACTCTTTATAGTCCAATCCAACAAGCATTTATTAAGTATTTTATTAAGTTATTAAGTTAATTAAGCTTGTTAAGTCCTTTATTAAGGACCACACATAAGACACTGTGCTAGAAGTTAGAGACATAAAGACAAATCTCTAACCAGTTTCCACCCTCAAGATGCTTACATTCTACTTGGAGAGTGGGGTGGGATACAACATGTAAACAGCTAAAGATACACAGGATAATTTGGATAGTGAGAAAATCCTAGTAACTAGGGGGATCAGGACAGACTTTCTGGTGGAGGTAATAGCAAAGAAGCTCCATCTCTGTCTTGATGATGTCAAAAGAGCTTGGGGAAGACTCCTGGCATGTTGGGTCATCCACCTCCCTCCACCTCCCTGTACAGCTAATGTTTTTCATGAGCCCTTCATAACCTAGTCCCATCCTCCTGCCTTTCCAATCTTCTTTTTACCATATAGTTTTTCTTTTTCTTTTGGAGGGGATGGTGAGGCAATTGGAATTGGGTGACTTACCCAAGGTCACACAGCTAGTAAATGTCAAATGTCTGAGGCTGGCTTTGAACTCAGGTCCTCCTGACTCTGGCACCAATGCTGTATTCACGATGCCACTTAGTTGCCCCAGTCATAGTTTTTCTTCCAATGACACTGGCCTCCTGACTGTTCCATGAACAAGACAGTCCATTTCTCAGCTTCCAGCATTCTCTCTGGTTGTCCCTCATGCCTGGAATGCTCTCCCTCCTTTGCTCTGATTACCAATCCCTCTGGATTCTTCTAAGACCCAACTAAAGTCCCATCTTCTATAGGAAGTCTTCTCTAACCCTTCTCAGTTCCATTACTTCTCTCTGTTAATTATTTCCTCCTTATCCTGTGTAGTGCTTGCTTTGTATATATGTGCTGCATGAATGCTGTCTTCTCCCCTTTTCCCATAAGATTGTAAGCTCCTTGAGGGTAGGGGCTATCTTTTGCCTTTCTTTGTATCACCAGTTCTTAGGACAGTACCTGGCACACAGTAGGTACTTTATTAACAAATGCTTATTGAATTCAATTGTTCTTAAAAACTGAGAATCATCATTCAGGTGGTTAAAACTAGAAAGTCCCTTAGATATTATCAAGTCTAACTTCCTTACTTTAGAGATGCTGAAACTGGGAACCAAAGTTTAATGACTGCCCAAGTTCATGCAAGTAGTAAGTGACAGAGCCGGGATTGGAACCCAACTATTCTGAGCCCAAATTTAGCAGTCTTTCCATTGGCCTGAAGATCAGGAATTGCCAGGTTCTAATTCTGGAACCAACACTTGCTGGCTGACTGATCCTAGGAAAAGTGACTATCTGTCTGAGTCTCAGTTTCCTCATTTGCGTATTGGGAATGATCATCCCTATGGCATCTGTCTTCACAAGGCAGCCGTGAGACTCCAACAAGATAATCTACCTGTATCACTTTGCCGGCTTGGAAGCACAACAAAAATGTCGATGGTGGTCATTACTTTTCCCTGGAGGAACTCAGAGTATGAACCCTACTTTTGAAAAGCTGCCAAACAAAGGAATTTTCTAATTTACTGAGAGCTCCAGACTCAGTCACAGAAATAAGCAGCCAAAGGGAACTGAACACTAGCTCCCATTCTTCGAGGTCTTACTATGAGGTTTTTACTATCCCCGCTTCACAGATGAGGAAACTGAGGCACAGAGATATTAGTGAGATAATGTACTCAGAGTCATGTGTCCTACAAGCTTTTGAACCATGCCCTGACTTAAAAGTCTATGGCACTTCCATTCATTCAAAGGGGGAAAAACCATACAAATGTTTCTTGAGGAGCAATGTGGCACAATGGAAAGAATATTTATTAGTCCTGGAGTCAGAGCCCTGGGGTTAATCTCTCCTTTGATAGTTAATATCTGAATGACTTGGGGAAAGTAACAAAACTCTCTGGTTAGACAGATAAATAGGTACATTAGAGATGTGTGTGTGTGTGTGTGTGTGTTTGTTTAGGTGGCACCATAGTGCACACAGTGCCAGGAAAATTCATCTTTTGAGTTCAAATCTGGCCTCAGACACTTGACATTTACTAGCTGTGTGACCTTGGGTAAGTCACCCAAGTCCAATTGCCCACCATCCCCTCCAAAAGAAAAAGAAAAACCTGTTTGCCTCCATTTCCTTATCTGTAAAATGAGCTGGAGAAGGAAATATCAAATGACTGTAGTATCTTTTTCAAGAAATCCCCAAACGGGACCATGAAGTATCAGATATGACTGGAAAGTGACTGAACAACATGTATGTGTGATGTGTATGTATGTATATATACATATATGTATATATACATATATGTATGTATTTTCCTTGCCTGTAAATGAGCAAGGGTGGGAAGTTAGAGTAGTTGGGTTCAAATGTTTCTAGATCTATGATCCTATAAATATTATTATCCTATGAAAAGTACTCCAAATCACTAATAAAGAAATACACATGAAAGCAATTTTGAGGTTCCATTGCATATTTATCGGTTTGGCAAAGATGGCAACCAGGAAAAGTGACAATTGCTGGAGGGGCTGTGGGAAAATAGGGCACATTGACACACTGTGGGCAGAAGCGTGGATGGGTTCAACCACTCTGGAAAGGAATTTTGAATGATATTCTAAAAGTGACTAAATAGTGTGTGTCCTCTGACCCAACTTTACTACTTCTAAGCCTATGCTCCAAAGAGACTGAACAAAGAACATGGAATACTATTTTCCTATAAGAAATGAGTAAAGAGGTGATTTCAAGGAAACATAAAAAGCTTAGCTGAACTGACGCAGGCTGAGGGGAGCGGAATCAGAAATATTATAAAAACAATTTGAGGACTTGTATAAACTAACAAAGAATAAAATAGGGAAAACCAGAACAACTTATTCAGTAACAGCATTGTTAAAACAAACAAATTTGAAGACTGTAAGAACTCATCAGCAAAATGATCCTCCAAGATCCCAGAGCAAGTGATGGATTCACAGGGCATAATGATGGATGTATGTATACACACAAACACACACATATGTCTATTGGCCAATGAAGTAATTTTTACTTTTTGGTGAACCATACATGTTTGTTACAAGCATTTTTTTCTCTAATGAACTGGGAGGTGGAAGGGAGAGAAAAGAGATTTCCATTAATTAAAAAATAAAATTCAATTTTAAAAAAGGGCATGAGGTAGCACTTCTGGGAGGCAGATAGTCCCTCAGTTTCTTGAGAAATGTCATTAGATGATCTCTGATGGATCTCCACAGAAGGATAATTAAGCAGCAAACTTGAATACAGAGCACAAATTAGGTTTTTGGAGTCAGATGAAAAAGATATATGATGCTTTTATCATTTCTCATTTTGAAAATGCCTGAAAGTGTCCATTTTTTCTTAGGAAGGAAAATAGAAAGTTTGATAAATTATTCATGTTATTCAGTTTCCCAATCAAATAATTTTGCTTTGAAGTTAAATGATAATTTTCTGTGATTTCTAGAATTTTTTGATAAGCAACTGAATGACTTTGAAATAAATTATTCTTCTCCCATGTTGCCTCTTCAGATTTTCATTCTCTTGTAATAATTTGATGTTTGCTTCTTGTAGATCTGAAGATTTATCAGTGTTTTTATTCCAAAGCCTTACAAAGATTAAAAAATAAACTAAGACTTTTGTTTTCTAGTTGTAAAATAAAGTAAAATCAGTAGTGCGGCAAAAATCCTGTTCCCAAGACATTCCTCCATCCAGGCCACCATGAGAAAGTCCTAATTCAAAAAAATCACAGGATTTGAGAGATGAAAAGGACTGTTGCATTTTTGCCTTTGAATCACTAAGTTAACAATGACCTCACTAAAATAGGGCACCCAGATTTCCTAATAATCCCTAAGTCAAAGAAAAGCACCAGACTCACTGATGTAACTAGACCTGGAATTCCCCTTAGCAATAAGAAATTCCACAGAATAATAGCTAAAGAGTAGAAAGAAGATAAGAAGTCAACATTGCATTTTCATTAGTCCTGTTGCTTATTTCTTTTAAAAATGTTCTATTGATTTTTTTTTTTTTGCTTTTTACATCACGATTTTTTCTCTAAGTATTCTTGTCACTCAATCACACCCTCTCTGATGGGAAACAACAAAATGAGAAAACCTTCCAAATGCAAAAACAGAAAAACAACCACCAATTAAATGACTATGCTGGACAGTGAATTCAATATTCTATATCTGTATTTTTTTTTAATATGGTAGCACATTTTAATGCTTTTTTAAATGCTGTCCTTTTTACATGGTTATAGCCAGTGAGTATATTGTTCTTTTTTAAATAAAATAAAATTAATTTTTTTATTTCATTTGAAGTTGTGAACTGTCTCCTTCCCTCCTTCCTTACCCATCACTTAAGAAAGCCACTATTTCACACAGATTGATAAATATATGTGAAACCATACTATGACCACTTCTATTTATCAGCTTTTTCTCTGAAGGTGGATAGCATTTTGTTTCGTAGGTCCCTTATAGTTGATCTGAATTTTTACAGTACAAATAGTCCTTGAACAACATTGCTATTACTGTAGAAAGTGTTCTCTTGCTTTTGATCATTTTACTTTTCATTATTTCATGCAAGTCTTTCAATATTTTTCTAAAATCAATCAGCTTATCATTTCTTACAGCATGTTAGTATTCCTTACAATCATATACTATGAGTTGTTATCCATTCTCCAACTGATGGGCATTCCCTCAGTTTCCAGTTTTTTGCTGTCACAAAGAGAGCTGCTATAAATATTTTAGAACATATAGATTCTTTTCCTTTTCCCCTAATCACTTTGGGAAACAGATCTAATAGTGGCATTGGTAGATCAAAGGGTATGCACAGTTTTATGACTATTTGGCATTAATTCTAGATTGCTCTCCAAAATAGTTGGATCAGTCCACAGGTCCATCAACAGTGTATTAGCGTCCCAATTTTCCCATACTCTCTCCAACATCTGTTATTTTTCTTTTCTATCAATTTAACCAATTTGAGATGATATCTCAAAGTTGTTTCAATTAGCATTCCTCTAATGCCTATTAATATCTTTGATGATTTATCAATTGGGGAATGACTCATATTCTTATAAATCTGGAAAAGCTCTTTACATATTTGAGATATGAGACCTTTATCTGAAAAACTGTCTATAATTTCCCCCCTCTTCCCAACTTTCTGCTTTCCTTCTAATCTTGACTACATTGGCTTTATTTGTACAAACCCCTTTTAAGTTTAATGTTATCAAAATTATTTATTTTTCATCTCATAATGCTCTCTAGCTCTTGCTTATTCATAAATTGGTCTCCTATCCATAAATCTGACAGGTAATGTGTTCCATGTTCTTCTAGTTTTACCATGGATGTTTTTTCTATCACAGTATCATACATTTTCACCTCATAACCAGTCAAATGACAAAAATGGCAAAAGATGAAAATAATTAATGCTGATACAGAGACTGTATGTAACAAGATAAGCAGACTGATATATTGGGACTTCACTGTTGTAAGACAATCCTTATACATCATCCTAATTGATTCACTATCCCATTTATCACAGTGACCAAATCTTTTCATCCTTACTCAACCTCCTATAGTTCCTCCTTCTAGCATTCTCTTAGCTAAGAATCTTCTTTATATTTCATTGAAAAATTGAGTGCATTTGATGAGAACTCCTTTTCCCTTCTTCATCTACTTGTATTATTTGGATGCCTTCTTTCACGAAATTCTCCTTCTCTGTCTCATATGAAGAGGTGGTCCATCTTGCCAAAGAAAACTCTTCTCCATGCACCAGTGATCTCATTTCATATATTTTTTAGAAGATTTCTCCTTCTGTCATCCCCACTCTCTTACTTATCTTCAATCTCTCCCACTCTATTGGCTCATTCGCTGTGACCTACAACATCAATTTCTTCTCTATTCTCAAAGAACCTTCACTTGATCCATTCATCCCCAATAGCTGACATCCTATATCTCTCCTCTCTTTTGCTCCAAAACTTCTAGCAAAAGCAGTCAGCAATCAATGCCTCCACTTCCACTCTTCTCACTCTCTGTAGTGTGACTCCCACCCTCATCTCTTCTCTGAATCTACTCTCTCCAAAGTTACCAATGTTCTTTTCATGATTCATTCATTTTATTTTAAAAAAATATTTATTTTTAGTTTTCAACATTCACTTCCATAAGATTTTGAGTTCCAAATTTTCGCCCTATCTCTCCTCTCCACCAAGATAGCATGCATTTTGATTATCTACTCCCCTAATATTCCCTCCCTTCTCTTATCCCCATCATCTCTGTTTTCTTTTAGGGCAAGATAGATTTCTATACCCCATTGCCTGTATGTCTTATTTCCCAGTTGCATGTAAAAACAATTTTTTAACATTCATTTTTAAAACTTTAAGTTCCAACTTCTCTCCCTTACCCATACCTACTGAGAAGGCGTGCAATTCAATATAGGTTATACATGTGTAATTATGCAAAACACTTCCATAATAGTCACGTTGTGAAAGACTAACTATATTTCCACCCATCCTGTACTGTCCCCCATTTATTCTATTCTCTCCTTTGACCTTGTCCCTCCTCAAAGGTGTTTACTTCTAATAACCTCCTCCTCCCATTTGCCCTCCCTTTCATTATCTCCCCTCTTATCTTGTTCCACCCTACTTCCTGTAGTGTGAAATAGATTTTCATGCCAAATTGAATATGCGTGTTATTCCCTCCTTAAGACAAATGCAATGATAGTAAGGTTCATTCTTTCTCTCTCCCCTCCCTCCTCCTCCCCTCCATTGAAAAGCTTTTTCTTGACTCTTTTATGGGAGAGATAATTTGCCCCACTCTAGTTCTCCCTTTTTCCTTTCAATGTATTCCTCTCTCACCCCTTAATCTTAGCTTTTTAGATATCATCCCTTCACATTTAACTCACCCTGTGCCCTCAAGCTACCCTAATACTTAGAACCATCTCAAGAGTTACAAATATAGGAATGCAAACAGTTCGACTTTAGTGAGTCCCTTTTGATTTCTCTTTCCTGTTTATCTTTTCATGCTTCTCTTGATTCTTGGGTTTGAAAGTCAGATTTTCTATTCAGCTTTGGTCTTTCATCAAGAATGCTTGAACATCCTCTATTTCACTGAATGATCATTTTTTCCCTGAAGTATTATACTCAGTTTTGCTGGGTAGGTGATTGTTGGCTTTAATTGTAGCTCCTTAGACCTCTGGAATATCATATTCCAGGTCCTTCGATCCCTTAATATAGAATCTCCTAGATCTTATGTTATCCTCATTGTGTTTCAACAATACTTGAATTGTTTTTTTCTGACTGATTGCAATATTTTCTCCTGGACCTGGGAGCTCTTGAATTTGACTACAATATTCCTAGCAGTTTTCCTTCTGGGATCTCTTTAAGGAGGTTATTGGTGGATTCTTTCAATATTTATGATACCGTCTGGTTCTAGAATATCAGGACAGTTTTCCTTGATAATTTCTTGAAAGACGATGTCTAGGCTCTTTTTTGGATCATGGCTTTCAGGTAGTCCAATAATTTTTAAGTTGTCTCTCTTGCATCTATTTTCCAGGTCAGTTGTTTTTCCAGTGAGATATTTCACATTGTCTGCTATTATTTCATTCTTTTGGTTTTCTTTTACAATTTCTTAATTTTTCATAAAGTTGTTAGGTTCCCTCTGCTCCATTCTAATCTTTAAGGAATTATTTTCTTCAGTGAGCTTCTGGACCTCATTTTCCATCTGGCCAATTCTGTTTTTAAGGCATTATTCTCCTCATTGGCTTTTTGAATCTCTTTTTCCATTTGAGTTAGTCTATTTATCATAGTGTTATTTTTTCAAAATCTTTTTTGGGCTCTTCCATGGTCTGTGACCAATTCATATTTTTCTTTAGGTTTGAATTTGTTGTCTTCTGTTTGTATACTTTGGTCTTCCTTGTTACCAAAATAAGATTCTATAATCTGATTCTTTTTTCAATTTTTGGTCATTTTCCCAGCTATTTACTTGACTTTTGAGCTCTTTGTCAAGGTAGTTATCTGCTTCCAGTGAGGGTGAGGGGTGTACTGTCAGCTACTTTATCCACCCCACCATATGTGAGCTCAGAGCTCCAGAAATAGCTGCTGTGGGTGTCCCTGCCTCCGCTGCTGCCTCAGGGTCCTCCTGGACAGGTTCATCTGCCTACTCTGCAGCCCTGGGGCTGAGGCCAGACCACTCTACTCTCTAACACAGGTCCTACAGATTTTTTCCATTGACATCCTAATTTGTCCTTGGCATTTTGGGTTCATGAAGTCTGGAAACCACCACAGGTGCCTGACATTCAGTACCCCTGAGGCCTGCACAGGTCCTGTCTATGCCTGCATGGCTCACACAGGATTGCTATCTGTTCCCAGTGTGGTGTGATAGACACTTCCAGGTCATCTCCCAGGCTGTTTTGGGTTGGAGATTGGCTTCACTCCATCATTCTGTGAGTTCTGAAGCTCCAGAATTTGTTTAGGGATATTTTTACAGGTATTTCGCTGGGCTTGGGGGAAGAGTTGTAGCAAGTTAATGCTTTTACATCACCATCTTGACTCTGCCCCTCTCCAGTGATTTTTTTAATAGTCAAATCTATGGATCTTTTCACAGCTTTCTTCTGTTTTGACCTCTCTGTAGCCACAGAAACTATATATCATCCCTTTCTTCTTGATTCTCTCTTCTTTTTAGATTTTCATAATATTATTCTCCTTTGATTTTCCTCCTGCCTGCCCAGCCATCTCCTTTTACTGGTACATAGTTTATTGACTACTGACTCACATCTTGACTGTTGCAATAGCCTTCTGATTGGTCTCCCTGACTCAAGTCTCTCTTTATTCTGTTCAAGATTCAACTCAGGTGTTAAAGTGATCTTTGATCATGTCACTGTCCTACTAAATAAATGCTAGTGATTCCCTATCTCAGATCAAATATAAAATCCTCAGTCACTGAGATCCCTTCCAAAGTCATCCCCCTCCTGAATTTCTAATTTATTCACACCTTACTCTCCCTTCTACATAGCTCAGATCTGATCAATGCTGTTTCTCACACAAGACACTCCATTGTGCCAATTATGGGCATTTTCCCTGGTTGTCTCCCCCTTCCTGGAATTCAATCCCTCTTCAGTCTATTTCCTGGCTTCTGTCAAGTCCTAGACAAAAATCTCACTTATTTTAAAAAGGCTTTCATGTCCCCCTTCTTCATGCCAGTGCTTTCCTTTGGTAGATTATCTCCAATATCATGTATATGTTTTGTTTGTATATAATTATTTTCATCTTGTTTCCCCTCTGAATTAGGCTATAAGATCCCTGACAGCAAGGATTGACTTTTGACTTTCTTCATACCCCCAACACTTAACATACAGTACCTGGCAAATAGTAGGTGCTTAATAAATGCTTACTGACTTGACTCATTGACTATAAGAAATAACAATTCTAAGGCATCTGGAGATAGTGGAATGATTTATCAGAACTGGTCCAGAATTTTTTTTTCTAGCTTGCTACCCTCTTTCCATAGTAGGCGAGAGATTTGGGCTTGTGATTTCAGTGATATAGAAAACTCCCTGAAGAAACACCTTCTGCACTATGGCAGGGTGTTCCTTCTCTGAAACTTATCATCTCAGAGAACTGGCAATAGTGTCAAGGGGTTAAATAACTTTGTCTAGGGTCACACAACCAGTTTTTGTCAGAGGTAGGATTTGAACCTGAATCTTCCCGATTCCAAATCCAGCTTTCTATTCACTATGCCACACTGTATTTCTTTATTTTGGTGAGCATATGTCTGGAGACAGTCATAGCCTTCCTAATACGTGAATATATGTACATATGGGAATATAGATAAAAATATACATATCCATCAATCACATTTTCTTTCTTTATAAATAGAAGATAGTAGGAAGAGATAGAAACCCAATATGGCAGGAATTTGAGCAATTTATCAAAAAGCTAAAATGAAGAAAATGTAGCAAAATTTCTACAGTTCAAAAGAATGGTATGCGTAAAAGAAAGTATTAGGAACAAACGAGACCACATGAAACCTATGAGACGTAACACTTGCAGGTCTTCGCGAAGTCTTTAAAATTTCATTTTTAAGTCCCAGACTGAAATTTCCAGACAGCAAAGGTCTTATAAGTAATAGCTTCCAGTTTCAATAAATATCTTTTCTATCCTCCTCTAACAGGGGTGGAGAGAAGTGCTATACTATATAATAGCACCTATTGGTTTTAAATTTTCTATCATCTTGTTACAGGTAAGAGGAATAAATCAGAGGTTCCATCTGTTGTAACTTTGTACATGGTACTGTATATATCTGTTCAAGTGTCTCTCTGGGAAAGACATACTGTGTGGGGCTCAAAGATGCCGAGAATTATGTCTATACATCAGCGAACATAAAAGTACCATCAGAGCTTTTGGTGGAAATGCTTTTCAGTCCAATAGTCCATGATATGACCTCCATTAAATTTATGAGAATTGGAGAAATGAGGTGATTCCCTGAGTGCCAAGTTATCGAATGAGAGTAAAATGTGATTAATCATTCCTGGTCCCATTTATTAAATATCTTCAATTCAGTCTTTTTTGAGGCATCTTTCAAACAGATGAGTGGCTGTGCAGAATGTGGATCCATTGTGTTTCTCCTTGATGAGGTCATTCAAGAACTACCTTGGGCCACAGAGCATGGGGACTGGGGCACTTGTTGGGGAAGACACTGAATTTGAACAAATTAATGTGCATCTCATGGGTATAGAGAAGAGGCAGCTGGTTGGCACACTGGATTGAGGAGGCAGGCAGATCCAAGTTCTAATCTAGCCTCAGATATTTACTAGCTCTGTGATTCAGGGCAAATTAATTAGTTTTTCAGTTTCAGTTTTTTCATGTGTAATAATAGCGGTAATAATAGCATCTATCTCCCAGGGTCATCGTGAGCATCAAGTGAGAAAGTCTATACAATGTGCTCTGCAAACTTCAAGGTGACATGTAAACATTACATGTTATCATATCAGGCATACAGCATGGAAGTGGACAAAAAGAGGAATGAATTAAAAATAACACATTTATTTTATTTTCTTTCCCACCTAACCTTAAAATAACAGCATAATATAGGGCAATAGGAGCAGAACTAGAGTTAGGAGACAGCTGGATTGACATCTGACATTTTCTAGCTGTGACACTGACAGTTTTCTACTCTGTGAAATAGGTATAGCAATAACACTTTCCTCACAAGATTACTGTGAAGCTCAAATGATATATACGTATATATATATATATATGTATATGCTCACATATATACACACATATATTTATATATACTATGAATACATAAATTGTGTATAAAGTGATGAAAAAATTAAGGTGATACTACAAAGAGTTAACCTTCAAAATAATATGGTATTGTAGAGTGGTTGATAAATGAAATAATTAGGTAAACAATTCACAGAAACAAATGACAATAGTAACCTAATGTTTGTTAAACCCAAAGATCCCTGCTTTTGGTTCAACAGCTTAATATTTTGCAAAAACTGCTGGGAAAGCTGGAAAACAGTCTAGCAGAAACTAGACATAGACAAAGCTTATATCATATGGCAAGATAAGGTCCAAAAGGTAAATGATTTAGACACAGAGAGTGATATAAGCAAATTAGGAGAACGTGGAAAAAATAATTGTCAGATCTATGGATAGGGAAAGAGTTTATGATGAATCAAGAGGTAGAGAGGTTTGTGGGAGGCAAAATGGATAATTTTGACTACATAAAATTAAAAAGTTTTTGTACAAACAAAACCAATGTAGCCAAAATTAGAACAAAAGCAGGAAAGTGGGAAAAAATTTTCAGCAAGTTTCTCTGATCAAAGTTTCACTTCTCAAATATATGGAGAACTGAAGCAAATACATAAAAACAGAAGCCATTTTCTAACTGATAAATGACCAAAGGATATGGTCAGGTAGTTTTCATAAGAAGAAAGCAAAACTATCAATAGTCATATGAAAAAATGCCCCCAAATCATGAATAATGAGAGAAATACAAATTAAAACAACTCTGAGGAATCACCTCATTCCTATCAGATTGGCAAAGATGACAAGATAGGAAAATGACAAATGCTGGAGGGGATCTGAGAAAATAGGTACACTAATGCGCTATTGGCACAACTGTGAACCACTCTAATCATTCCGGACAACAATTTAGAATTATGCCAAAAGGACCATAGAGTCGCACATATCCTTTGACCCCGCTGCCACTAGATCTGTATCTCAAAGAGATCAAAGGAAAAGGAACAGGGCTCATATGTCCAAGTTTATTTATTGTATCTCTTGTTGTGATGGCAAAGAGAAATTGAGGGGATGATCACATACTACGGGATGATTGAATAAGTTATGGCATATTAATGTGATGGAATATTATTGTGTGTAAGAAATAATGAAGGGAATAGTTCCAGAAATAGATCAGGGACAACTCATAGGAACTAATGCAAAATGAAGGGAGCAGAAGCAGAACACTGTCCATGGTACAGCAATATTTTAACAACAGTGAACTGTCAGACACTTAGTAAATGATCAATGCAATAATCAACTCTAACCCCAAAGGACTCAGAATATAAAATGTTATCCACCTCCAGACAGAACTGATAGACTCAAGTGCAGTTATTTTCCCTTTATTTTTCTTGCTTTTAAAAAAAGACAGCTCATGTGAAAATATATTTTGCATGACTTCATATATACTATGGGTATCATATTTCTTCCCTTTCTAATGAGTGGGAGAGAGGCTGGAGGGGAAAAAGAATTTGGAACTGAAAATAAAAATTAAAAAAAGAAATAGAAAAAACCCCAAATCTGTTCCAATACTTCAAAAAGAAAACATTAAAGTGCTATATGATTATCAGCTATTATCACCACTGTATACTTATATATCATTGAGATAGAAAGAATCTTAAATGTAATCCCCTCATTTTTCCAGTGGGGAGGGACGACAAGTGACTTTCTTAAGGCCTCACACCCGGTAAAGGACACAGCTGGGAATTGAATCCATGTCCTTTGGTTGGAAATTCAACACTTTTCTCACAGTACCATGCTGCCTTTGAACAGGGACATGCTATCTTTCCCCACTAGAACATGAGCTTCTGGAGGGTTAGCCAGAACAATTTCATTTTTCTTTGTTTCACCAGCATCCAACACACTGCTCGCCACATGGTGAGCCTTTTCCTAATATCCCCAGATATCTGCACAGTGCCTGGCATGTAGTATGTTCTTAATAAATGAATGCTTAATTAATGACTAAATTTATCTCTTTATCAGTTCTCCATAACTATTACTTTCAGGAAAATGTTCCCTGTCCAATCAGAAAATATTTCTGCTTCCCTCTGGATTCATGCTCATGTTTCTTCCATTGAAATGTCCTCATTCAAACATTGGCTGCCCTCTTGGCTGTTGCCTGTGACACCCTTGCCATCACTGATGCTGCTGCCCACGTTTCTAAATGTGTCATTCCGACTGCTGTGCTCCCACTAGTCACTTCTGTTTACCAGCAGCATCTGTCCAAGAGAGGGTTTTCAAAGCCGGCAGTTCTTGGAAAAGGCATGCCTGGAGCCTCTGTAGCTGTACAAAATGTCTTCTTGTCTTTACCCTTCTTTCTGATGTGTAATGTATACTGGCCTTTGCATGAAACAGTTGATGATCTAATTGCAAAAAGACAACTGATTTTCAAAAGACTCTTTCATCAGAGAGGACTTCTTCCACTTTCCTCAATATCTCTATCACAGTCTCACTCTTAGAACACCTCCAATCCACTTGAAACTTGGATTCCGTCTTTGTCTCCCCTGGGATTTGATAGGGGGACCTTTTGTACTATCTAGCTGGGAATAGGCAATGATGACATTTCTTCAATCTCCCCATTAGGCTCTCTCACTTTCCCCTTCATGTGATTTTTTTCTCCCATTAGAACTCATTAAGGGCAATTGTTTGTGTAGTGCCTAGCAAATAATAAACAGTAAATGCTGTATGTACATATGTGTGTATATACATATGAATATTTGTATGTATCTTTTTATCTGTAACTGTTTCCTGTAAAGCACTAATTAAATGGACTTTCTATCCAACTGCCCCTTGTAATCTTGAGTAATCCACTTTATTTTCACAGTGTGAATGGGCCAATCTTTTTATGTATATATATATATATATATATATATTTACATACATATATATGCATATACATACACACATATATGTGTGTACACACACATTCACACACACATATCATCTTCTCCAACTATTTGAGGAGGTAATACTGCTCATAGGTTTTATGTTCATAGTAGGTCTGGCCTTTAGATCAAGAACATCTGGGCTCAAATCCTGTCTCTAACACCTACTGACTATATGACCACAAGTTTAGTCACCTTTTAAATCTATGGGTTACAGATTAATTTCTTTTCTGTTATCAGTGGAGGAAGTTTCTATCTCAGGACTTCTATGTACTGATGAGACCCCAGGTATAGACAAAACTGCAGTGAATCCCCAAAACTTCTCACGGTCTTCAGTCATACACCTTTGAACTATTTGGGAGACGAGTCTTGCCTTGACTGGTGTTGCCCTTAACGTCCATGCCTCTATTCTTGATAAAAAAAAAAAATAAAATCAGGTAATGTTTATTGACAAATGCAATTTAATGGACTCTTTTGATTTGTTTGCTGAGGACGCTGTTTAGTATAATTAAATTACTCTAAGAAAGTCAATGCTGTGACTCTGATCCACTTCTCAATTTTTATAGCTACAGGCTCATTTAAAGGGATCTGGTCAAAGTTATCACAGTTGTGCATGATATCACTGCTATTGGTCCTTGCATTATAAAGATCTTATTACAAACAAGTCATTGGTTCTCACAATACTCTCTCATCGGTAACTAGCTGTTTCCTAGATGAAAGGAGGCCAGGGTCTGGCTTTCTTTTTCTCTGTCCCCAGCACCTCTTGCAGGTCCTAGTAAGTCAAAAGCACTTAATACTGGGAATGCTTGCTTGCTTGTCTTATCCTGGGACCTAGGGATCCCTTCCTGGACAATGTTAACGAAGGACCACCACTACCACCACCAGCAGCACCATGACCATCACCACCATCACCATCACCATCATCATCACCATCACCATCACCACCACCAGCACCATACCACCACCACCAGCACCATACCACCACCATTCACCATCACCATCACCATCACCACCACCACCAAAAACAATGTATGGGAATGAGACTTTTAAGTGGTCTACAATGTTTTAACCTTTTCATAATGTCTTTATGTTGAAAGATATTTTCCAAAACAGAATCTTTTAAATTTAAACCAACTTTGAACTGAAATGACTAAATACCACAGTGTATGCTGACTTAATTTGGGGGAGTCCAATCAAGTTTTTCATAGTTTCCCTACTTTTATTCTTTTTGAGGGATATTGATACTTGAACTGTAACTATCTTCTTGCTGTTCTCCCTGCACATAGTCACTGTGAGCTCCAGAAGGTAAGCTGACCAAGTGTTCTTCAAAATCATGTGGCCATTTGTATTTAGGCACATAATTGTAAAGTAATAATAATAGCTTGAATTTATATTTCAGTTTAATGGTTACGAAGGGTTCTATAAATATCACTTCATTTTATTCTCACAAAAACCTGGGAGCTAGGTGTTATTTATCCCCATTTTATAGAGGAGAAAACTGAGACAGACAAAGGTTAAGTTACTTAAGATCACATAGCTAATAAGTGTCTGAAGCTGGATTTGAACTCAGGTCTTCCTGACTCCAGGTCCAGGTCTTTAACTACTGTATCACCCAGCTACCTCAATTGATCTCAAAGAATAGATTCTTTTTATTACCAGAAGGGATTTTGGTCTTGAGAAGAGATGTGAGGCAGAGAGACTATGTAAGAGGCTTTGGTAATAGTATATAAAAGACATAAAGATGGTCTAGGACTCCTATCAGTATAGTTTGGAGAAATCACTCCTTTGTCTTCATCTGTAAAATAAGGTTAGTCTAAAGGACTTCTAAAGTTCAGTTTACTTCTCAATTCTTTGAAATAGTTTCTTCATTTGTTGGACTCACTGTTTATGACAGAAGTGTTGCTGAGGGAACCAGAACAAAGTGACAGGTAAGTTAGTGCGGAATTTAATGATGTGCTTTGAGGTCATATAACCACATTTCCGGTATAAGCAATTGCACTCAGGCTTAGGGACAACTTTTAAGTTACAGATAGCCAGTGGTACTTCATATGGAATAAATTCAGATTTCTCAAAATATCCTTAAGAATGCAGTACTGAACTATTTTTTACTGATATTTATATAGCCAGGTTTTAAAAATAGATTAGAAATGAATGCTTACAATTTTTATATCACAAGATTTTAATTTCTAAGACAAAAAAGAATGAAATTCTGGGGTCATTATTTTCTATACCATTATATTGTATGTGAAATCTTAGTTTGCTAAAAAGTGAAAAAATAAGCAAGGAGGCAAATGAATCCCTAATCTCTACCCTTACGGGGATGTTTGTTGAAATTAATGTCACAGAGTTATGCCATGGAGATCAACACTTTTTTTTTTAATATTGATGAGTTTGGAACAATTTTAGATCTGTAGGAAACATTTTTTACACCTAAAATTTTTATGGAATGCTATAAAACTGAAAAAATAATTTTAAACAGCTGAGATTTTATAGTCACTCAGAGGTAATAAAAAGTTAGAAGAATATATCATGTTGTAAAGATTGGGAAAATAGATCAATCAATATTGAAACTTTTAAAAAGTTTGTTATAAAGAAAAGGATAGAAGGAAGCTGTTCATGTATCTTTAAGAGAAAATATATTTACTTTTATTATTTTCTTTTTATTATATATATTTTATTTTTAAAGGTGAAATTATGTGGTGATATTCCTCTGACAGTCTTTACAGACAACAGCAACTTTTGAGCCTGAGGGAAGTCGTCAAAACTAAAAGTGCCCTTCAGGAGCTATGATGAGGGTGCATTAAGAGCAGCTGAAGATCTGTGAACAATAAGTTCATCTTTTCTCAAATGTTTTTATTCACTGGAGGCTGACTTCTCTTCCTTCCTTCCTTCCTTCCTTTCCTTCCTTCCTTCCTTCCTTCCTTCCTTCCTTCCTTCCTTCCTTCCTTCCTTCCTTCCTTCCTTCCTTCCTTCCTTCCTTCCTTCCTTCCTTCCTTCCTTCCTTCCTTCCTTCCTTCCTTCCTTCCTTCCTTCCTTCCTTCCTTCCTTCCTTCCTTCCTTCCTTCCTTCCTTCCTTCCTCCTTTTTCTCTCTGTCTCTGTCTGTTTCTCTCTCCCCCTTCTCTTTTCCTTGTCAGGATCCATTATCCCTATGACCACTCTGAGCCTCTGTTTCCCCATCTGTAAAATGGGGATGACAATACCCATAGCAACCACTTTGCTGGTTTATAAGGCCCAAATGAGATAATGTACATAAAATTTTTTTGCAATTTCCAGATTTCTCAATCCCAAAATTCCAAAGACAGCATAGATGGTCAGTGGGAAAACTCTGTGGCACCTGGTCTGACTGAGGTTCATCCCCAGCCCAAAGGCAGTGGAGGAGGTGGTGGCACCAGTGGCAGTGGCAGCGGCAGCAGTAGCAGCAGCTGTGGCCCACAGACGGTAGGGGATCAAGAGGCTTATACAAACCCCTGAAACCTGGGATAGTACATCTACCCTCACCCCTACTGAAAAGAGAAACCTATCTTGGCAAAGAGTTAGAAAGTCAAATATTTGGCTGAGAACATGAGCAAACATTGTAAAAAATCCCAAAAAACCTCAGACTATAGAACCTTATTTTGGTGACAGAGAAGAACAAAACATAACAGATGACACCAAAGTCAAAGCTCCTACATCAAAAGCCTCCAAAACTTAAAAATGGCATGTGTGTGTATTATTATTATATCTCTTATTACTGAGCTCTGCAAGGTTGAGTGATCAGAAAGCATCTTCTTATACTCACTAGTCTCAAAACTGTCAGCTGTATGTATCATCTCAGTCATTTTCTCTTGTTACTGCCAAGAATGGATACCAGAACAAGCCAGATGAATGATCACTTTTTCCTTCACTAATTAGGATTCCAGGGCTTCTCATCAGCCTTTAACACCGTGTCAGGGAAACAAGGAGCAGCTGCAAATCTTTCCCTTCCCACCACTGTTGGCACAGTCTTCTTAGGAGACTTTTCTTTCCAGGAGGAAGCCTTCACATCTTCACCATCCTCTCACATAGCTTCATCAATTATGGCAGCATCAGAAAATGTTGAATGATCCAAGACCAGTTGTTGCTCTGACATAAATGTCCTGTGGCATATATCAGAGATAATGAAGAGGTCTTTGTCAGAAGCTCAACTTGCATTCAGAACTGGCTTCAGTAGCTTCTGGAATTTCTCAGGAGGTCCAAACTTTGACAATAAATGGATACAGATAAATCAAAGAACGTATTCTATTCTACATATTTTTCATGAGCCTTGCAAGGCACAAATGAGAGAAAGGAGGGAACAGGCCTTTATTCAGTGCCTACTAAGAGCAGGGAATGTGCTAAGAGTTTTACAAATATTATTTCATAAGATCCTCCCAACAACCCTGAGAAGTAGGCACTACCTTTATCTCCATTTCATAGATGAGGTTAAGTGACTTGCCTGCGTGTTAAGTGTATTAAGACCAGAGTTGAATTCAGGTCTTCCTGACTCCAGATCCAGCACCATATCCACTGCACTACCATGCTACTTCTAGAACAAAGAACTTAGATGTTAGGATAATTATGAGAAATTGATATGTTTTTTGGACTGAAAGTGTGATTTCTCTGGTGCAGGGCACTCCCAGTAAGGAAGCTTCCTTTACCAGTGTATATCAGCACCTGACCTGAAACTTAGAGTCTTGGAAAGTTGCCTGGAGGAGAGTGAGAGGTTAAATGACTTTGCTAGGGTCACATAGCCAAGATGTGCTAGAGGCTGACTTGAACCCAGGCAATCCATTTCTCCAACTCTAATACTGATGCTGAGACCAGCTCTCCATCCACTACTTGAGGCTGCGTCTCAATGAACTCATTGTGACCTAAAATCAATTCTAGGTTGAAGAGGTCCCCTGTGGAAAGTGTGATGATATAAATGATGGGATACTTAAATGTTCTTGTATAAACCTCAATGTATAAAGTTATTCCTTCCAAAACTGTAAATCATAACAATCCATGCCAATATCTCTTGCATGATTACTGTCCCTTTTCTACCACAAGCCAAGGGCTTTCCTTGGATTTTCTTGACATGGCAAGGACTCCAATGGAGCACATGGGTTATTCCTTACTCCCAACTTATCATATATTTCTTTAATAATTCCACTTCTTCCACAGAATTCATTGTTTGAAATGTGTTGTCAACTGCACGTAGTAGTAATAATTACTAACAATGACATGGCATTTTTAGGCTGCAAAGTGCTTTACCTACCTTCTTTCATACTCAGAACCACCCTATTGGACAAGTATTAAAAATGCTTATTGATTTGACTCTTTTACAGATGCAGAAACTGAGGTTGAGAGCTATTAAGTGACTTATTCAGGGCCACTGAAGACTGTGACTGGACTGAAATTCTTACCCTGCTCATTGCTAAGGTCTAATTGCCCCATTTTCCTCTTCTTTATAGATGGTTACCATAATTATTGGTGTGAAAGACATGATGGAAGGCAGGTATAGGAAAAAAAAAGAAGCACGTTGGTCATATGGCCGGAATGAGAGAAAACAGCTAGGGAAAAAGAGGAACCAGGAGGGATATAATCACTATCTCTAACCACTAAGGTTAATTTTAAGGTAGTAGTTGATGTGGATCTTGAACTTTTTAGATGAGTTTACTACATTATATGTTCCCAAATATATTATGAAATATTTCATTTACATCTTCTGTTCTTAGGACAGTAATTCCAGTGGTTTTTGAATATTTTTATTATAGAATGGTATGGTATGGTATATTATGTATGGTATGGTATGGATATATGGTATAGTATAGAATAGTATAGTATTATAGTATATCGTTCCCATGTAGAGGAAAGCTTGTACCCCTAATGAACAATGCAAAACTTATAGGATCATAGGTTTAGATCTAGAAGGGCTGTCTGGACATCTAACCTCCTCATTTACAGATGAGGAAATGGAGGACCAGGGTGATTTACCTAAGGTCAAACAGGTAGTAAGTGGAAGAAGTGGAATTTGAACCAAGGTCTTTTGACTAGAAATTCAGAACTCTTCCCATTGCCCCAGGTTGTTTTCTAAAAGTATTAGTTATAATTTGACAATATTACATTTTAACAAAATCATATTCTTTAATTAAATTCTATTCTGACAAAGAAATGAGGAAGTGAAAGACTTTCAAATCCTACAGAAGCCCCATCTCTCTAATATCACGAATAGTTTCTTCAGAGAAGAAGAATTGAGCATGGCAAGAGCCAAAACATCATAAAGTTTGAAAATTACTAAATTTTAATAGAGAGGACAAGACTTATGGATGTGAACATGAGCTCCTTGAAATGTTTTTGCTTCACTTTACATCCCCAGCACTTAACACAGTCCTTGGAACATAATAAATACTTAATAAATATTTGCTTATGATGATAATGTTGGTTTGACCCTGAAATATATAAACAAGCTATTAAAAATGAGCAATGTACAATTGACATGACATTAACACAGACTGTTCATCTATAATTTCCAACAGTGTTAATTCCCATAACAAGGAGGCCAGTAGAGACCAGAAAATCCCTTTGTCAACAAGCATTGGACTTGCTTGCCAAACCTGCAATTTTACAAAGAAAGTTGATGGATGACCATGAGTGTTATCATCTCATAAAGCAAAGAGGAACAGTAAAGGGTCAAAATTGTCTAAAGGAAACTGAAAAACATCCAATTAGGCAAAGTCATCCCAAGGGCATTCAAGGACACTAGCAAAGATAATAAAAATGGAAGAAAATGGAAAGGATTTCTGAAAGCAATCACAATGATGTTCATTATTCATTGTGAATAGTAGAATACTACCCTTGGACCCCAATACCCCGAGAACATAGAATGGCACCAGAGGTAAGAGAGAAGAGGTGTCTGGACCAGATCAAATATATAGAGGAGGTGAGGAATGGAGGAAATAAAATTTTGAGAGATCTATTGATAGAGGGAAAATATCCAAGGAACTGAAAAAAAACTCTTGAACCTTACTGATACTAAAAAGGTGATTCAGAGAAAGTGAACAGCTATTGATCTAGATACCTACTCCCACATTGATACATAATATTATGAGGGTTATTTACACATGATTTGAGGTATCAATGAGGCTATACATAGGGGACAAGTAGGTTTTTGCAAATGATGTTTAAACAATGGACCACACATCTCAGAACTTACTGAAATATGTAGAGACATAAAATCTTATTGGACTTGTTGGTTATAAAAGCATTCAAACTGGTAGAACAAAATTCTACTTAGAGGGTTATAATTATTACTATTTTTAAATGAGGTGTCCCCTTTCCACAAGATCATTTGGGATTCCTTGGATGAAGTAATCAGGTGTTAAATGGTTTCCTGATTAAAAAAATCAGGAGAGGCATTAAACAGAGACACTATGCTTGTCAATACTATTCAACTCTGTGAAGAGGTGATCAGAGCAGAGTCCATGTTGAGCAGGGATTCCCTGATGGGGGTGAGGTCTGCCAGGTGGTCCTGTTTTGATTTCATTAATATCCAAGTTGTTGCAAAGCCTCCTGGAAGATATGTATGATCACACAAAGGTGATGACCTGACCATTCATGAAGAAAATGAAAAATACCTATTGCCCAGATTTCCACATGCCTCTGAATGGATGCTGTATTGAGCTTGTGCAATAGTAAGTATATGTAAGACAGACAATGTACAGATGGACAGTGAACTGGTTCCAGAGTGGTAATGAGGAGAAGAGTTGGCTGGATAGCTTTTGGAAAACTATCAAGCACTTATAATTTCACTCTTTCCATAATGGCAAAGGGACATCTTTTCTTTTTTATTATTTTCAGTTTTCAACATTCACTGCTACAGGGTTTAAATTTTTCCCCCTCCTTCCTACTCCCTCCCCAAGATGGCAAACAATCTCATATGAATTCCACACATACATTCTTATTAAACACATTTTCATAGTAGTCATGTTGTATAGAATTAAAATGAATGTGAGAAACTATGAGAAAGACCAAACCAAAACCAAAACATAACAAAAGAGAAAATAGCCTGCCTCATTCTGTGTTCCACTTCTATAGTTCTTTCTCTGGATGTGGATGGCATTTTGCATCAGTAGTCCTTTAGGAATGTTTTAGGTCCTTGCATTATTCTGAAGGGCTAAATCTATCATAAACAGTTCTGGTACACTGTGGCTATTACTGTAGATTATTTTCTCCTGGTTCTGCTCATTTCACTCGGCATCAGTTCATATAAGTTTTTCCAGGTTTTTTCTGAAGTCTGTTTATTTGTCATTTCTTATAGCATTACATTTATATACCACAACTTCTCCAACTATTCCCCAATGGATGGGCATTCCCTTGATTTCCAGTTCTTGGCCACCACAAAAAGCAGCTATAAATACTTTTTGTACATGTGGGACCTTTTCCCATTTTTATGATCTCTTTGGGATACAGTCCTAGAAGTGATATTTCTGGGTCAAAAGACATGCACATTTCTATAGCCCTTTGGGCATTGCTCCAAATTGTTCTCCAGAATGGTTGGATCAGCTTACAGCTCCACCAACAATGAATTAGTGTTCCAACTCTCCCACATCTTCTCTGACATTTATCATCTTTCTGTTTTGTCAGGTTGGCCAATCTGATAGGTGTGATGTAGTACCTCAGAGTTCTTCTGATAACGATTTAGAGCATTTTTTCATGACTATAGATCTTTAATTTCTTCCACTGAAAATTGTCTGTTCATATCCTTTGACCATCTATAAATTGGGGAATGACTTGTATTCTTGTAAATTTGACTCAGTTCTCCCTATATTTTAGAAATGAGGCCTTTATCACAGAAACTAGTTGTAAAAATTCTTTCCTAATTTTCTACTTCTCTCCTAATCTTGATTGCACTGGCTTTGTGCAAAAAATTATTCATTTAATGTAATCAAAATCATTCATTTTGCATTTCATAATGTTCTCTATATCTTATTTGGTCATAAATTTCTCCACTCTCCATAAATCTGACAAATAAACTATTCCTTGCTCCCCTAATTTGTTCATAGTATCAGAAATGCTCATCTTTTCAATGCAACATTTTATTGCTGTAGCCATATGTCAATGAGACCCTGAACTCCATTGCCTCTGAAGAACTCAAGATGTTCATTACACAGAATGAATAGGTTCATGATGAATGCAAGCAGGGTGCATATACAATTCCAAGAAGGAGAACTCTCAGGAAGAGAAAAAGCAAAAGAGGTCATGCAGGAACTGCAGGAGAGAAATACAAGATGGGCTGATCTCATGGCCAGAGTGAAGGGCGAAAGGGGAGGGCTGGAGTACTCCACTGGGGAGGGGTTCCAACACATTGGATAGAAAGGATATGGCCACCTTTGGAGATGTTACAGACATGAGTCACACAGAATGGCTCAGTATGCATTGATAGAGGAGATACTCGAATTGATGAGATCACCAATCCATTTCAGTTAGAAATGATAAATATCAGAACTTCAGAATTCATAGGAAGATGCATATGAGCTGACACCAGTGGTTAGAATTGCCCTCCATCATTGAAAAGAGTTGATGAGATCACCAAATACTTTTCTGAACCGAGAAGACAGTCATAGTAAGAAAATAAAATGCACAAAGATTCTGGTTTCAAGGTGGTAATGAACTCCAGAATAAAATTAAAATCTACTAGACAAGAAAGGATATGGTCTGTTTCCTTTACAACCTGAACAGTGAATGGAAGCTATGAGGGCAAGCTATAGATAATTGCAGAAAGGTTTCAGGATTTAGGGTATTTTCAGAGCATTGGACTTGGAATCTGAGTGATCTGGGTTAATGTCCTCCTTTTGATACCTTTCTAGCCATGTGGCCTGGGTGAATCTCTTTACCTTTGCAATTCAAGGGGGGTCAGGCTTGAAGACCTCTAAAACCCTGTCTAATTCTAATTCTATGATCCTGCTCTGCTGACCAACTCAGACAACAGGACAGAAGAGTTTTTGTAAAAAATAATAAGTAACATTCATATGGCACATTAAGGTTTACAAAGTACTTTATGTATATTCCCTCCCTTGATGCTTACAATAACCCTTCATTTTACAGAGGAAGTCACTGAGGCTGAGAGATGGCTGGTGATTTGGCCACACATCTAATAACTACCTGATGCAGGATTTGAATCTAAGTTCTTTTGTTTCTGGGTGCAGTACTCCATTCATTATTTATTACAGCTACTTTGGTAATGAGTATGGGCAATGAAGAAGGTGGGGAGAGAGAGTTGCTAAGAGAAGCCTGTCAGAACTCCGGGGAAGCCATTAATAGGGAAGTCTCTGAATTTGGGAGATGGCATCATCACAAGTGTATTTTTGCAAAATCATATTACTAGTCTATTAGAATAATCAGTTCCATGAAACTTCCCATACTGGTACTTGTTAAATAGCTTGGGCCCCACCAGACAATTGTTAGAAGGGTCCCGTGCTTAATGAACTTAAGAAATCAACATGGCACTATCAATGAGAGTACAGATCTCATATAATGTGGCTTCCCATTTTAAAAATCAGCCTGAATTTTAGGTCTCATGCCCACTTGAAAGCTCTAAGAAATTCCCTCCTCCTCACCTTCCCCTTACCCAATCAGCAGAACTTGTGATCACCAGTCATGTTAAGTTTAAAAATTAAGATGATTATTACAAGAATTCTACAGAAAAATACTTGATGTTTTTAAAAAAATATTACTATGAATCTAAACTATTGAGTAGAAAAGAGATTTATAGGGCAGGTGCCTGCAATGGAAATATTCTCTCGGGAAGTAAACCCAGAGAGGAGGCAGCCCCCAGATGCTTTATGGTAAAATTTGAGTGATTGCCAGAAAATAGTCCCAAGTCAGATCAAACATAAGGATAGAGAATCTTCACAGGGGGAGCTGTTCAAGAATAGACCCTTGGGCTCCTGGATCCAAACCTATCTGGGAAGAACACAATTAAAAATACGGTCTTTTAAAAAATAGATGCTGTAAACCCTGCCGCTAACAGATGCCTGGCAGTGACCAGGAAGACAGCTTCAAAATAGACTTGTATTCTTATTCATATGAAAAACGTGCCATGTTTTTCAGATTGGGTTAGTGGCTTTCTTTCTGTAGCTCAACATGGCCAGCTGTCCTACCACCAGTCTCATTCTTAATTCCTACATGGGTGTGAAGTCATGGTGGAGGGATGCTATTCTCTTCTAACCCAGGTAATTTAATAACTGTGAACTCGGGACCACAGGAAGGATTGCAGAGACACTTTTTGTTTTAAAGCCCCCACCTCTTCCTTTCATGGAATTGTTGAAGATTTCTAATAATAAATGCTTGTTGGAATGAATCTCAGAGTTGGAAGTGAATTTAGAGTTCTTTTGGCCCAATCTTTGACATGAACTGGGTTCCAGAGTGGAGCAGATATTTCCCAAACTCACTAACAACTTAGTGGCAGAGACAGGAGAACTCAAGTCAATCAAAAAGAATTTGTCTAGTACTGAATATGCATCAGATGAAACAATCCATCTGTCCACACATTTTTATTAAACATCTACTATGTACCAAGCACTGTGCTAGGTACAGAGACATATATGTATGTATATGGGCATGTGTGTTCATATAGCTATATGTGTATATACATGTACATACATACACACATATATATTTATTTGTATATGAAAAATGTAACCATTCTTACTCACAAGGAGGCAGTGGATAGAGATCAGACCACGAAATCAGAAAGATCTGAATTCAAGTCCTGACTTCAGGTACTTTTCTAAAGGTTGCTGGTTGCAGAGCTCATACTGATACATAATTCCCTCATTGAGAGTTTTCTATCTCATTCTATCCCAAAATGTTTTGGGTTGGCTCTTCAGGAGATACTGGAAACACAAAGGCAAAAACAACAGTTCCTCCCTTCAGGCGGCTTATATGCTATGGTGGACAAGTAGGTATAGCAGTAACAGTGCTAGTCTTGGAGTTAGGATAACCTGAATTCAAATCCATCCTCAGAAATTTACTAGCCATTGGACTCTGGACAAATTATGTAATCTTTCTCAGCCTCAGTTTCCTTATCATTATAATGGGGGTAATAATAGCTTCCACCTCTAAGGGTTAAGTGCTGTGTAAACCTTGTATAAATGCATTATTATATAAATTCTCTCTGTCTCTGTCTTTCACACATAAATATGCTGTAAATGCAAGGTAATTTCAGTGGAGGGTAGGGGAGCCCATAATTGCTGGGATTATTTGAGCTAAGCTGTTGTTTTCCGCTGCATACTGTCCTCTACCAGGCACTGGTAGAGTTCGTTGACAAGACCTGGGTCAAGATGACTGGTAATGGCCCCCTCTGAATGACTAGGCTGATATACATTCTATCAAAGATAGTTAGATTGTTCAGAGATTGGTTCACCAAATTTGCTGAATGGGGTGGGGTTTTCTGATATCCAATACTTTTGAAAGCAGCTCCTAAAACGGAGCGCATGGGTCCTTAATAATCTTCCTGCCCCATGTGTTTTCACTGGCTACCCCTCATCTCTGTAATTCTCTGTCTTCATCGGTTTCCCTCAAGTCCCAGCTAAAATCTCAGCTTCTAGGAGACACCTTTCTTGATCCTTCTTAACGTTAGTGCCTTCCTTCTATTAACTTTATCCTATATATATCATTTATACATAGATTGTTTTGTGTGTGTTGTCTCTCCCATTAGATTCTGAGTTTTCTGAGAGCAGGATCTGTCTTTTACCTTTCTTTGTATCCCCAGTGGCACATAATAAGTACTTAAATGCAGTGACTTAATGAAAGCTTGCTTAATCAAATGCCTTAATTCTTGAAAGAGGAGAATTTAGAGGTGAAAGAATAAAAAGTTGTGTCCCTTATATACCTGGTGCTAAACTTGCAGAGCTCATTGATCTAAGGGGTGGTACAACCTGAAAATAATAGCTACAAGAATGGTTCTGATAAATCAGTGACAGTTGGGCTATAATAGAAATAATGATACTTTAGATGGACATCTCTAAATTTTAAGGTCGATGTCAAATGAGGTAATGATGTTGTCCATAATGCTTCTTGTTCTCATTGCTGGAGTTTGATGGACCATATAAGCCTGAACCAATGTGTTTACTCCTGAGTTCCTAGCTCTTTGGTGACTAGTTCTCCAGACCCCATTCCAAAGCACATCTGGAAAGTTTTACCAAAGGAATTAATGGGAATCAAATGTTAGCATCTGGATTCCTGTTGATGCAATCAGATTAAACGTATCAACAATGTAATAATAATGCCCAATATTTATATAATACCTGATGTTTGACAAAATTCTTTATATTCTTCACTTCACCTGATACTTATAGACTATCTGGGAGTTAGGTATTTTCAGATGAGGTAGATAACCATGTTTCTAGAGCCAGGTAATACCTGAAGAGGCAGAGTGTGAAGGGAGATCTCACTGAATCTAATGAAGACACTCATTTGCTATTCTACACTGCATGGATTGAGATTGAAGAATTGGAGCCATATTAGCATCAGTGGAACAGGTTAATTACAGGACCAAACCCAATAGCATAATATTCAACAATTCCAAATTTGATTCACTATTTGCGGAGAACAACCACAAAACAAAATCTGCTGGGCATATTGGACGGTGGTATAAAAAAATAGGATTAGATCACCATCTCACACTAGATACTACAAGAAACTCCAAAGGCATATATGATAGATATAAAAGATATCCTAAACAAATTGGAGGAGAAAAAAATGAGGATTTTTTTTCACACATGGATAGAGGAGCAATTCTTGACCAAATATAGGATACAGATGATCATAAAAGATCACTTTAATTACAATTAAGAAGTTCATGCAAAACCAGCATAGTACATGTATGTGTTGCCCATGTAAGGTTATGTGAATGTTCAAATGGTTTCTAGATATGCTCACAGGGAAATATAACGAGATATCTCTGGAATCTCCAAGGGACACTTTGATTTTTGCCTGCAGGGTACTAAAGGAAGGGATCACTTAGCTGGTCACCATGCTCTCCTCAAAGATGGGATACCATGCCAGAAGAGAGCTATTTAGAATCCTATACTAGAACTAGAATATTATGAAATATCTATTTCTACTCCCTTCTAATATATTGTTGGTCCAAGGAAAATGATTTTTGGTTTTAATTGCTTCTCTAGGCACTATATCTTAAAAAGGATGAGCTGTACCTCATATGGCAAGGCTAGTTATGTTAGCCACCAAATGCTAGTTATGCAAAAGATCTTTGTAAATAATGAGTAAGAACTAAATACATTTATCCAATCAGATGTCAAACAGTAATCAAAGAGATTATGCAGATTATGCAGAATACAGCAGGCAATATAAGGAAGGAATGAAAATGACAGAGAAATCTGAGCTCCCCCAAGGGGAAATATCCTGAACTCTCTAAGGAGACAAATTGGAAATCAGGAATATCATGGGCTCTTTTACATATCTGAATTCTAAAGTCTATTCACTCTCTGAAGGTCTAGGACCACCAATGTTCTCTCTCAAAGCAGAAAGAAAGTCCCTCTCCTAAGCTCTCCAGCAAACTGTGCCTCTTAAACTGAAATGCACTGTCCAGTAATTTTTCTCCTTGTGACTTTGGAGGATCTTATGCAATGTCCAGGTTTGAACCCTGGGTTGCAACAGAATCAATGCAGTTGAAATTAGAAAGCAATCAGTGAACTAAAAACAAAACAAACAAAAACTTTAGCAAATTCTTATGATAAAAGTCAAGAAATGTAAGGTTTCCACAACCATATGAAGAAATGTTCCAAATTCAAACTAATGGAAAGAAAAATGTGTACTAAGTCAACTCTGACAAGCTTTCTAAAGGAAGTATTCCAGGTATATGTGTGTGTGCATGTGTGTGCGTGTGTGTGTGCGAGTGTGTGTGTGTGTAGGAGAGACACAACAGGGAGGGGAGGGTGAGAAATCAAGAGAAGCCCATGCAATTGGTCTGCATATGATCGTTTTCAAATTGTGTTTTGTATATACCAAAAGTTGTTCTGCATTCATAAAAAATATGTAGCCATTTAAAAACTAAACAACAGACTCATTCCAGCGTTTCTGATAGGTACCTTGGTTGAAACCCACTGAGGCAGCATCCTTGCCAGAAGCCTTTACTACATAAAATGGCAAACTCAGCAAGACTAGTGAAGAAAAACTGGAATGAAGGCTTGCCAAATGGCAGGCATGGTGATGCCAGGATGGGGAGTGAGAGAGCACTCCTGAGAAGAAAAGGAGAGGTTTAGTCCTAGGTTGGAGTGAGGCAGGCTTTGAGACTGCAAGACAGAGGAACAAAACTAAGACAAAGAAGTTTTGTTCCAAGAAGAAAGTTCTCCCAGCTGTTCCCTAGAAGGATACTTGTTGTTTTAAAGTCCCCAAGAACCCCCAACATGGAATTCCTGACCTTGTGGATCTCAACCAGAGCAGTGAATAAACATGCAGTGTTTACTGGGTTATTATAATCACCAATTGTGAATTCAGAGAATAAATCAATGATATCACCCCCATCCTATTTAAAGTGTGTCAAGATGCTAAGCCCTGACATTTATCAGGGGACAGCACATCACCAGTGTTTGCCAGGTGTGAACAAGGCTTGGATACCTCATCGAATAGTCGATATTTCACAAGGTATCACAAGAAGTCTGTTCAGATTGGGAAAGGAACTTTGTTATGACCTGAAAGTCTTGTCTGAAGGCAGGAACTGAGTCAGAGACATTTCAAGGATCTTGCATAGAAGGAGTAGGAAAGATCAAGAGCTGACCCAGAAAGAAATGGTAACATAAAGGACATACATCAAAAAAAGAGAGAGAAAGTAGGACTGAGCTGTAGCATAGAAGAGAGACTGAATTGTGTCATCAATCTTACATGCATCTCCTAGCAGGAGGCTAAGGCTGACACCTCTAGTTTTATGAACCTCCTCAAGGATAGAGGCAAGTTCCAAGAATCAGGTACTCTTTCCCCAACTTGCCCCCTCCAATGCCAGTCCAACAGATCTATTATCTGCGAGATACCAGATGCAGTAAGATACTCTGCTGAGTTTTTACCCAAATATTTCCAGTAACATGAATTTTGTCTCAAGTAACACACACACATATACACCGGGGACTAACTAAAATAAATACAAATGTAGACTTAAAGAGAGCTATTCCTCTGTAAAAATTTTTAGGAATTTTCCTAACTGGGGTCTCAGAGCAATTGTGATGTTATTTCTAGTTTTTCATTTGATAGAATCTCCCTAAGTTTCCGAGGAAGAAACCACACGGACCTGAGGGGTACAATGTGGTCCATAGGCTTTTAATGAGCTAATTATTGTAATTGGGAATTATACAGAAAAGAGATGGAAGATACTCTAACTTACAGGACCAGAGTTAAAAGGAGGAATTTTGAACTTTATTCAATACAGTCCCCTTATTTTATAAAAGAGGAAGTTGAAGTTGAGAGGTCAAGTGATTTGCTCAGTTTACATAATTGGTAAACAGCAGAACCAGAATTTGAATTCATATCCTCTGACTAAAAATCCAGTTATCTTTTAAAAAATATATATTTATATATTTTTGGTTTTCACCATTCACTTCCACAGGATTTTGAGTTCCAAATTTTCTTCCCATCTCTCCCCTTCTCCACCCCAAGATGGTGTGTAATTTGGAATAGGCTCTACATATATATTCATACTGGACCTATTTTCACATTGGTTATATTGTAAAGAATAATTAGAACCAATGGGAGAAACCATGAGAAAGTAGAAACAAACAAAAAAGAAAAAAAAACACAGCAAATGATAGGTTTTAATCTGTATTCAGACTCCATAGTTCTTTTTTTCTGAATGTGGATGATATTTTCCCTCATGATGCCTTTGGAATTGTCTTGGATTCTTGCATTCTTGGATTCTTGCTAAGAAAGGATGTCTTTCAAAGTTAATCATCATACATTGTGGCTGTTACTGTGTACAATATTCTCCTGGCTCTGCTCACTTCACTCAGCATCAGTTCATTCAAGTCTTTCTAGGTTTTTCTGAAGTCTTCCTGCTCATCATTTCATATAGCACAATAGTATTCCATGACATTCGCATACCACAACTTGTTCAGCCATTACCCAACTGATGAGCATCCCTTCCATTTCCAATTCTTTGCCACCACAAAAAGAGCTGCTATCAATATTTTTGTACATGTGCACCCTTTTCCCGCTTTGTGATACAGACCTAGAAGTGGTATTGCTGGGTCAAAGAGTATACACTTTTTATAGCCCTTTGGATATAGTTCCAAATTGTTCTCCAGAATGGTTAGAATAGTTCACAGTTCCATCAACAATGCATTAGTGTTTCAATTTTTCCCACATCTTCTTCAGCATTTATAATTTTCCTCTTTGTCATATTAGCCAATCTGACAGGTGTGATATGGTACCTCAGAGTTGTTTGATTCGCATCTCTCTAATCCATAGTGATTTAGAGCATTTTTTATGTGACTAAACTGCCTGTTCATATCTCTTGACCATTTATCAGTTGGGGAATGACTAATAATCTGGTGATCTTTCCATTGTAGTGTGATGTTTCCCACACTTTGAATGACCCAAGATTTTGTTAGTGAGCACTCCTTCCACTGGCAGAAGAGAATAACCCAGTGATGCATTCTTGTGTGCCTCATCCATAACATTTCCATGAAGTGGACTAAGTCTTAATTTCATTCTTTTCTGGTAGCTCAATACACCATTTGGACCATCCAACTTGTCTTTGACTCACTTTGTGACTTGCCTACCTTCTTTCCTAGCCACATGTAACATTGATTCCACCCTACTCTACCATGGCTAGATCACATCTGAATTTCTTGTCTTTGTGTTTCTAGTGCCTTGAGTATGCCTGGCATATAGTTGGCTCTTAACACCGATTTGTTGAATGAATAAATGAATGAATTATGCTCATCTATGGGTGTCATACTTTAGGAAGGGCATTGATAAGCTGAAGATGTTCAGTTAAAGTGAAGAGCTTTCATTTCAGGCCACATGGTCATCATCTGAAGGAACTGGGAATCTGTAACATAGACAAGGGAAGATTGTGTGTGGGAGGACCTTGATGCGTGTTTTAAGGTAGTCAAAGGACTATTAAATAGAAGACAGATTATGCTTGGCTCTAGAGGGGAAAAATTGGTAAAAGTTCCAGAGAGGGAAATTAAATGTCATTGTAAGGTAAACCTATCTAAAAGTTGGAGCTGTCAAAAAAATGAAATGGACTTCTCTGGGAGAAGGTGAGTTTGGTCTCACTAGAGGACTCCAAGTAAAACTTCAGTGATGATTTCTTGGGCATATCATAGTGGGGATTTGTATTTTGCTCTAGGTTGTATGGCATGGCATGGCTCCCTTCCAACTCTGACATTCCATGGTTCTGTAACTCGTGGGAGATGCTAAAAGCCCAGTAAATTCAGAACCTCTGAGTAGGAAGCAGCCTCTGAGCTCCTTTGGTTCAGTCCCCTCATTTTACAGATAAAGCATAAACCTCCACACACGGAGCTATATTTCACCTGCAGGCTTGTCACTTTTAACCTTTGATGAAGCATGAAAGAGCTCTGGATTCCTGCTTTGAGCTTCTCTACTTGAAAAGAATTGCCTTAAATTGTGGATTACAATCACAGTTCTTGCTGATGTTTCTTCACAGACTGGATGTTGTTTGTAAAGATCACTTAGCTGTTAAAATGTTCCCGTAGTGCCTATGGGAGAGATGTAAGTAGAGGCTAACTGATCCAATGAAAAGATGGAAATGAAAGAAAGTTGAAGAGCTCTGGAATTATTCATTCTTCTCCTTGGCTTCTTGGCTGGAGAGCTGACCCCTCTGTTTGATTCAATAACAAACATGCAGTAGGTGCCTGTTATGTGCTAGGAATTGTGCTAAATACAAAAAATACCTGCCCTTAAATCACGTGAATTCTGGTGGAGTGGGAATGGTAGTGGTAGTGGATATGACAACACAGATTATGAGCTGGAAATGAACTTCAAGGTCATCTGATTCATTTTAAAGTTGAGGAAACCAAGTCTAGACTTTACTGGGGCCATACAGACATTACAGTGGCCACATGAACCCAGATCAACGTAATTTAGGGTAGGGTGTGAAAGGCAAAATGGGAGAAATAAGATAAAGACTTCTTGGATTATCTCAAATAGGGGAAAGCACCAGGTAGATGTTAATTGATTGAATGAACATTTATCAAGTTTCCAGTTCTGGACAAGGCACTGTGGTAGGCTCTTGGGCAAAGACAAAGATGAAACAGTGTAAGCCCTCAAGAAGCTTACTTGTATTCACCCAAAGAAAACTTTATTGAGAAGGTGGTACCAATGAAGAGGAAGCTTCCTAGGCCAACAAATCCACAGGTCTGGATAAAAAGAAAAAAGGTATTGATGAGATCCAAGTAAAGACTGAAAAGTGTGTAGGTGCCAAATAAGGATAAATTTAATGGGTAAGGAAGTAAATAAATGAAACCCAGTTACCTTTGGTAGACACATGCAATCTTTTCCCCTAACCTTCCATCTTTTAAAAAAATGTGGTAGACTGGGAACCACAGGAGAACCCTAAAGTTATCACTACATACAGGCAGGAACAACTCAAAGTCCTCATAGATTTCAGAGTATGGGTAGCATCGTCTTAGTACGCAAAAGACAGTGTACGTTGCATTCCACCCCTGGCATTATTTTTAAATTAGCATTAATCAGTTTAATAAGATTGTCCCTGTAGCCTTCTTCACCCTTAAACAATAAATATGTCTGTAGTTAGATCTTAGGTTAATATCCATAAAGAGGGAACGAGCCTATTAGCCAATTCATTTCAGTTATATTTATGCCTCCATTGTTAACCACAGTTGTTTGTTTGTTTGAAATGGGATCAGAGTTTGTGAGAATTATTGCTTCCTGCCAGTAAGAGATAATGGACTTGGATTTCACAAGCGGATGTGAATGGCTAGCCTTTCCATATCTCTTAACACTTGCCCATCCACTGTAAATATTTTCACAGAATGACCATTTCTCCTCAAGGTAACCCTAACAACTGATTACCCTTCACCACTAACTATAAACAGGACCTTAATTAATGAATTTGCTCCTACTCGTTCTGTAATTAGAGATGCCAGGCCGAGTTCTGTCCGGAACACCAGACGTTTGCCACAAAGATAAGTATACTTCTCGGATCACGCTGAACTGAGGATAGAACTAACATTGTTTTTCCTTCCTTTTTCATAAGGCATTGGATCTCCGGGCTCCAGGTAACGTAGGTGAAGCCTGGATTTGAGTTAGGGTCATGGTCAAAGGGAGCCCTAATTGTCCCACAGAGACGTCAATCAAAGCATCCAGAGAGTAACAGTCAATGAGGTTATAAAGTAATCTCAGTTTAAGTAGCATTTTAGCAACTAGTGGAGAAAGGGGAATAAAGATTCTCGTCCTATTCCTGAGCCCAAATATCAATTTATGGAGATCTAGAAATAAGGGTAAGGTTAGGAAGTTTGGGAAATCAAGAAAGTGAAATGTTAGAAATTAGGAACCCCGGGGCTTAAAAATGGATGTTGTTGAGTCCTCATCTCTCTCCTCCTTCCTCTTAATCAATACTTGCTGAATGAATGTATAATCCTAAATTTGTATGATATAATTACATGATGCTATATATTCATATATTTTTTATTATACATGGTATAATTATATTATGCTACATATTTATATATGCATTTAATTTATATTATATAAATTATTTGTTTGTATCATAGAATTACATTATGCAACATATTTATGCTTATTATTATTTATGTATTATTTTTTATATTATATAAACTATTTATTCATCTTTGTAAATGTTGTTTATCCTTCAGTAGAATTAAAGACCTCTGAGGGAAAGAACTATTTCATTTTTGTCTTCATAGTCCTGCTCCTAACTCAATGCCTAGGACATTGTAGGTGCTTAAAGAAAGCTTGCTGAGTTGCAGTGAATGAATGAATGAATGAATGAATGAATGACTTGGTGAGCAATGAAGACTTCAGAGGAGTTATGATATCAGCTCATAAATGATGGAACTGATTACCTTTGGCAGATACAGACTGCAGTCTGTCCCCTAACTTTCCACCTGTAAAAATAACGAAAAAAACCCCAAAAGCCAAAAAAGCCAACACTGAACTAGGAACCACCGAAGACACTAAACTTTTTGCTGCTTCCAGGTGGGAACAATTAATGACTAATCCTGCAAATATCTCCAGGGCTCACATTAGTAACAACAGCCGCTCTTTGGTTCAACTCAATTGGGCCGAGACCTCAACCTTGTGAGGTAGGAAGTGCAAGATTTATTCTCAATTTGTTGTCATGCAGTTGTTTTTCGGTCGTGTCTGACTCTTTGTGACCCCATTCAGGGTTTTCTTGGCAGAGATACTGGAGTGATTTGCCATTTCCTTCTCCTGCTTATTTTACAGATGAGGAAACTGAAGCAAGCAGGGTGAAGCGACTTGCCCAGGATCACACAGTTAGTAAGTGTCTGCGGCCAGATTTGAACTTGGGGAGATGAATCTTCCTGACCCCAGGTGCTATTCACTATGATGTCACCTAGCTGCCCCCACCCCCCAGTTTACTTAAGAGCAAAACAGAAGTTCCTAAACCTCAGAGCAGAAGTTCGAATCCATGTTTCCTGACCCCAAGTCAGCAGAGTTCCCTCTGTACCACATAGCTAGCTCTCTGCCTCCGTAAATCCACACGTGGATTCAAGATAGCAAGCCATCACCCTATTGCTTGACACGTAGCTTATGAATTTTTAGAAATTTACTAAAAATAAGTCAACAAAAACCCAAATTGAAGAGCTACTAATTACCTCATACCTACGCCCACTCAAAAAAACCAAGTTGAGTCTTGACTCAATTGGTTTCCACAGGCTATGTTTGGATTTAACATCAAAAATTCAATCCACTCTGCACCCTGAGTCATTGCGGCTTTAAGAACACCACCCTAGAGTAATCATGCCAGTGGGGCCTTTGCCTGGCAACAATTTAAATAAATGAATCATTAATTTTTAAAGTCAAATCCCCCTGTAGGACTTTATCCTCTCTGTGTGCAGTGTAAAAAATGAAAATCTTTTTGAGCTAAAGGGAAGCTGCTGGCACCACACTTACATAAGTTCTACAAATGACCCTAAAAGACACAAATATGTCATAAAAGAGGCTGCTGATTTTGTCACCATACCCCTTAACAGGCAGATGTTTGGATGATCAAGGAGATGGAGGGAGTCCTTGTTGGAAAGAAGACTAAAAAGAACACATTCTAGAAAGATGAAGACTGAAAGGAGTCAAAAGATATTGAGGGGCAAGACCGTTCTTCTAGGGACGTGGGGAAGAGGCGTGATACTTGATTTCACCAACATCCCAATGGAGCCTGCACACACAAGATCAAACTGTCCCTCATTGTCACAACAAAACCCAGAGGACAGAGGGCCAGAAACATGGAATTGAACTGAAAGGACAACCTGGGTCTTAATCCAGTTAAATGATTTGCTAACTGTATACACTCTGAGACTTAGTTTTTCTCATCTGTAAAAATGATAGGGTTTCACAAGAGAAAGGGTCTCTTTCTGTTCTGAATCCCATGAGCTGCCACACATGGTTTAAAGGTTAAAAAATAAAATAACCAAATATATGGGAAAAAGAATAAACATATCTTCTTCTCTAATACCCTTACCATTGACTCAGTATCCCATAGGAACATAACAGAAAAAGACCTATATAATGGTCCAAGTTTTTATTACTATATATCACAGCCATTCTCTGCCCCACAATGTCTTTATCTCACATCTCATCTCTATTTAACTAAAATAAAGGTTGACATTCTATAAAACTACATAGTTTTCTAAAACTATGTGTCTACAAAACTCATAGAGTGGAGAATCTTCATGATAAGCATGTATCAAATGTCTACTAAGGGAAGAACATTATTTGTCCTAAATTTTTCTTATTTATTAATGTATATTCATCCTGGAAGTAATAGGGAACCACTGGAGTTTGGTAGTGGGTTGGGGTAACATGGTCTGACCTATGCAGAAAATCTCTACAACAGTCACTGGACTCTAGCAAAATAGTAACAGCCATCATTTACACAACACTTTAATGTTTGCAAAGCACTTTACATACATTATCTCATTCGATCCTCACAATAAGCCTTCGAGAGAAGTGCTTTTATTGTCCCATTTTAACAGGTGAAGAAACAGACCAGAAGGGGTTAAGTGACTTATCTATCCAGGCTCAAATATTATGAGATAGTATTCGTACTCAAGTCTTCCAGATTTTAAGTTCAGCACTCTATCCACTGCACCATCTACATGTTCTTCCTGTCTCCTTATATTCTCAAATGGAATATGACCCAGTGAACTCCTCTAGTCACAAGTGGACAAATTGCCAGGATATTTTCTCAGTGTGGACTTATTGCACAGAGTTAGCAACTCCAAGAACTATGCAAACAATTGTGAATTTCCATATGATTTACCCCATGGTGGGTTATAAAAAAGAATTTAACTCAATGGCAACAGCATACATTGCATGCAGTAAAATAACTCTGGTGTGTACTAGTATCCTTGAAGACATAAACATGAAGAAATTGAGCTGAAATCAAGTGGTCCACAGAACTAGGGCATGTGAATATCCACAAAGGAGTAAAGCAAAGGAATTCAGTCTCTTTAGATGATTTGCCATTTCTGGGGGAAAGTGCCCTGGTATCCTGATTGGAAAATCAGGTTCAAGATGAATAGTGAGTGTGTCACAGGCTAGTGTTTTACTTGCAAATGCTATCTTGGAAATGTTAAACCAAGCTGATGCAAGCATCTAGGGCTGATGGTCGTAGAAATGCAGATCGACTAAACAAATACAAACAACCAAGTGTCTGGAGAATACAGAGGTTTTGGAATATGTCTACAGTGGTCCTCCTAAAAAATATCATAGTGGATAGAGTGCTGGCATGGGGGTCAGGGAGACCTGGATTAAAATCCTATCTCAGCTGCTCAGTAACAGTGACTCTGGGGAAATCATTTATCCTTTCTTGGCTTCAGCTCCTCATCTATAAGATAAAGAATTGTATTCAATGGCTTCTAATGTTTCTTCTAGTTCTCAGTCTTTGATTCTATAAGTATTGGTAGAATAACAGCCTGGGTACAAAGTGATGCTGGAGACGCATGAAGGTCCATGATGACTTTATGTGATCCATGTGATCAAAGCTCATCAATGCATGATAAGGTATTTAAGAGAGTCAGAATAGAAGTCGTCCAAAGAATCCAGGTGGCAAAAGCTTATGATGCTTCCTCATTGTGTGACAAAAAGTATCACATGCAAAACAGCCAATAAAGAGCTCCCGAAGGAATGGTGGAGAGAAGCAGATTTTATTAGAGGTAGCTCATGCCACCAAGAAATACATGGGAAATCATGTAGCAAGAAGGATAGAAAATAAGTTGAAATGAGAATGGACCTCAGAGGACCACACATGTTCAACCAAAGAGTTCATAATTCACTGGAAGAAGCCAATAATCTAACTGCATCCACTGGATTACGAATGGCAGGTAGGTGATAGTTGCTTCTGGTGGTTGATGGAGCCTCACTCTCATCATCTTAGTGGGTGAATGGAGTTAAAGGAATGTGTGAATGATTCCATGAATGAGGAATGATCATGGAAGAATTTGATTAAGGTGAATGTGAACCTACTCACTTAAACCCTGATTACTAACATCTTCAATGCTTGAAATAAATAATTTAATAAAAATATTACATTCAACTTTTTTGATTCTTTGACAGATCTGTGATCTTGTCAGTGTGGATATTGCATCCAGTTGTTAAACTCCATTCATACTTATCCTTCTTTTGTGACTTTTATTCACGTATCCCAATAAATCTGCCACAGAGAGAGTCCACCAAACATGCTGGAGAACTTCTACATTTCTTGACATTGCATAGACACCAGTGGCACATCTGACTTGCCTACTGGTTACCTCTTGTTTTTGTCATGTGACTAACCCAACTTTTTATTCTTGGTCATAATATTCATGATATTCTTCATTTGCCATAGGTAGGAATTTAGAAAACTAATTACATATGCTTTTCTTCTCTCCGAGAGGTCCCCAAAGCTAAAGATATAAATATGGTCAGGAAGAATTTAAGTACCTTAATGGTGGGTATCTCCATAATGGGTGACTAGAGGTTACAGATGTTCTGGATGCATCCTTTGATATTTATATTAAAGAAGACAACAATTCTCTCCCACAAGAAACTTCTGGGCGGCATGGTCATGTAGCATTCTAAGCGGTATGGACAGTTGATCTAAATCAGGATGGTCATTGTTACAATTTTTTCTTTTTGGAATAAAATTTTTTTTAAAAAAATCTCTAAGTGTGGGTTTATCAAGGTGGATAATTCCTGTCTGGGAAACTTCTTCCACAGATATAGGTCAGCACTGAAAATAAAGTGAGTTGGCAGCACATATCAGAGGCAGGACTCAAATCCATGTCTTCCTAATTTCCAACCCAGCCCTCTGATTGCTGTGTCATCTGTCGATCTGAATAAGCACTGAGCAGGTGAAATAATTCCATCATTGTTTAATATCAAAGTATCACACCAACCAGAGACTGAATAAAAATTATCACTTGTGACACAGTTTAGGATGATAGTTGTTTAAGACTCCATCCAAGTATTACCATATAGATGACCTGAGATAAATAATTCCCCCTGAAATTACCTTTGATGTCACTTGCTCCCTATGTCTCTATAATATTCAAGGAAAATAGTTGGGCATGGTGGTATATGCACCTATAATCCTGGCTACTTGGTAGGCTGTGGTAAATGGAAGGAAGGAAAGGAAGAATGACAGAGGGGAAGAAGAAAAGAAGGGAGGAGAAAAGAAGGAAGGAAGGGAAAGGGAAGGGAAAAGAAGGGTAAAAGGGAGGGAGGAAGGAAGGAAAGAAGGAAGGAAGGAAAGGAGAAAGGAAGGAAGGAAGGGAAAGGGAAGGGAAAAGAAGGGGAAAGGAAGGGAGGAAGGAAGGGAAGAAAGGAAAAAGGGAAAGGGAAGGAAGGAGGAAAGGAGGGAATAAAGAAGGAAAGAAAGAAAAAACAGAGATAGGGAAGGAAAGAAGAAATAAGGGAGGGAAAGAAAGGAGGGAGGGAAAAAAGGAAGGAATGAAAGAAGAAAAAGAGTAAGATGGCATTGGTTTGTGTATGTACATTAGGAACAACATCAACTTAATATGTTACATTCTTGAATAATAAACAATTCCTAAATTGCCGAAGTGGTCCCTGTTGACTTTACAATCTCCCCATATAAAAGAAATAATGCTTAGATGCAAGTATGTTACTAACTATAATGAGCTTTCTGATTTTTATAGGCAAAGAGTAATTTCTCCTAAATGTTACAGCTTAACTACAGCAACCAGATTCCATCCTATTTCTTCAAAATATGAAGGCACACTTCATTTTAGAGACATTTACCTTACATCTTAAGAAATGGGCATTCATGTTGTTCTGGCACTACTAAAGCATGTGAACATGGTAATTGGGTTTTAATACAATTTTATCACTGCACACAAATTAAAAGTGGATATACTTTGTTTCCATGACGGGAGAATTACTGGAATTATCCTGAGGAAACAATTATCTGCTGAAAACTGAATCCTCAAACACGTTTTGAGTTTAGAGCCAATGAACAAGATGGCAAACCTTCTACTTCTGGGTCTTTTGCATTGTGCTGCTGTGGTGATGCCTGATGAAGAGATACTGCTTCCAATGTCATTGTCATCAGACCATTATCAAGATATAGGGGCCAAAATCAGCTCATGATCATGAAACCTTTCATTACTTGCTTTTATCTTTTGCTATCCATATTCATCCGTACCTGCCATTTTCTAGCAACATAAAATAACATGTATACACGGTAGTAACTAGTAACCATTGTCCTCAACACTTACTGGAATACCATTCATTTTTATCTATTACCTGTCATTTTCTCAACAAGATTGGCCTAGTTTTCCAGTCATGCACACCCTTAATTAATTGTCTTTGATATTACAAAATATTTAAGATATCGTTTCTTTGTATGTTACAGTTTCTCTAAATCAAAGGAGTTCTCCCTTTGCTCGAATATTGCTTCATTTAATCAGTCCACAAACAGTAAGGGAAATTACTTCCATAGGTTATCTTCAGATTTTTTTCCCAAATACAGCCAGGATAACAACTTATTTATTTAGATTAGTGGTTCTCACCGCCCCTCCCCCTTTACACTGAACATTTAGTTAACAACACCCAAATTTCCACCTTGCAACCCAACTCTATAGTGTCTTTCTCCCCTATTCTATAGCTGATCTTGCCCTGTCAAGCCTTAACCTTGGATAAGGAGGGAGGGCATCCCACAATCTGATCCTCTTTCTCCTATTCACATGATGTGAAAATTGTGAAATCATGTTGGCTGGCTCCACTAAAATCTTATGTTAAGTAATCTCAATCAGGACCTCACTAGAGCACTTATATCTACCTAATTGATTCACTATCTCATACCTATAGTGACTTTTTCCAGTGATTTCATCCCTCCTTAATAACTCTCACGGATCCAGTTCCCCCAACCCTCTCAGCTGAGAGCTCTGCCTCATACTTAATTTTTAAAAATTCCATGCCCCTCATCTCAGGTGCCTTTAGATACTTTCTCCTCCTCCTTCCCTAGTTCACGTGATCATGCTTCTCTTCTTACCAAGGCAAGCATGCACACGTGTTTCCATTCCACTGCAGCCTTTCCTGCAGATGTCCCCTTCTGTCATTCCCATTCACTCGCTAATCTTCAATTTCTCCCTGTGTACTGGCAGCTTCACTACTGCCTATAAACATATCTTGTCTCCTTTGTTTTCCAAAACAAGCAAAGGAAACACACACACACACGCACACAAAACTCTCATTCAATCTGTCCATCCCTGCTATTCATCATCCTCTTTCCTCCATTTCATGGTTAAATTTCTTGAAGGAGACATTTATGATCAGTGACCCCACTTCCTTCCCTCTCACTTTTTTCTTAACTCTACAGTCTGATTCCCAACCTCATCATTCCACTGAAACTAACTGCTCTCTCCAAAGTTACTAATGATCCTTAGTTGGCAAATTCAGTGGCATTTTTCTCAATCCCAATCCTTCTTGACCTCCCTGCAGCCTTTGCTACCATTGATCACTCTCCCTTCCTTGACACTTCTCTCTAGGTTTTTGGGATCTACTCTCTCCTAGGCTCCTTCCTATCTGATTACTCCTTCTCAGTCCTTTTTTGCTGGATCTCTATCCATGTCATACCCATTTCTTGTAGATGTCCCACAGGGCTCTGTCCCAGTGAGGAAACTCTCTCTACCAATGCAGATGGGTAATTGTATTGCGACTTATATATAGTCTTAGTGATTTGACTGAGGCAACAGGATTAAGGGCTTATCCAGGGTCACTCAGATTGTATATATCAGAGGAAGGATTTCAATCAATCAATTACTAACAAGTGTTTGTTAAGAGGAGACTATGTGCCAAGCACAGTGCCTAAGTGCTGAGGATACAGACACAATAAAGCAAATAATATCTACTGGTAAGAAGTTTACATCTCATATAGAGACAACAAGAGCATCTTGTTGTATATACAAAGTAAATATAAAGAGAATAAATAGACAAATACAAAGTGGTAAAGAAGTTGAAGGCTTTAGCAACTGAGTGTATCAGGAAAGGCTCCACATGGAAAATGGTAGCTGAGCTATATCTTTAAAGAAGAGAGGGATTCTATGAGGCAGAGGCGATGAGGAGAGTCATTCCAGACATGAGGGACAGTCAGTGAAAAGGTGTGGAGATGGGAGACGGAGGGACATGAGTGAGGAACAGAGAGAAGGTCAGTTTGGATCACACCATGTTGGACGGAAAATAATGTCCAAAGAGGCTGAAGTAGGTGGGAGATGTTCAGAAGAAATTAAAAAAAACTGGAGGAGCTCGCATTTGATTCTAGAGCTGAGAGGAAACCACTGGTTAATTGACATGATCACATCTGTGCTCCAGGAAAATCGCTTTGGAAGCAATGTGTGGAATGGACTACAGTGAAAAAAGGAGCAGGGGCAGGAGGGCCCTTGGGGCAGGAGGGTCATGGTGAGGGGTGCTGAGTGCCTAACTAGTGTGGGAGGTGTGTGAGTAGAGAGAATGGATCAGGTGAGAGATGGGTGTAGAAGTTGTTAACAGCAAGATTTGGTAACTGGCTGGCTATGGGTTAATCCTTAGGTTACAAACCTACTTAACTAGAAGAATGATGTTGCCTTTGATATAAATAAGAAAGTTTGTCAAAGTAGCAGACTTGGGACCAAAGGTAGACAAGAAGTCCTGTTTTGGACAAATATTCCTGAATCTGATGCTACCTTTCTCTTCACTACAATAAATGGACTCTGATTTATCATACCCAACTTACCACTCATGTAAACATGAAAGAACAAATCGGAACCTCAATTTCTTTATTTATATATCAGGGTAATAATGCTTTTCTATATGAAGGAGAATTTCAACTATTCTTTCTTGAAGAAAGCACTCAAGATATAGAGGTGTAAGGACAAGCCTTTGGTCTTTTTAATTACTTGATTTCAAACCACATTTTCCAACATAATTCCATTCTTTTCTGTGTCATCTTTAGTCATAGTGAAGTGACTAAGTACCAAGGTGTACACTGACTTAATTTGGAGAATCTTGATGACTCCTTCATAGAATTGCTCTACTTTATCACCTACAGATGTCAGCGGTGTATACACTGCAGTGATTTCTCAATGATGTCTTTGCTGACACTTCACCATGAATATCGCAAAGTAAGATGACTCCAAAGCTCCATGAATTTATGATGCTTGTTACCTTTGGATGCTTGAGAAGACAACTCTATTTTTTGTCTCTTTTAAGGGGCACTTGCAAGGTTTTCTATTTAGCAGCTTCATTTTTAAGTCTTATTTCATTTAGAGTGAGCATGTTGGAATGTCTATGGCTCAGCTCCTTCTGTAATTAGTTCATTTTAATCAACTCCATGTCCCATATATAACAAGTTCAGTTTTGGACACAGTGAATCTAATATGTTTATAGGACATCCTGTTGGAAATATCTAGGAGGCATCTGGAGATATGAGACTGGAGATCAAGAAAGAGGTTAAGAGCCAGACTGATTGGTGAGTATTCAAGTACTTTTCCTGCCATGAGTATCATCCTACCTCTTTATCCACCTAACCAGAATCCCAGATACCTATCTAGGGCCCTGATCAGTGAGAACTGACTATATTTAGCCTGCCCCAAGAATCCAGAATATTCACCCTTTTGCCAATCACTGTATGTATGTATACACACACATATCCTTTCCTCCAGCTTTCCATCTTCAACTTTAGCTACAACAATCAAATCAATCCTTTGCTTCTGGAAAGGGATGCTACTCATCACCTATGTGATTGCACAGTTTCCTGATCACCATTCCTTTATGTCTTGTCCCCTCCCATTAAAATGTAAGCTTCTTGATGGCAGAGACTATGATTTTTTATTTATATCCCTAGCACTTAGCAACATGCTTGGCACATAGTAAGTGTTTAATAAATGCTGTTTTAATTAGTATATCAATTCACTGGCCATGGACAAAATTTGCTTAGTAGGAAGAGAAACACTTACTGTTTGTAAACAGTCTTAAAAAGTATGACTTTTAGCATTATCTGCCCCCTTTTCTTCCACTCCATCACCAACACTGTGAGAATGGAAGAGAAACTTAAGGCCATTTTGTGTTAATGTCCATGTTGTCCAATTCATGGGTAACTGACAAAACCAAAAATCACCAAAAACAAAATAAAAGCCAACCCCTTCCCAGGTGATAGGCAACTCTCCAGTTTGGATAATTATACAGCAATTTAATTTTATTGATTATTGGGAAAACTGCTCCCAATTCAGGTCCTTGTCATCTCTCAGCTGGTCTACTTCAATAACCTCCTAACTGGTCCCAGGCTGCCGTCTCTTTCTGCCCCAAGCCATCTTCTACATAGCCTCCAAATTGGTCTTTCCAGAGAAAAAGTGTGACGACTATGGGGCAACTAGGTGGTGCAGTGGATAGAGCACCAGTGCAGGAGTCAGGAGGACCTGAGTTCAAATCTCACCTCAGACACTTGATACTCACTAGCTGTATGACCTTGGGCAAGTCACTTAACCCTACTTGTCTCATCCTGGGTCATCTCTAGTCATCCTGATGAATATCTGGCCACTGGATTCAGATGACTCTGGAGGAGAAGTGAGGCTGGTGACCTGCACAGCCCTCCCTCACTCAAAACAAAGTCAAGTGCAAGTCATGTCATTATTTCTCTGATGGCATGGTCTACTTTGGCAATGAAGGATGAACACATGACTACCATACTATTACTTAATAAATTCTAGTGGCTCCCTATTAGTTCTAGGACCAACTATAAAGCCCTGCTTGGTATTTAAAACCCTTCACAACATAGGTCCAACTCGCCTTTCTAATCCTTCACACATTACTCCCCTCACATGTGCTATGTCTAGTCAAACTGGCCTTCTTCACATATTTTCATATCTCCAGCCTTATTCCATTGTACTGACTATTCCCTAAGTCTGGAATACACTACTTTCTCACCTCCATCCACCTCTTAAAATTCCCTCTTTCCTTCAAGACAACTCAAATGCTATTACCCTAGTTCCTCCCTAATCACCAGCTGCTCCCATTGACTTACATTTATTTTATGTATAGTTTATATTTACCTATACATGTAAGCATAGCCTGCTGCAAGTAGAATATAAGGTCCTTGAGGGCAAGCACTGGTTAGCTTTGCCTTTGTGTCCTATACCCTTATTATATAGTGCCTTGCACACAGTTGACATTTAATCAATGCTCAAGATCTTGAAAGCTTGAAATAAACCTGGTATCTCAATCTCAGAGAGACCCTGAGGGACACGATTCTCTCTCTGTCTCTTTCTGACTCTCTGTCTCTCTCTCTCTGATCTGACTTACTTTTTTCATTCATCACTGAATGAAACTTGAAATGTTAAAAATAAAAACAAAAGAACCAACTGGTGTGAAATTACCAGCTTGCAAACTTCACACTTTGAGGAGGCATCAGAAGTGTGAATATTGAATTCTTGTGAATTTAATTTTTGGCTAATCATATAACTCGATTAAAAAACACATTTATTTGTTTTGTACAAAATCGCAAGTGCCAACAAATAATTATCATCCTTCTCACAAAGTCAACACTTTGGGCATTATCCAAATGTGTAAAAATGGCTCAAAGTGCAAGACTTGCACATGCACATACATTCACACATGGCACACCCATGTAGAAATAGTACATTATGAAAGGAATATCTAATTATTAGCATATTTAATTTATCTCTAAATATAAGGTAATCCATTTTTTTGTTCATTAATTTTCTGTATTTCACATTCCAAAATCTGACAATAAATTGACAAGTACAAGTGATTATATACTCAAAAAAATCTTCGTAACACATTCCAAACACTATCTCTGAATGCATACTTTTAAAAATAGAATTTTTTTCCAATTTGCCTAATTCCAATGACCTTTATTTACTGCTTTGCCAATAATCGAACAACTAAGTGGTGCAGTGGATAGAGTATGGGGTGCAGAGTCAAGAAGACTCAAATTTCTGAGCTTGAATCGAGTCTCAAGAACTTACCAGCTACTAGTGTCCCTGGGCAAGTCACTTAACCCCATTTGCCTCAAGTTCTTCAGTTGTAAAATGAACTGGAGAAGGAAATGGCAAACAATTCCAGTATGTTTGTCAAGAAAACCCTATATAGGGTCATGAAGAACTGGACATGACTAAAAACAAGGGAACAAAAATAATGCCTTGAAGAATCAAGATAATTTCCAAGCTGGAAGGAACCTCGGTAGTCATCTCATCAAATTGTTTGCACCATAGAAGCACTTATACATTAGACTTGATATTTGATAATCCAACTTTTGCTTGAAGAGGGGGAACCCACTAAAACAAGACAGATAACAACAAAGCAATGTTCCAACTATTTGACTGCAATAATATCACACACAGCATTGGTTTTTACCTCTTTCCTTCCCACCTCTTCTCCCAGAATGTAAGGGAAAAGGGTCAAGATTTAAAACATTGATGAGAATGTCCTCCTGCTTAGTACCCTGGGAAAATGGTGCAGAAGGGAGTGAGGACAGTAAGAAATTGTGTCCCGGCTTCCATTTGATAACACCAATCCAAGCTGCTAGTCTAACCCTGATCTGGAGTGGAGGGTAGTCCTGGCTCTGATGATCTTCCCAGATGTCTCCAGCCTACTCCCAGTCTAGGTAGCACCTCATGCCTATTTTTAACATTCTCAGCATTGCTTTCCCCCGCTCACTGTCATTGGGTATTTGGTTTTTGCCACAAGGTAGGACAAACAAGGAGACCTGGAACAGATACTCCTTCCCTTGTTCTGATCCAAACTAGGCAGAACTGTCATCAAAGAAAACCAATAAATCTGGGACATACATTGGTGCTCATTAAATCTCTTTGACCTTTGATCTCCTAAGACTTACCCAGGTCACAAAATATTGCTGTGATTTGTAGTGTGGATAAATATTGGACTTGAAGTCAGGAAGACCTTGAGTCAAATTTTGTCTCTGAACTTTCTAATTGCATGTCCACTGGTCAGTCACAACCTCTCTGAGTCTCACGTAAGCATCTAAAACTGTAGGCTGTAGACAATTTGTCACCTGAACCAGCGGTGGGAGTTCTTCAACTGACACAATCAAGTCTTTCTTTTTTCTTTTTGAAATAATGTGATTTATAGGAAACTCAAGCTATATAACAGACATAATTTACCAATTCTAATGTGAATTAATGCCTATATAGTACATTACAGGTGCTTAACAAATGCTTGTTAAATCAACTAAATAAAATGAAATTTAAAATTTTTAAAAATGACCATCCTCTGAGCTTTTGCTCTGGCTAGATCTCAATATGTCAAGGATTTGTAATTTCTATAATGTGGCTATTCCTACCATAACAGAGACCACAAATCTTCTGTGTTTTATAGGACTATTTCATGAACTACTGTTGCTGAAAAAAATCCACTGCCTGATGGCCAGTATTATGGTGATTATTCCCTTTCCAGATTGGTCCTGAAAGACATAGTCAACTGCCAGACTGTATCTCATTACAGCATGGCAGGACTTCCTAGCGCCTGTGTTCTGCTTACCTCCACATCTTGGTGAGGGATTTCAGAAAGACTTGAGGGGAGGCTTTCATTAGGACCCTGCTTAAATCAATAAATCCCCAAACACTTATGAATCCATTCTACTGGCTTTTGGAATGCATTAACATAAATGCATAATCATGTCTACATATATAATGTATATATATTTCAATATTTTAATGAACCTGTTTTCACCTATGTGAACACTCCAGAAATGAAGATTGCATCCTATCTTTGCCTGCCTGTCTATCCTGTGAGATTCTCACCCATGGTCTCCACTAAATCTTTTGTACTCAAACCACCTAACATCCTGGAGACCTTCTTCTTGGTCTCCTAACATTCCACAGGTACACTTAGGCTGATCATCTATCATGCTTGCTGTAATTCACAACATGATCAGCCTCCTGTCTTTTCTGATCCTATGCCACCTGAATGTCTCCTCCTTTATGTCACCCCTGGGGACACAAATTAGCACTGATAATATGCTGTAGCAGAATTTTTCTGACCACAAGTGTCTCCATTGCCCTTTGTATCAAGTACAATTTTGATGCTTTGAAGAGCATGGTACATACAAATCACCACTGGAAGAATATATTATATATACATATGTTTTATTTTCTGGGAACATTGAAATTACTAACCATTTCCCTAAATGCCATCCATCCCATTTCCTTTCTACTCTTCAACTTTACTACCCAGCTGTATCCTCTTTCTGAAGCCACATGTGCTAGAAGAACAACCAGTTCATTGTACTGCCACTATCTATCTGCATACCCTAAAATGGACAATAGGCCCTTTTCATTGACCTTGTCTTTCTCAGTGGATTGTTGATCTCTTAAAAATGCTTGGGGAACTTATTCAGGAGGCTTCATAGTATTTTGCCACTTGACAAAGTAGTAAAGAATAAACTGAAAAGTGAAAGATTTGCCATTCAGGGAAGTCTTCTTGCACTTGGATTCAGTTCTGGCTTCTTCCGTGGCAGTGACCAATGCTTTGATTAGCCTGCATCTCCCTCTTCTAATCCTTTCTTGATATTGAAGATCAGTGATCTATCTTTCCTCCCTCCCTCCCTCCCTCCCTCCCTCCTTCCCTTCCTTCCTTCCTTCCTTCCTTCCTTCCTTCCTTCCTTCCTTCCTTCCTTCCTTCTTTCCTTCCTTCCTTCCTTCCTTCCTTCCTTCCTTCCTTCCTTCCTTCCTTCCTTCCTTCCTTCCTTCCTTCCTTCCTCCCTCCCTCCCTCCTTCCCTTCCTTCCTTCCTTCCTTCCTTCCTTCCTTCCTTCCTTCCTTCCTTCCTTCCTTCCTTCCTTCCTTCCTTCCTTCCTTCCTTCCCTCTCTCTGTCTCTGTCTCTGTCTCTCTCTTTCATCTCTTCCTGTCTATCTTTAAGTGTCTTTGGAATGATTTGATTTATTTGCATCTAATCTGAAGATTTTTTAAATCTCATTTTCCACTCTATTACTTCTCATTGTTTTATAAGATGTTGCCGATCATAATCTTCCACTATTTTCCTTGGTGAGGTTTAAAAAATAATTTGGTTTTTACACAAAATATATTCAACAAATACCAGACCAATTTCTGTATTTTAACCCCCTTCCTAAGAACATCTGCCAAACGTAGTTAAGCAAATATGTCTAATGATATGATTGCAGCCATTGCATCCATCACTTAGCACTTTGATATTTTATAGACTGTTAAAAGAGAGGGTGTTTGCTCTAACTCTGAAAGGATGGTATCAACATTGTCTGTTATGTTCATCATAGGTTTTAATGTCTTTCTGCACACGTTGTAGCCATTATGTAGACTTTTCTTGGCTTCGTTGTTTTTTTTTACCTTTATTTTAAAGCTTATCACTTGACAAGGCTAATTTTTCTCTGAATTCTTCATATTCATGATTCCATCCAGAACACTGATATTTTGTTATATTCATATAAAATACAATTTGTGCTGCCAATTGTTCTGCGCATTATTTTGTTTCCAACCTTGTCGCATGAATATTGCTATGAATATTTTCATACACATATGTGTCTCTGTGAGGTTTTACATTCTAAACTGGTATTTCCTCAGTTGCCACGTCTCTCCAGCTAACAAGGATATACATATGTGTGTGTTCATGGATAGCTCAAATAATCATTTTAACGGAATATCTTATCACCCTCAGCATTAGAAGAATCCTAGAGATGCTCGCAAGTTACAAATTGAACACATTTATTCCCCTTTTTTCCTTGACTTCAAAGAAGCAAGTACTTGTGAGCCAAAAATGCTCCAAAAGCCAGGAACAAGAGGAAAGAAAATCATAGCTGGCATCAGCTACAGACCAGATATGAGTAATCAGTGGAATGGTCGTGTCAGATACGTTGTCGAAACTGAGCCAAAACCCTTATATGGTTCCTATGGTGCAAACATTTTCACATTCTCATTTTACAATCAAGCAATTGCATCCTTAAGGACTTACTGTATACATTATATACATTGAAGTGTGTACATTTTGGTTACTATTATTCAGTCGTTTAGTTCATGTCCAAATCTTCATAAACTCATTTGCTGTTTTTGTTGTTGCTTTTTTGGCAGGGAGGAGGCAAAGATATTGTAGTCGTTTGCCATTTCCTTTGCCGGATTATTTTACAGACAAAGAAACTGAGGCAAACCAGGTTAAAGTGACTTGCCTAAGTTCACCTAGCTAGTAAGTATCTGAGGCCAGATTTGAACTCTTCATCTTTATTATATTAATCATATATTATATTAAAAATTATACTTCATATATCATATTAAATCTTTAGGAAGATTCATCTTCCTGACTCCAGGGCTGGCACTCTATCCACCGCACTACCTGGCTGCCCTGAAACTAATCTGCATTTATTTGCTGCAAACCCATATAGGTGCTTGCTGTCACCCTCAATGTATGTGAGCATCTTGAGGAAAGAAGCTGTTTCAATTTATCTGTGTGACCCCAGCACATAGCAAAGGCTGTGACAAAAACTGAGCATTTAATGAACGTTGACTGTTTTCATTGAGACTCTCATCAAACCTATTTGCACATTTAGCTTGCACCCTCTCTTGGTTGCATGTTCCATTCTCATTGTCTGAGGCTTGATGCATGAGTTCATGTTTGTACTATCTATATCTTAGTATAAATAGACCTTCTGATCATTCCAGGTGGTGGATCAGTCAGATTGGATTTAGAAGCACATCTGTGAACATTTGGGGTTAAACAAAGGAGGCAATGATTTCTGATCACATTTCTGATCCGTACTTTAGTCTACCTTTACACATCCAGTGTCCTAAATTCAGGTTTTCATCACCGACACGAAGTTACTACAAAGGCGTGGGTTTTTTGTTTCTTATCTCTATCCTTCTCACCTCTCAAACATCTGCCAAATTCTCTTCCTAAAACACTTACCTTATAAGAAACAAATATATTATTTTTATGATGGCTCTTTTGTGTGATGAACCATGAAGGATGCAAATGAATTGATAACAAGACCCACCTTCACGAAGCTTATGATCAATCTAATTTGTAAGACAAGATGCACATATATTAAACAATAATAACAGGGGTCTGGTGCTTGTGCAGAGACCAACAGCTTCACATCTGCCCTTGGGCAATGCCATTATAGACACACTCCACAATCTGTCTCCCCATTGTACTTCCCTCATATATGGTCACAATTCTCCCAGAAACAGCTCCCACTAGCCTCCACTAAGTGGAGAATGCCATCTCCTGGGGTTTGCAGTGTACCCCCATTATATTTCTAAGATCTAAAAATAATTTTATAAATTTTATATTCAATTATAATAAATTATGCTATATTAAATTATGTAAGTATAATACTCATAAGATCCTCATTATACTTATAAAGCAGTATTTAAGTATTAATTGAATAGATTAAATAAGCACCACAGGGGTTCAGAATGAGAATACATTGGCCAGTGGGCTCACCTGTCAAATCAAGAGTAAAAAAAGTCTTTCTAAAAGTGTGAGGTTTTTTTGGGGGGTGTGGAGGGGATGTGGGGCACAGCTTAGAGGTTTATAGTTACACTATCAGATTCAGATTCTAGTTGGGCTCTATCTAACTTTTAAACCTTCAGTTCCAATGTGTTTGACATCTTGGCAGTGTAAGTAGCATCATTAACAGCTGTGAACTCCAACAGGGCCCTGCTGGCACCAGTTGATGGGGAACATTCCCATACAACTTGATAGTCTTAGGGAGGAACTTAGGGTGCTATGAAGTTCAATGACTTTTCTAGGGTCCCACAGCCACTAAAGTCAGATCCAAGTCTTCCTGACTCAAAGGCCAGCACTCTGTCTACTACAATATATCAGCTTTCTAGATATCAGCTGTTTTTGTTTATTATTATTATTCCAACATTTTGTCTTTAAGTCACTCAATAAGCCTTCCCTGCATACCAGAAACAGTGGAACACTCAAATGCTAATTCTCCAGCATTGTTTCTTTAATATGCCATGCTTATGTCAGTCATTGTATAAGAAGTAACTAATGGGAAGTCAATGACTGGGCAGTGAATTAATCTCCAAACAGAAAAAAAAAATGTCATTTAAAAGCGATACCAATTGCCAAATAACTGAAAATTGAGAGGATGCCCATCAGTTGAGGAATGGCTGAACAAGCGTGGTATAACGAATGTAACCGAGTATTATTGCGCTATAAGAAGCGATAAGCAGGTGGGTTTCAGAGAAAAGCCTTGAAAGACTTACATGAACTGATGCTGAATGAATTTTGCAGCATCAGGAGAACATTGTACACAGTAAAAGCAACACTGTGCGATGATCAACTGTGATTGACTTAGCTCTTCTCAGTCATGCAACGATCCCAGACAATTCCAACAGACTCAAGATGGAGAATGCTATCCACATCCAAAGAGCTGATACATTCTGAATACAGATAGAAGCAAACTATTTTCACTTTATTTTGTGTGGTTTTTTGGTCTGTTTCTTTGTTCACAACATGACTAATATAGATATATGTTCTAAATGATTGCACATATATAATCTATATCAGATTGCTTGTCTTGGGAAGGAGGGAGGAGAAGGAAGGAGGAAGAAAAATTTGGAGCTCAAAATCTTTCAAAACAGGAATGTTGAAAATTGTTTTTATATGTAATGGAAAAAACAAAATAACACTAAATTTAAAAAGTGACACCAACATTTAGCTTAAAGTTTGCACCACACATAATAATAGTCATCTGTGGAAATATAGAAATCTTCCTGCTCATGAAACTGATCCAATAGGTCTTTGGCAAATCAATCATTCCTTTTTCTGAAGTCCACAACTCTCTGGTAGAATAAGTCTCATTGATGAGAAATGAAGAGAACGTTGAAATCTCCCAGTCCTGATCACTGGCAAACTTTTATTTCCCAGTCTCAATGACAAAGTTGTTATTAAGATAAATCATTTTTTTTAATGAGCACGAGAAAATTTCAAATGCAAAAACCCAAGGAATAAAAGAAAACTGTACCACTTCCTCAAGACCCTCAGTGTTGAATTTCCTTCATAGAGGTAGGTCCTCTCCCAAGTTAGGCAGATACTAGTTCCTTCAAGTCTTTATGAGATTTAAACAAATATTTTTCCCTTGGAGGTCAATTTTTGGGAAGAGACCTCAAAAAACATAGCCAGAAGGGACTTTGGAAACCGATGAGCCCAACTATGTCCTACCAAAGAGGGAAGTGAAGTGATTTTGCCCAAGGCCACAAGTTAGTCATCAGTCACATCAACAAGCATCTATTAAGCACTTATTATATTGAAGGTATTGTGGTAGGGGTTGGAAACATGAGGAAAGACAAAACAAAACAAAATTCCTGCCCTCAGGTGGCTTATACTCTAATGAGGAAGACAACATGTGAACATCTATGCACCTACAAGACATATACAAGGAAAACTGGAGGCAATCTCAGAGGAAAGACACTAACAATGTGAAGGTGATAAGTAGGAGAATCAGGATTTGAACTCAGGTCCCCTGAATCCAAATCCTGTACTTTGGTCACTTGTTAACCATGGCATGTATGGACCAAAGAATGCTGGATTTCGAGTCAATGGACCTGAGTTTGAATTCTGGATCTTCCATTGACTCTCTGGTATCTTTAGAATGAGAAAGCTGGCTTCTTTCTAGGGCCTCTTTCCACACAGGCATATGCATTTCTATTCCATTGCTAATCAAATTCTAAGTTTGGGACATTAGACGCATTTGAATGTTGCTTAAAATCATTTTGAATTTTTTCCAACTTCTTATAATACCATTGACTCAGTATCATGGCTATATTATATCCTATTAGCTCTTGGGGACATCCAGTTTTTCATACCCCTGAGTCTCATTATAAAAGTCTTATAATCAGACCTTTTCTATAATTCATTAAACAAGTGCTTTCCAATAGAAGCCCAGATGGAGCTGCCATATATCAAAGTCTATCCTGTTATCAAGAATGCTCTGTAATGAGGTTCCAGAGAGACTATTTATGGGAGACTGTGCTTGGCTACACAAGAGACCCTCAGTATGTGAGGGGGGCAGACTCCAGAGATGTTTGTCAAAGGAAAATCATCAGAGGAAATTGTCAGAGGAAAACCATACCCTCCTCCACCTAGGATTTAACTACAAAGAGAAATTACTGCCTTTACATTATTACAAGCTCACTACTCACATTGAATGAAGCACAGGCAAAGTTCCTAAGTGTTCATAGACTCCTGCCTAGCCAGGATGTTTTCCCTCATGCAAGACAAACAAGAGAAGCTCATATTTGAAGTCTTTCTAACCTGACCAGTACCTTCTTGAGTATGTGCCCCATGGCCTTTGAGATGCCAGGGAGGTCTCTCCCTCTGCCACTGAGGAACCAGTGAAACTGAGCAGAAGTCAGCATGACCAATACTCTATATAAATATTTGCTGGTGGGTAGATCTCCTATTTATTATTAGAGCTATCCAAAAGGTCTAGAGACATGCTTTCTTAGAGGCCTTCAAGCAGAGTCCATTTGTTGGTGAAATTATAATGGGGATTCCTTTCATAAATGAATTGGACCAGATGACTTCTAATTCTCCAATTGTATAATTCTACCTTAGATCCATTTCTATTTGATAAAGGAAAAGACTGAATTTAGAGTCAAGATCTATGCTCACATCTAGCCTCTGACATTAGTTTATGATACTGGATAAGTTATGTAACCTCTGTTTGCTTCAATTTCCTCATCTGTAAAATGAGGATTGTCCCGCCCAGATTAACACCTATGATTTCATGTACTCTTTTGGAATCTACTGTGTCCTCATTATTGAAGATACTTAAATGAACCCTAAAATTACTAATAGGATGGAGTGATGCAGCATACTCCCTCAGGAATTCTGGGTATTTTAATGATCAGGATGGCAAGAGTTGGCTGGATTATTTTCAGGAAACTGAGCACCATTTTTAAGAATCAGGGGTTTCTTTCCAAAATAATGCTCATCTTTTTAGCAACAAATTTCTAGTGCTACTGTAGGGCAACAAGGAACAAAATGTCCTAGTCAAGTCAACAAGTATTTATTAAGTGCCTACTATGTGCCAGGCACTATTGTAAACTCTAGAAATACAAATCCAATACAAGGAAAAAGAAAGAAAGTCCCTGGAAGACAATACATAAAGGGGTGTTGGAAATTTGGGAGGTTAGGGACAGGAGAAGGGCAGGGTAAAGAAAGAAGTCTAGAGAATTAGGAGTGTAGTTTATAGAGACTGAAGGGGTAAAAGTGACTGACATAGGCATTTCCAGAAGAAACTGACAAATCAGAGGAAGGGGCTACAGAGGTAAAAGGATTTCCAAGGGTGAGAAGGCTGCTCAGGAACAGTGGAGAAAGGACTCTAGAGAGTTTGGAAGAGTTAAAAGTTAAATACTATCTAAAGGGCATTGAAGAAGGTGGATAGTCAGCAGACAAAGTTAGCAACACATTATCAGTGAAGAATTGCCCTCTTTAAAGCAGAGTTAAGAGATGACCTAAGAGGTGTATGTGACCAAAAAAGAAGGTGAGTGGGCATAGGGGGAGAGAGATAACTGATGACCAGCTCACATGCTCCAGTGATATTCACAAAACATAAAGAGATGGAGAACAAGGCTGCCAGTACACTGGGTTGACTACCTATAGAGGATTTATAGGAGGAAGAAGAAAAAAGCCACACAAGGCAAGAAGGCAGGGATGGATTATTACTGGCACCAGTAGGAGTACTCGCATTGATGAGATCTCAGCACTGTCAAAGTACTGGAGGAAATGTGAGAAAAAGAAGAATGAACAGTGCTGAAAAGAGTTTGGCTGTCCACAGCTTTGATTTATTAGACACATTTCAGGTGAGGTCAGAAGTTTTGACTCCCTGGATGTTCAGATGAAAGCTAAGCCAGATGTCTAAGCTAAGTTTTGGTCCTAAAATAATGAACTTTGTTAATTACCAGTAATTAGTGTCAGCATTTAAAACTTTACCAGCAGCTGTAGAAGAGCTCTGAGATCAGGGAAGAGTGTGTGTGTGTGTGTGTGTGTGTGTGTGTGTACCCATATGTATATGTGTGTGGTGGTGAGGGAGGGAACTGTAAATGTATGAGACATTTTAGAATATTTCTTGATAGGTAAAGAATAGGGGAAAGAAGGATTACTGTATTTCTACTATAATTCTGTAAAGTTATCAAGACTGGGACTTGAAGAAGAATGTTTGGAGCTAAGATGAAAGTTTTGAGGGATTTCCAGAGTCTCATCATCATCATCACCAAACACTTATATAGAACTTTGAGATTTATAATGAGCTTTTCTATCTCATCTCATTTTATTTGAACTTCACAACAATCTTGTGGGAGAGGTGCTATTATTCTGCCCATGTTATAGATGAGGAAGCTGAAGCTTACAGATTCGCTCACTTGTCTGGGGTCATAAAGCTAGTTATTTTCTGAAATAGGATTAGAATTCAGGTTTTCCTGATCAGATATAGTGTTCTATCTACCAGACTACTGCGTTACCTATTACACGTCATGAAATATTTGAATATTGGGAGATGGTGAGGTCTATGTGATGAAAGACCAAAGAGGCCAGTGTCACTGGATTTATTGATTGTGTGTGTGTGTGTGTGTGTGTGTGTGCATGTGTATATGTAGGTCATAAGGTATAAAAGGCCTTGAAAGGTGGGTGGGGGGAACAGGTTATGAAGGACTGAATACCAAAGAAAGAATTTTTAAGATTGTTATTGAGGAGGGAGACAATATAGTCAGACCTGCTTTTTAGGAAGATCATTTTAATAGCTGAATGCAAGATGGACCAGAGCTGGGAGTCTTGAGGCAGGCAGACCAAGCACCAGGATGCGAGGGTGAGGTATGAGAGTCACAGCTCCGTCAGAAGAGAGAGAAGGGGAAATATGTGAGAGATGTTGCAGAACTAAAATCAGCAGTTCTCGGCAACTTATTGGATATGGGGGATGAGAGAATGGGAGGGGTGAAGGATGACACTCAGATTATGAGCCTGTGTGATTGGGACGATCCTAGACAGTAATAGGGAAAGTAGGAAGAGGAGAGAATTTGGGGGAAAAGATTTGATGTCACACCAATACAATATTATCAAGAACAAATGATACGATAAATAGTATTTTTTTTTCAGGGAGAAAGGACAACCCCATTATAATTTTCCCTAGATTTAAATCCATTATCATCTCTTCAGTTTTGGACATGTTCAATTTAAAATGTCTACAGCTGATGGCATAGTGGATAGAATACTGGATCTGGAGTCAGGAAGATCTGACTTCAAATATGGTCAGAGACACTCACTAGCTGTATGACCCTGGAAAAGTCACTTAACCCTATTTGCCTCAGTTTCCTCTTCTGTAAAATGAACTTGAGAAGGAAATGGTAAATCACTCCAATATCTTTGCTAAAGAAAATCCCAAATGGGGTCATGAAGAGTCGGACATGACTGAAATGCCCAAAAAACAACAACAGGGTATTCAGTTTGAGATCTCCAGACTAGAGGTAAGCAGAGAGGTTGTGGCTGGATATGAAGATCTGAGAATCATCAGCAGAGAGAAGATAACTGAATCCATGGGAGCTGATGATCCTTAGTTTGCTCCTTCAGGAATCCTAGTTTTGCTCTAAAAGTTTGTAAATAGTTTTCTCCTAATCTTGACCTAATATGGACATTGGACAACTTCTTTCAGTACCTCGAGCACCAAAGACCAACAATGAATGACCTTAATATTCTCACTGTTACTTTACAGTAATAAAATACAACTGCTCTACAATACCAGTAATACCAACAATACTCAAAGCCAAAGTCGAAAGGTTACGGTTATATGAAGAGTCAAACCTGCAAAAGAACAGAATAAATGATTTGACATCAACCAAAAACTTTACTCCACAGCCTTGGGAAGTAAATAAATCAAAGGCAAGAGAAAAATCTCCAAAGAAGAGAGAATGTTGAAAATTTCTGGCTAACTACAGCATTGTAAGAGGTCTAATGCAATAAAAACACAAGTTGGATCAAATGAGAGAGAGAAATCTGGCATGTTATTAGCTTAATATTACAAATAGCTGAATGGTTATGTCAAGGAAGGGGACTGAAATTAGCTTTTCTGCAAAAATGGAAATGGTGAGGCTACATGAGATGCATAATTATTGACTCAAATGCTTCATGTTTGGTTCATGAATTACTAACAATGCATTTCACCATCTTCCTTGTAGATATAAAACTGATCTCTCCTTTCTTAATGGACTACATCACTTATGCACTTATGTTCAAGGGATGAGAATGCCAACAAGCCCTACAAATACAAGCAAAATATGAGTTCATATTCTTTATTAAAAAACAAAACATTCACAACCTGCATCACTCTTAAAAAACCCTAGAAATACTAGGAAGTTAAGACTGTTAAAATGTGCCTACAATGTAAAAAGCAACTTATTATCAATTTAATAATCATTGACCAACCTACCCAAAAGCACTATAGCATCTATATTGTCCATATGGATTCTCACAATGCCTTTGTATCAATTTCTCTCTCATGACTTATTTAGGTTCTTTATATAAATATATTAAAATATTGAAGTAATAATATTGAAATAGTTGATGTCCACATATGCAAAACTATTTTCTATTTTAAGACGTGACACCAATGTGATAATATTAAGAACAATGAATAGAATTTTTTTTTTTCAGGGAGAGAGGGCAAGCCCATTATAATTTTACCTACTTAAATTCACTATCATCTCTTCCAAATGAAACTAAATGTAGCTTCCAAAAACAGAGGAATTCAAGCCAAAATATCCTAACAATCACTCTGTGTTCATATACATAAATAACTGCAAGGTATGACTCCATTGAAAAATACATGAATAAGCTTCTTCATCTCATAAAGTCTTTCTCTTCTGAATCAAAATGTCACTTTAACCCAGAATGTGTGAACTTCTTCATGTCCCCTAAGGAAAGATAAATGACAAAAAGCTTCAATCTTGAATCAAATCAAAGCAATAGTGGTAATACGTACAAACATCGTTATCTCTTCTAGGCAGGACATAAATACAAAGTTATGATAAAGAAAGCTAAGGCTCAATATGTTAAGAGACTCACTGGCATCCTGAAATCAAAGCTAAGTTTCATGTTCATATTGCAAGTAACGAACACGTATGTAATAGTAGTCAATGTACACTTTTGAAAGTATGAAGTGAACCAAACAGATTTAGAAAGCAACCTTAGAAAAACTTGGACAATATTAGTGAAAAAAGATAGGACTCATAACAATACCTTTGCAAAAAAGCAGTAATGGATCACTAAGCAATTTTGGATCACACAATCAGCAGATGAAAACTCTCCAGAATAACTTCTGGAGCAAGCAAACATCATTTTATTAAGTAGCTGTAAAGGCTAGTTAACATGTACACATCATTGAGTTGGTCTGGTCTGGGGTAATTGAAATAGAATTACTCACAGATGGAGCCTATAGAATGGTTATAATTCAAGAAAGGCCTTCCATAGGCAACATCCATGTGGAGTCCAACACCAACATGTTGACCAAGAAACATCAAACACATCTCTGAGTCAAGCCAATTTGTTTGTGGAGATGAAGTAGTTTATCATAACATTGCCACCAGTAATCACAAAGAGATAATCCTTAAGAAGCCTGGTTACTGTACATACCTCAAGATGTTTTGGAGAACACCACCCAATAAACTTTAGTGAAATCAGATCAAGCTGCTGTCTAAAATCATCTGACAAAAAGTTAATCTATTAAAAATAATGTTTTAAATAGGTATCATTATACCAAATTCTTATACTATCTAAGCTCATGGAATGTGAAGCTGTTGTAATGTAGAGATGTACCAGAAGAGACCAAACTCATATGAGGATTGGATTAAAGCATGGGGTCTGTGCTTAGCATTCTTGTTGTCCTATCTGGTACTAGGATGGCATTAAGGATGCTTCCATGAGACCACAGAGAATGAGTACTTTTCTTCAACTACAAAAGCAATTATTATATCTACCTGTGCAACAGTCCTTGAAACATGGGATATTAAAAAAATACCAAGGTACTAACTTGTCACAGGATTGTTTCTATCTGAATTCCATAGAAAAAGAGGAGTGCAGAGAAAACTAGGGTCACACAGGATGCATGATCACAGATGGAGTGAGATCCACCTTATTATAGGGAACACTCAAACTAATAAACTTTAGACCTTTAGAGAAGTGTCTTCTGTTAGGGGTTCTTCACCTGGGTTCTCTGACCTTGTTTTTTATTTTTAAATATATTTTTATAATGGAATGCAATATAGATTAATTCATAGGTTTTCTCTGTGATCCTACTTTATACATTGAAAACATGATTCTGAGAAGGTGCCCACAGGTTTCACCAGCCTGACTGCCAAAAGGGTCCAGGATACATGGAAAAACAGGTTAAGAACCTTTGGTCAACTAACTCTCTGATTGCTTTTCTTGAGTCACTACTTTCTCCACCAGCAGGGTAGGAGTTTTCACTGTTAGGCTTTTGGGCAATGACAGCTGGGGGGAGGTGACTCATTTTCTAAGTTCTAGATGTCTTTGCAGAGAGAAAATAAAAGAACCTCAGACTGGAAGGTAGGAAACTCCGATCCTGGTTCTTCCACTCACAAGCTGTGCCCAGTTTCCTTGCTGACGTTCTAACCACGGGAGGTTTAGGGGGATCCATTCTGCATTCATGAAAGTGATCTAGCATACTTTGAGGATTACAATCAAAATTCTAATTTATACACTTGATGGAGTTAAACCAGATATAAATTCGACAAAAAGAACTTAAAAAGCATGGGTCATTTGCAGCTTTTCCTGATCTTGGAATAACACAGCGGAAGCCTAATTCTAATGAAATTCTTACTGTGATTTGAACTGTCATGAACATTTTCTTTCACTTAACAGGTTTGTCTTTTTGCCTTTTTTGGAGTAAGAGAGCAAAGGAGAAGATAGAGTTACTGGACTGTGATAGAAACTGCAGTGTTTGAATTTGACCTCTTACACTCAGAATGTGTCACCCCGGGCAAGTCAATGAGCCCCAGTGCCATCATAGGTGAGATGAAGACCCTCATGCCTGTAGTAACTTCCTTCAAAAACTACACTGCAAGGATCAGGGGAGAGCACCTGCATAAAGCACAACCCTGCCGAATTTTGCTTGTGAATGCTGCAGGGCTGACTTCTCTATGCTACAAAGTTAGCAGCATACAGGTAGGGTCCTAGCCTGAATCTTGTTCTGCCTAATCACCCCCAAGCTTTCTATTTCCATGTTTCAGATCTCTGAAATTCCTTTATCTGATCACATTCTTTTATCATCCAACCTCTTCCTATATCTCATTACCCCAATCCTATCCTTCATCCTCACTGCGACGTTTCATCACTCCACTCTGAGTCATTTACCTGCCCATCAGTCTCTTGCTTTCCTGGTCTTGAACCATGGCTAACCCATTCAATTCTATGAATTCTATGCTCTGCCCTTGAATTCCCTGGTCCCTTGTTCGACTACCAGTCACATCTTGCCAAAACCCAATCCTGGATGATCCCCACCATTTATTTTCTTATATCCCACTCATGTGCTGCTGGTTGATCCAGAGGAAGTCATAAAACCAGGGTGGCAGAGTTCACTTGATATTTCTGAGCAAGGTTTTTTTTCACCCCTTACTCAATTATTATCTATCCTAATCACCATAGCAGCAATTACAAATCTTCTCTTCTCAAGCTTCCCATGACCTGTAGGGTTAACATATTTGGCATTATTTTCATTGACACATCAAGCTTCCATCCTCAGTGTGGAGGGCTGTGTGGGTTAGTCATTAGTGACATACATTTGCAGTCTTAGCTGATGAATTTGCTAGGATTGGCAGATCTCTTGAGCCAGCGCTGAGATGCAGTGGGCTAAGCTGAAGAAGTGCCTATACTGTGTTTGATATCAACATAAAGAGTTTTAGGGAATGTGGAACCCCCAGGTGGTCTAGAGAGGAACAAATCAGCCTAGGTTTGAAATGCAAAGCTCCAGTGTTAATCAGTAGGTCAATCAAGTCTGTAAGTAGCACCTGTATTCCAGCCTGGGTAAGATGGGAAGACCTAATCTTAAAAAAAGGGAAGCCTTAGAGATGAACAAAGATACACACATAGCTATATGCAGATATGGATATATGGGCACACATATACAGTTGCATATATGTACATATGTATATTTATGTTGTACATAAGTATAACGTACCTTGCTTAAAAGTTTGCAAAAGACAATATAAATTTTCTCATGTATAGGAATAATTGTGCGTATATATGTACATATTGCTTCAAATGTAAGCAACACACATGAATATACTGCTTTAAACATATATATTGCTTACATTGTAAATATGTATATATGTATATATGTACATATATATCCAAGGTTTGCAAAGTGTTTTGTAGATATCCTTCCATACATGCACATATAAGTACATATGTGTGAATGTTACATGCATGCATTTATCCATATACATGATAAAATGCATATAGTTTACAAATGTACACCCACATTCACATATACATGCATATATACCCACTTGTGTACACAATATGCATATGCACATACACGTATAGTGTGTGTGTTTAGAATGAACCTGTGATTTCACTGATACATGGAACACCTGGATGAGGACACTCCCTCTATCAATACAGGCTGACCCTTTCCATATAGTTGAGAATCTCCGAGAGTTGCCTGGGGCACTTGTCTGGAGTCACCAGTCCAGCAGGTTCAAGATGGGGAATTTGAAACCACATTTTCCTGACTGGGAAGATAACTCTCTTATCTACCACACCTTGCCTCTCCAAGCTGTCTATAAATAGCAGCTGTTATCGTGGTGGGTGATTGTTCCATCAGTCTGGGCTTGTGATTTCACTGTTTTAGACAACTCCAAGTATGGAAATTCCATCCACTGGACACAGATTTAGAGCTGGAAGGAACCTTAGAAATCTTCAAGTCCAGCTTCCTCATTTTACAGAAGAGGAAGCTGAGGTGGAGAGTTTTTTGTTTTTTGAGATTTCCAGAGGGTATCTGAAGCAGGATTCAAACTCAAGCCTTCCCAGCTCGAAGTCCAGTAGCCAGTTTAGAGTCTTAGGGAGTGGTCTTGGGACACAGAGATTAAGTGAATTCTCCCTGTAGTTAGGATGGATTAGAAGGAGGACATAAATCTGGGTCTTTCTAATTTTAGGGTGCCACCCTCCCTCTCCTGAATCTTCATGTTTGTCAGTTTGCTGCTATACATAATGGGATGTATATGGACAGCATCCCTCATAGTCCTGGCCACATCAAACATTTATCTTGGCTCATTCTGATGACCTCTGAACTACCATGGGCCATGACAATTTCCTCCCCTCTGCCACCCTCCATCACTAATCTGCAGTTTCTTAATTCTCATACCTCAAGGGCTGTTCTGAACTGCCCTGCTGCAACGGCATATTTCTTCTGCCTGTAGCAGGTGCTGGCATCCTTTAGGGCGACCTGGAGCCATTTGTCGATCTGGGGCAGAAAGGTGAAATGAGGTGCGTTCAGAGAGTCCACTATTTCAGCCGCCTGACAGGTGGCTGGTGAGCCGGTGGACACCAGGGAGTCCACAAACTCGTAGGTGACATCTTCCTCATCGATGTAGACCAGCTTCATTTCCACATCCATTATGTTCTTTAGAGGGATGTGAGGCAGAGGCAGAGTCATCAGCTGGCTCTCCAGCTCAGTGACCCGGGCTTCCCTCTTCATCAGTGGAGGCTTTTCCTCACTCTCGATCCTTCTTTTGAGCCCGGCTCTGTCCAGTTCGCCACTCTGTTTTTCTTTCAAGGTCTTTATCATCTTGGCCCTCTCACTCCCCATATCCCCCTGCTTCTCGAAGGGGTAGCTTTTCTTCATTTCTTGGGACATGTCCAGAGTATGGACAGGGCTGGCAAGCGTCACAATTTTCTTACTCATGTTCATTTTCAGAGCCAGCTGATCATGGCAGGTCCTGTTCCCAGCATTCTCTAGACTCCTGTTGCTCCATGAATCCATCAGATTTCCTCAATATTCCTATTTAGAACTGGGAAGAAAGAGTTGTTAAAAACAGGTTAACATTGTCCAACCATTTGAACCACTGACACAATGCACTTAAGCCTACTGCTTTATTCATCAGAGGTAATCACATTTGATGCAAACCTCTGGCTATAGCTTTTGCTGCCTTATATGTTTCAATAATTAAAAAAAACCCTTAAGAAGTTGTTTTCAGAAACACATTCTGGAAAATGTCTTTAGATAGTCATCTGTAGCCAAATAACAACATCTACTGTTCATTTTTATGGGGTGCAGAGATGCACCAAATGGAAAGATCTTAGGCACATCCACTGAGGACAAAAAAGACAAAATATCCATCTTGACATTAATTTCCTCACAAAGGCAGGTGGCCTAGAACTCATTATAAAATACACTACTCACCTGAATAATAGCCTTTGGAGGAGAAAGAATGCTCTTAGCCACAGCTGGTGCCAATGAAAGGTTTTCAGAAATGTGGGAAGCAGATTTTCCTCTCTCATTTTTCCATTAATAATGAAAAGGTGAATTTTACACAGCTTTAAACACCATTTTTCAGAACAGCCTCCCCCTTTTTTGGGTCTAATTTATTTATTAATTTATTTATCTTTAAGTGGAAGGAACTTGACCTTGAGTTTCATGTTAATGCTTAAGCATCAGCCCACATTGTTATCTTAGAATGCTAACATACGTAGAAATGCTTGCTATCCAGTAGGCTATATGCAAGTGGAAACTGTGATGTCACACAGACAGGAAACACTGCCAGAAATCACAATTGTTTTTAAAATGAGAAAGGTTATTCCTATGGACATAGGATCATAGATCCAGAGATGGAAGGTATTTAGGAGGCCATGTAGTCTAGTCCTTTTGTGGTGTAGGTGAAAGAGGTTCACTTGCCCAAGATCACCCAGGTAGTAAGTGTGATGGGGGGGGGGGTGAAATCTGAACTCATTTAGTTAACTTTTATTTTACAGAAGAAGAAACAGAGAACAAGGGAAGCTAACTGACTTGGTCAAGATGATCCAGGTAATGTTAGAAGTGAGTTCTTCCCACTATAGTGTTTGGTGTATTTTCTCTGCTACTGTATTTGTTTCAGAATACATGACAGTACTTTGGGGCCAATCAAAAAGCAAACGTTAAGTATGTCCTATGTGCTAGGTAATGTATGCCAGGTGCTGGGGATACACTGTGGCCCTTCTCCATTAATCAGCATTATTATAGTATGGGACAGCTTTTTGAAGTCTTTCCAGGGATCTCCTCTGATTCTCACCACTTTCCTATCCCCATCTTACAGATCAGAAAACTGGCCCAGAGAGTTCAAGTTATTCATCACAGTTAGTTCTAGAACAAAGGTTTTTGGATTCCTTGCCCAATGTTCTTTTTATTAAGACATACCAAAAGAGGAAGGCAAAGAACAGATGAATGACACATCAACATTAGATAAAAGGTCTCTGTCTTTCTCTGGTGCATTGGTTTCTTCTCCGTTCCAAACTGGAGTTGTTGCCCTTTAGAAAAATGTCACAACTTAGAAAGTTGAGAGATCGAGGTGGCAGGAGTTTAGTCACTTGACCTAAATTGAACTCTCAAGTAGTCTTTAAATGCTTGAGAGTTGGAAATCTGAAGTTTGCTTAGGATGACCCTTCAAAAAAAGCCAGAACTTTGACATGGGAGGGCTTCTTCTAGTCCAGTCTAACCCAATGCAACCAGCATTTATTAAGCATCTACTATATGCCAGGCACAAAGACAAAAGGAAAAAAAACCAATTCTTGCCTTCCATGACTCTAGGTATTCTAATGTAGTTGAACCATTCCATTTCTGCTTTCATTTATTCATCACTCATCTGTTAAGTGCCTGGTATATGGTGAGCATTAAAGGAGATTCTGGGGAAATAAAGATGTCTCTGTCTTCAGGGAGTTTACATTCTACTGATGGGAGATATGTACACGTATTAAAATATGACAACTCCAAAGTAAACACAAGGTAAAACAGGCTGGAGAACCTGAATCAGAGAAATGGCCTTGTACTGGAGATGGGTTGTGGGCTGAGCTTAGAAGCAGAGATGAAGAGGGACTGCCAGGCACAGAGGTCAGCCTGTGTAGCAGCATTAGAGAAAGGAAAAAGGAAAGGAAAGGAAAGGAAAGGAAAGGAAAGGAAAGGAAAGGAAAAGGAAAGGAAAGGAAAGGAAAGGAAAAGGAAAGGAAAAGGAAAGGAAAAGGAAAGGAAAGGAAAGGAAAAGAAAGAAAAGGAAAGGAAAGGAATGGAAAAGAACCATTTGGCAAAAAAGCAGAGTATATGAAGGAAAACAATGAACACCACATCTGGGAATATCTTCCTTCTCTCCCTTTAATTAAAGTCATTTGAAGAATGATGGTATCAAATGTGTGGTCTGGACAATGAGGTTCTCTGCTCATAACTAAAACAGATATATCTCTAAAAGAAGAGCAAAACTCCCAGAAATTCTAATGAATAGTTTTGCTACGATTTAAAAAAATGTTTTTACACAATTTTATTTTTGTTAAGATATTATAGTTTTATGCTATTAAAGTTGTTCAGTTGGTTCAATCATGTCCAATTTTTTGTGACCTCATTTGAAGTTTTCTTGGTAGATAGTGGAGTGGTTTGCCATTTCTTTCTCCAGCTCATTTTACAGATGAGGAAAATGAGACGAACTTGGTTTAGTGACTTGCCCAGGGTCACTCAGATAATGTCGCTGAGGCCAGATTTGAACTCATGAAGATGAGCCTTCCTTACTCCAGATCTGGCACTCTATCCACTGCACTATGCAGCTGTCTATGTTATTATATCAATATGATAGTTATATAGAATGTATACATTAATATAGAATATTATATTTGTTTTGTAACTTATCAAAATCACAAGCATTTTAATATACAAAACCCAATAAAGGATTACTTTATGTGAAACTATGAAATTCTTTCCCGTAATCTTCAAAAACATATTACCTTTAACAAGGTAGTAAAAGGATTGCCTTATTTTTGGCCACTTCTGAACTTTTTTTGTTTTTGGAATGTTATTTAATGTTTTCCCGATGCTCTTTCCTTTTGTTTGTATTTCTATCACCACCCATTAGCTCAACCTTGTCCTGCCATAATTCTGATGTTTTTTGCAGAAAAAAATTTTTTTCCATTGACTTGCATTATTAAAAAAATGGAATTGTGTTACTTTGAAAAAACATCCCTAAATATTATAATATGTCCATCCTTGGGGCTTGCAGAATATCACAGTACTTTCCTAATATGACAAAATGTAGAGTCTACATATCACCCCAATAGCGTTTTGCTTTGGACACTGCTATTTTTCTATTAATCTCCTCATTTTCTTGTAAACCTTTTCTCCTCTTCTGAATTCTGCTCACCTCTAAGACTTGGGAGGGATCAGTTGTTACAGATCTCAACACAGCACACAGCTATTGTTCAGTGATATACTCCACTTTTTATAAAATCCACACCCTTGGTAAAACCGGTTCTAAAATCTCTCTTCTACCTTCCATGGGACTGGGACCAAAATGTGGGCTAAGTTGATGACGCACTGTTGGCAGAGATGCAGACATAAATATGATAACTCGTGGTCCAAGGGGACCTCACAATTCTATAAATGTGAATTTTCAGGTAACATACGCCAAGTCTATTCTCTTCTTTGTACATTACATTATAGGAAAAAGTTTATGCATTGGATCCAGAACATCGGATATAGAGAGCTGGAAGTGACCTTAAAAGTCTGATCCAATCTTCCTATTTTTATATAGGAGTAAACTGAGGACCAGAGAAGTTAGGTAAGTGATGGGCACTTAGGTATCCCAGTGGATGGTATGTTGGTTTGGAAGTGAGGGAAAGGGAGGTCAAATTCTATCTCAGGTACTTACTAGCTTTGTGACCCTAAGCAGGTCACTTGGCCTCACTTTTTTCCTCTGTAAAATGGGCATGATAGCACCAACCTTCTAGGGCTATCAACTGACTCAAATGAGATAACATGCAAAGAAGTTTGCAAATCATTTAGAGCTGTATCAAGCTACTATATAAATGATAGCCTTTTCCAAGGTCACACGGATGGTGGCTGAAAGAGTTGGGAACTAAACCCCTGTGTTCTGCCTCCACATAAAGGACAATTGTTCAAAAAAAGCTTTTTCATGATTCTATATTATAATTTGGGGTATGGAGCATGGAGCTCTCAGAATTTACTCAGAGATAAAAAATTATCAGTAACACATCGCAAAAATATATAAAGCAAATCAGTTAAGAGAAGACCTTTTCAAGGTCTCCTCTAGATTTTCCAATTGTCTTATATACTGCCTCCCCACATGCACACAGTGAAGAGATGTTGCATGTCCTTGCCAAAGTTTCTACATGCATCCTTGATCCTATCCCTTCTCTCCTTCCCCAGCAAATTGCCTCCACTATCATCTTCTCTCTCTCTCTCTCTCTCTCTCTCTGTCTCTCTCTCTGTCTCTCTCAAATTTTCAGTCTCTACCATTCTATAAGCTCCTTCTCTGCTTCTTAAAAACACTAAAAACATTTACTGTATGAAAAATTTCTCAGTAGATCCTTGTCACCCCTAATAGTCATCACCCTGAAACTTCCCTTCACAGCTAAAATCCTTGAAAAAATGGTCTAATTGGGATGCTTCTACTTCCTCCTTCTTCTGTTGCCTCCTTATCCTCCTTCTTTGCTTTGGAAAGCTAAGAAAGCTGGGAACTTGCCATTATGTAAAATAAAAAAAAACTTCTTTTTATTTTTATTTTCAGTTCCAAATCCACCCCTCCCTTCTCGCTCCTTCCCCATCCATCAAAAAAGCAATCATCATAATATTCATTATACATGTGAAGTCATGAAAAGCATATTTCCATATTAGCCATGCATGTTGAAAAAAGCAAGGAAAAAGGTGAAAAAATATTCTTCATTCTGCACTCAGAGTTCATTCTCACTGTCTTCTAAAGTCTCTGCAATCTAGTTTCAATGTCATCATTTAACTGTCAACACTCCAAAATTACCAATGATCTTTTAACTACTGAAACTAATGACCTTTTATCAATACTCCCCATTCCTAATCTCTCTGTAGCATTGATACTGTGGGTCACCCTTTCTTCCTGGGTATTCTCTCCTCTATGAGTTTTATCACACAACTTTCTCTTTTTCTTCCTCCTACCTGTGTGACTTAACTTTCTTTGTCCCCTTTGTGGAATCTTTAGCCATATCATTCCCACTGACTATGAGTGTCCTCCAACGCTCTTCCTGGGTCTCTTCTCTTAACTCTCTACACTGGGTAATCTTATTAGCTCCCCTGGATTCACTCAGCTCTATACAAATGCTTCCCACATTAACATATCCATCCCCAGTTTCTCTCCTGATCAATAGTACTGAATTGCTCACTACCTGTTGTGCCAGATGGTACACAGGTACTTCAACCTCAATACATCCAAAACAGAACTTGTTCATTATCTTTTCCCTTAAACCTACCCCTTCCCTCAACTTCCCCATTACTGCTGAGGATACCATCATCTTTCCAGATTGCATATGTGTAATCAGTCACTAAATCTTGTTATTCTACTTCACAAATCTCCCCTATATTTCATTTCCCCTTCTCTTTCCTCAAACAGCCAGAACCCTCATTCTGGCCTTGATTACCCTTCACCTGGAATATTACAACAGCTTTCACAAGGGTCTCCCTGCCTCAGGTATCCCTGCACACAGTTACTTGCCAAAGTAATTTTCCTAAAGCAAAGGTCTACCATGTTATCCATCTCCTCTACAACAGGGGCTTCCTATTCCTTTCAGCATGAAATAGATAAAGTCCTCCACTTTTTATAGCCCTTCACAATCAGACCCATTCTTAACTTCCTGATTTTCTTACACTTTTTCTCCTCTCTATGGAGCAGCCATACTAGCCTACTTGTTTCCTCACACAGCGTCCTTGCTCTCTCTGCTGTCTCTGTGCCTTGCCATGGGCTATACGATATGTCTGTAGTGCTCTCCCTTCTCAGAATCACTGGCTTCCTTCAAGACTCAGGTTGAATGCCACCTTCAGCAGAAGCCTCCCACCACTTTCACCTCCCCCTCCCAGTCTAGCTGTTAGTACCTTACAATCTAAAGCAGAAAGTTTTATCCTGGGAACTAGATCGGGAAATAAACTACTCCATTTTTGCTAACATCTCATTGAAAATTAAGATTTCCTTTAATTATTAAAAAAAAGCCATCATTCTGAGAAGGGGTCTATTACTGTCACCGGACTACACAAAGGGACGTTAAGAGCTCCTGTTCTAAGCTTACCTTCCATCCATGCTGCATGCATCTTGTATGAATATATTTATATACATACTGTATATATAGGGCCCAAATCTCCTGGTTGGTGACTACCTCTCCAGGAAAGCCTTAGGGGTACTTCAGCTCACTCCCTGCTCTGTGGTCATCTCCTTACCCACAGCCCCCTCATGCCTCTTAACTGAGGCATTGTTCCTGGATGGGTGTGCAGATCTCCCATAGTGATGGGAAAAAAACCAAATAAACAAAAGACAAAAGAAACCATTAGTAAATGAAATTAACAAATACACAGAGGGCAGAAGAAGTGTGTGCAGAAAGGATCTGAATCTCAAACAAACAGGGTCATTTATTTCTAGTGTTAAGTTTAATATACACTTGAAAAACAATAAGCAAATTTTTCACAATGGAAGCTGACAGTTTCATTTACAAGAATCCTCTTTTATTCTTTGTATAATGAAATGCTGTTGCTTTTAATAAACATTCTAAATGAAAAAATTGATATATTTTAAAAATTTTATAAAATGCAAAAAAAGAAACAGAGAGGGAAAGGGAGTGGAAGAAAGAGAGAGATATGAATGAAACCATGTACAATGGTTGCCATTTCAAATTTGGTTCCTTTTTTCTTTTTGTCCAACTGAACACTACTGTTTAGGCAAGAGCTAATGGGGTTCAGAAACTCTCACATCAAGGCAGAACGATTCCTTTGTCTTAACTCTTAAAGCTTGTGTGTACTGACCCTAATGTTATTATAGTCGTTTACCATAAGGTGCTTCTGATGTAAAATTACATAATAAAAACAGAGGTGTCCAAATGTGACCTATCTCTGAGAAAGTAGAACCTAAAACATTTTGACATTTCACTTTTTAGCCATGAGCAAGGGTCACTTTGTCCTTCAACATTTCCAATGAACTCAGCATCAATGCAATTTCAGGCTCTTTTCTTTTTTGGTGAACAATCAATTCGATTAACCCAGCATTAGTCAGTGCTATTGAGACATACTCTGACTCCACTGAAGTCCACTTTAATCATTATCTCAATAAAAAAATACTTTTAGGGGAAAACCATTAAAAATCATTATCTTTATCATAGAAGTCTTTTGGCTTATAGATGCCTGGAAAAATGCCCATCCTTTGGTTTAGAAGGCCATATTATGAATTTCGTTCCTTAGAAATATACCACAAACTCCCAAACTTTTGTAGATATCAAAAGAAGAGATTTCTTAAAAGCCCCAAACAATTTAATGGTGATAAATACAGAAGAGCAGGTGATAATTTTCTATCATTTTCAGGGGGCAGCCTTTTAAATTTATTTAGTATGCTTTCAAGAAAGGGTTTGTTTGGCTTGTGCAACCAAGCTTTGGGCCCCTCTGGGTTGGGGGAAGGAAGAGAAACAGATGGCAAGGCCTTACAACTGGAAAGATACAAATGTTTTCATGGCGGCTCAATGGAGAAAGCCAGTTTACTTATTGGACTTGCTGTTGAAACAGGCTGCTCAAATATGGATAGACAGTTGGAGGAGAAGAGAGAGACCATTTTAAATGTACTGTAGGAGAAATGCAACATTACAGTTGCTATGGTTTTCATTCCTCAAAAAAAAAAAAGAAAAATCTAATTTTAACCTGCTGTTGAGTTCCTGTAGCTATGGGAGATATTCCTTCGGAGAAACTTCCTCCTTGTTAGGGTTTAGCATTGCACCTGGCTTTGTGAAGGAACTGGTGTGGTTCAGTCTTTTTTATAAGCATCCACATGGGCTTGTATATCCTTGACAGGGAAGACAACTGGGTTATAATTACACCAGCCCCTTGACTCAGGATGTGTGCTAAGACATACATAGCAGGATCTTGCCAAAACTTTCCTCCTAGGGTGGTGGATCAACATGATCCACATGCATTTTTTAAAAAATCTGTTCTGAGAGGCAACCTGGTAGAGAAGATAGAGCACCAACCCTGGAGCCAAAAGAATATAGGCTCAAGGCCTATCTCTGGCACAATATTCTATGACTCCAGGTTATAAGGAGGTTATTGATCAGCCCTAGAAGAGAAGGTAACACACTGGGAGTTTCCTTTTCTGATGACACCAGATCCTCCCCTCCCCAAGAAGAACTTGTAAACATTATGCATCTAACCTTGTTGCCTTTTTTAAAGGACCTGCCATTTTTCAGGGGTTCTTAATATGAGTGCTGGAAATGTAGAATTTTTTTTTGAAAATTGTATTTCAATATAATTGGCTCCAATTGCAATGTTTTGCAAACCTCAAAGCGCTATGTAAATGCTATCCTGTTTTTGTTCTCCTTTATTTTCTAAGGGGACTGATATAACATCATAGGGTGATGTATTGACTTGTGAGTGAATTGAATTTAAGTGAGGCAGACTTGGGCAAGGTCATTAGCCTCAGTCCCTCTTCCAGAGTCAGAGAAGTTCAATGTCAGGACAAAGGAATGGTGATGGCCTGGGAGTAGATGACCTTGGCATTTTTGATGTCCAACCAAGCTCTAACTGCTCCACAGAGACTGCTTCAGTCACCTTCATGGCTGTTGGAACAAATTATTTTCATCTGCTCATTTCACCAGGGGAAAGTCTTCATGTGCTTGGGGTAGAAACTCCTCAAACTTACTGACATTTTTGGATGTCCTCAACTACTTTAGCCCATATGTCCAGACAGTTTTATTGGAGTGTGGATGCTGCATATTCTACAGCTTCTTGGAGACACAGGTGAGAATTGAGTGCCAGGTGGACATCAAAGGTGGATGAGAAGCCCTGAAAAGGGATCAGCAAGTCCTCACGCCAGAAGTCCTTCATGGACAACCTATAAAGTACCTATTTTGCTAGCTATTAGCTTTGTAATTCCATTTTTTAATTTTATGCATTTAAAAACAGTATTTTGGTGGGGGTGGGGTGGGGCCAAGTTGGCCGAATAGAAGCAAAGACTTGCTAGGTTTCTCCCCCTAAGCCCAGCCAAATACCTATAAAAATGACTCTAAAAAAATTCTGGAGCTGCAGAACCCACAGAATGATAGAATGAAACAAATCTCCAGCCCAAGACAGCCTGAAAGGTTGACAGAAAGCATCTATGGAACTGCATTGGGAGTAGAATGCAGTCCAGTGTGGGCCACACTAGCACGGATGGGACCTGAGCAGGCCTCAGGGGAACTGAATCTTTGGCACCTGTGGTGGTTTCCACACTTTACAACCCCAAAATGCTGAGGACAAATTGGAAGGTCAGTGAAAAAAACCTGTCAGAACTGAGTGAGAGAGTTGAGTGGTCTGGCCCTAATCCCAAGGTGGTGGTGGGGAGAGGTGGAGGAGCAAACAGCAGCCACAGGAGATGCAGAGGTGGTGGCTGTTTCTGGAGCTCTAGGCTCATAGATTGTGGGGGGATTGAGTGGCTGACAGTACATGTCCCCCCACCCCCATTGGAACAGAGAACTACCTTGACAAAAAGCTCAAAAGTAAAATAAATGGCTGGGAAATGAGCACCTCCTCCCCCCAAATCAGACTATAAAATCTTACTTTGCTGACAAGGAAGACCATAAGATACTACCAGAATTAGACAACAAAGTCAAAGCTCCTACATCCAAAGCCTCCAAGAAAAATATTTGTTTCAAGCCATGGAAGAGTTCAATAAGGATTTTGAAAATCAAGTAAGAGAAGTAGAGCAAAAATTGGGAAGAGAAATGAGAGTGGTTCAAGAAAATCATCAAAAACAAGGCAACTCTTTGCTAAAGGGGACTCAAGAACTCTAAAGAAAATAACAACTTAAAATAAACACTGACCCAAATGGCAAAAGAGATCCAAAAAGTCAATGAGGAGAAGAATGTCTTAAAAAGTAGAACTGACCTGATGGAAAAGGAGGCCCTAAATCTCACTGAAGAAATTAATTCCTTAAAGATTGGAATGGAGCAGATGGACACTAATGCCTTTATGGAAAATCAAGAAATTATAAAACAAAACCAAAGGAATGAAAAATAACAGACAATGTGAAATATCTCATTGGAAAAACAACTGATCTGGAAAAAAGATCCAGGAGAGAAAATTTAAAAATTATTGAACTACCTTAAAGACAGGATCAAAAAAGAGTCTAGACATCATCTTTCAAGAAATTATCAATGAAAACTGCCCTGATATTCTAGAACTAAAGGGTAAAATAGATATTTAAAGAGTATAGCAATCACCTCCTGAAAGAGATCCCAAAAGGAAAACTCCTAGGAATACTGCAGTCAAATTCCAGAGCTCCCAAATCAAGGAGAAAATATTGCAAGAAGCCAGAAAGAAACAATTTGAGTGTTGTGGAAACACAATCAGGATAACACAAGATCTAGCAGCTTCTACACTAAGGGATCACAGGGATTGGAATATGATATTCCAGAGGTCAAAGGAGTTAGGATTAAAACCATGAATCACTTACCCAGCAGAATTGAGTTTCAGGGGAAAAACGGAAGTTCAATGAAATAGAGAACTTCCAAGCATTCTTGATGAAAAGACCAGAGCTGAACAGAAAATCTGACTTTCAAACACAAGAATCAAGAAAAGCATGAAAAGGTAAACAGGAAAAAGAAATTATAAGGGACTTACTAAAGTTGAAGTATTTGCATTCCTACATGGAAAGACCGTATTTGTAACTCTTGAGACTTTTCTCAGTTTTAGGGTAGTTGGAGGGATTATATACATATAGACAATGGATATAGGGTGAATTGAATATGAAGGGATAATATCTAAAAAAAATAAAATTAAGGGATGAAAGAGGAATATATTGGGAGAAGGAGAAAGGGAGAAATAGAATGGGGTAAATTATCTCACATAAAAGAGGCAAGAAAAAGTTTTTTCAATGGAGGAGAAGAGGTAGAAGGTGAGAGGGAAAGAGTGAACCTTACTCTCATCAGATATGGCTTAAGAAGGGAATAACATGCACACCCAATTTGGTATGAAAATCTATTTTACACTACAGGAAAGTGAAGAGGAGGAGATAAGTGGGTGAGGGGTGGGGGACAATAGAAGGGAGGAAAAATGAGAGAAGGAGGTAATTAGAAGTCAATGTTTTTGAGGAGGGGCAGGTTCCTAAGAGAGAATAGAATAAATGGGGGGCAGGTTAGAATGGAGGGAATTATAATTAGTCTTTTACATCATGGCTCCTTATGGAAGTGTTTGCATGACTACACATGTATAACCTATATTGAATTGCATGCCTTCTTTGTGGGGATGAATGGGGAGGGAGGAAGGGAGAGAAATTGGAACTCAAAGTTTTAAAGATGAACGTTAAAAATTGTTTTTACTTGTAACTGGGAAATAAAACATACAGGCAATGGGTTATAGAAATCTATCTTGTCCTACTAGAAAATAGAGGGGAAAGGGATGAGAGAAAGGAGAGGTGTGATTAAAGGGAGGGCAGTTTGGAGCAAGAGGTAATCAGAATGCATGATCTCTTGGGGTGGGTGGAAGGGAGAGATGGGGAGAAAATTTGGAACTCATAATCTTGTGAAAGTGAATGTTGAAAACTAAAAAGAAATAATAAAAAAAACCAGTATCCTGGAAAGGGGTCTATAGGCTTCCCCACACTACCAAGGGGGTCCAAGAAAGAAAAAGATTAAGAAAGCCCTATTTTAAAAGTTTCATTGTTCTTTGAAAGGGTATGGTTATCCCCCAACCCCTGAGGGAAAAAAACAAAATTTGTAGTCTTGGACTGAAGTAAGAGAAGCATAGCTCTGAGGAATGATGAGAGAGAGTCCTCTTTGCACTTTACCCTGGTCAGACCACACCTAGAATATTATATTCAGTTCTGGGTACTTTGGACAGCACCCCTATGTGAGCACCCAGGATGGCGAAGGATCTCAAGTTCTTGACCTATGAGGACCAAATGAAGGAAATTGGGATGCTTAGCCTGGGGAAAGGAAAGGATGGAGTGGGGAGTGGTGTAAAAACTACAAGCAATATAATCTGAGGCAACAGTATGTGTACAGGACAAATTGAGGGTGGAAAGAGAGGGAAGGGAATAAGCATTTATATAGCACCTACTATGTGCCAGGCTCTGTGCTAAGTGCCTTTCAAATATCTCATTTGATCATCACAACAAACCCTATGAGGTGGATGCTGCTCTTATCAACTCCATTTTACCGTTGAGAAAACTGAGGCAAACAGGGCTAAGTAACTTTGTTCAGGGACTGCAGATACTTGTAAGTATCTGAGACTGGATTTGGGCTTGACCTTCCTGACTCAAGGTCCGGCATTCCATCTACATTCCACCAGTTGCTTCAAGTGGGAGGTCTGCTGCCCTCTGCCCTGGTCACCCTACATCTGGAGTCATGGTATTCAGTTTTAGGAAACTTATTTTAGGAAGGACTGAAAGCTAGAAAGTATCTGAAAGAAAACACTGTGGATGAAGAAGGTTTATGTCATGTGAGATCGGCAGAAGGAAAAGGTACAATACAGCTGTCTTAAGGCATTTAAAGGATTATTTGAGAGAAGAGCAGTTCATTTGTTCCCAAAGATGGTGGACCTATGATCAATGGGTGGATCAATGTTTATAAAGAAGCAGATTTAAACTCAATGTCAAGGAGGTGTCCTAATAATTAGAGTTATACCAAAGGAGAGCACCTTCTTGCAAGGAGGGAGTGGGTTCTTCCTCACTGGAGGTCTTTAACCAAAATCTGGAGAGACAGATGCTAGTTGTGTGTTGTGGCGGAGGTTCTATTTCTGATATGGGCTGAACTAGAGGATTCAATGTGCTTTCCAACTACAGAATTCTCTGATTCTGGCATTAGTGTGCTTAGCAATAGCAACAATGAAGATTTTCATCTAATGGTGAATGTATGTTAAGTAAACTTAGTTGAGAAAAGACATGGGGTCTTAACAACTGTGTGGTATGATTTTTAATCGGGTTTCAGTTATAATTATGACAGCTTTCTACCATAAATGTGATTAATTCCAAGGGAGCTATGACTGTGGTCATTAAGTTTGGATAGGGATGGGTAGCAGATTTGTCCAATCAAAGGACATGATGTCAATTACTGGCTACTTGTTAGCATTCGACCACACAGTCACAGTTATGTGACCTTCATGACAACTGCACCTGGAAAGAGAATGTCATTGTTGTGAATTGTGATTAGTAGAGAAAGACCCAGAAACAATTCTTCTAAGCTCTCAAAGTGCTCGTTTTTTTTCAACAGGCAATACAATCATTCCCACAGACATCCAAGAAGCAAATTCTGTTCTATTCTACAATTCAAGTAAGATTCAAAATCCTGTTTGCTTCACTATACTCCAAAAATGTAGATGATAACCCAACAAGCCAGCATGTTCTCAGTTACCCAAGTGAAAGTAAACAGCTTACAAAAATGAGCTTTTTAAATTTTTTGGTAATGATTCTGGTAACTTACCTCAAAACTGAAGCACATGGCTTTCATTTTTCCATGTGAATAGTTTACTCTTCTTAATCAGTTAAAAATAGCAATATTTATTACGGGCCAGGATCTCATTTTTAGTGTTTGCTGGAGATGGTGGCGATATTACAAATTGAATCCAATTCGGAAAATATTTAGCCCTACTATGTGCCAGGCTTTGTTTTAAGTGGTTTTAAGGATATAAAACTGAAAATGAGAGAGTCCTTATGCTCTGGGTAGATGCAATGATTACTCAGTCAAAAATCATTCGTCAAGCATCAACTAGGTGCTAGCCACTGTTCTAGGTGCTACAGATAACAAAGAGAAACAGCAAACAGTCCTTGCCCTCCCAGAGTTTACATTACGTTAGGAGAGACAACAGACTATATGTAGGATGCATAAAATATAAAAAATTAAAAATCTCTACAAGGTAATTTTGAGAGGGGAAGCACTAGCAGCTGGGGGGAGGAATAGAATCAGAAAAGGCTTCAAATATAGCTCACATGGAAATTTGTTTTGCATGATTTCAAATGTATAATTGATATCATATTGCTTGCCTTCTCAGTGGGGATGGAAGGAGTGGGAGGAAGGGAGAGAATTTGGAACTCAAAATTTGAAAAGAAAAGAATGTTAAAAATAAATAATAAATTAAAAAAAATTGAATCCAAGAGAAATCTTCAAGTAGGGGGTTGTGCTTAAACAGAATAAAAATTACATATATATATATATATATACACACACACTAAGGTAATAAAGGGGCTAGCAACCATGGGGAAAATAATTTAGTGTTTTAGTTTATTCTAGTAGTCAAGTTTTATGACTGACATAAAGTATGGGTTATTCATGGGGGGTGGGGTTTTTCTAATCTTTATAAAGTGACTATGGGATAAATTGACATTTTATAAGTGTGGTCTCTGCTGATACAGCAAGAGTATCCTTAATGAATGTGTCTTCTAAAACCTTTCATCAAATATGATTGCTGAAACAATAATTTTGGGGCTTTGGCAGGTGGCAGAAGTTGGAGGAAGTACGGTTTCAGTATTCTCCTGATACCTTCGGCCACGTTTCTTCCATTAACAGAAAGGTGGCAAGCCTGCCAAATTCATGGGTATCTTGAGAAAAAATTCAAATTTTGCTCTGAATCTTTGCAAAAAGCTCTTTTCCACCTCCTGAAAGCTGGCCTAAGTTTCTATTTACTTAAGTAGTTCTGATGTGTAGAGGTATGGAGAAAAATACTAATTTGTCTTTTTGCTAAGAATTTCACTCTGGTCCACTACACAAACATAATTCCATCTTCTATTGATATGGCTCTTAATTCCAGGAGTTTCAGCTTCCTTTACAAATACTATTTAACTCACAACCTACAAGATCGTAGTTATTTCTATCCCCATTTTCCAAATGAGAAAACAAGTATAATACGATTAAGTGCTTTGCTTGCAGAGAATTGCACAACTCATTTGGGAGAAAAAGGTCTAAAGCACCTATCTTGTGACTCATCCTTAAGTACACTGCTCACTAGATCTTCACATATAATGCCTCAGAGAAAAAAAGCAGGTTTTAAATTTAAAACTAGTTGGGGAGGGAGAGAAGGTATACTGTGGTTGTTTTTTTGCTTTTGATGTTAGATATGCGTCTTGTCATTCATCTGGAGTGTGTACTATAAAATATTTTTCTCTCTCTGGGGGAACTTGGATTCCCCCAGGCATGCTCCCCATCATGGATATTAATAAGTGCTAAAATTAATAGCTAACATTTATATAGTACTTACTATGTGCCAGGCATTGTGCTAAATGCTCTACAAGTTCATGACAATCCTTGCAAGTAGGTACTATTATTATCCCATTTTACAGATGAGGAAACTGAGGCAAACAGATATTGTGCCAATAGACAGATATTGTGCTTTTACAGGAGCTCTGTTCTGTATATTATTTGTTCTTTTCTTAATTGTTAAGAGACTTCTTCATTCCCTAAGTCTTATGAACTTTGTGCTTCAAAGGGGAACTGGGTGACATCATATCAAGTGGTACCAATTAATATATTTCTTTTTCTATAAGCCCAACCCATCAAACAAGAAATCTACCAAAACATACTCAGGATTTTGATGTTATCTGACAGTTTATGACTCAAGGTTTCTAACAGAAGCCCCCACCTTCGTTTTTTTTTTTTTTTTACTGCTGTTCCTTTGTGTTCAGTGGATTTCTCTAGAAGTGATCCAATCTAAAGCCTTCATTTCATATCTAAAGAAATTGTGCCCAGAGACACAAAGTTACTTGTCCCAAGTCACACCAGCTAGTTAAGTATCAGAAATGGGATTGAAATGCAGATCTGATTTCAAGTGTAGCACTCTTGCCACTAAAAACAATATGTACTTAATAAGTGTCTGCCCAATCAAACTGAGTTATGCCAGATTATTGATCTTTCTTGTTTTCACTTGTGCTTTCACTTCTCCAAACCTTCAGAAATGGTTTTTTTTTCTGTTGGTTGTCATTGCATAGCAACAAGGAATAAAGGTTTCTAACGTAATAGAAGAATTGATTGATATTACAACTTAAGTTGCCAACTAAATGAAGATTTTGTAGGTCTTTTTTCCTGGTCCCTGTTTACTTAAAGTCAAAAGACCTTTGATTAAAAAAAAATCGACCAATAAGTATTTATTAAGCACTTATCAAGTGCCAAGTACTAGGCTAAGTGCCAGGAATACAAGAAGGGAAAGGAGTCCCTGCCTTTTAGAAGCTTACATTATAATGAGGAAGATAACATATTCAGAAATGTAAGAAAACATACTGTCCATGTAGGTCATCTATATCTCTGTGGTACGTCTTCAATGTACAGACTGATGACTTATGACAGGCATAGATATCTCTTGAATCTTGCCTACCCCTCTGCGGGGAAGACTGACTCCTTTTTTGGAGGGAAGCAGAGGGGTAAAGAGACTTGCTGATATGTTTTCCTCTGGGAGAGGAGGTGCAGCACTATATCTATCTATTCACTAAATAATGAGAGGCACAGATTTTTTAGGTACAGAAGTCAGTGGCATCCCTGCCACTATCCTATAAAAAGGGAGGGTAACACCTAAAAACTCCTGAACACTTCCCATTCAATGCTTATTACACAAAAGATCATTATAAAGAGTGAATAATGAGTAGATAAATGAATAAACCCATAGTGAGCAGAAATCAGAGAAGCTATACAGGTTGGAATGTGTCAAAAATACAAATGAGTTAGTGAATTTTTTAAATAGGAGATGAGAACTTGCTCAACTAAGAGAGGTCTGAGTTCACCCAGGGGGAAATAACCCAAATTGTCTAGGGAGGAAAACTGAAAATCAGAACATATTGAGGTGCTGGCTTTCCTTACAGGTCTGCTTTTCAAAGCCTATTCTTCTCTTCCTGTGTGTCACAAATCTGCTCTTAAGAGAGTCTGGAACCAGATATGTCTTCTCTCAGGCAAGAAAGAAAACATCTCTCTTCTTCCAAACTCTCTCACCAATTTAACCCTTCAATCACACCAGGTGACATCATCATCTCTCCTCCAGTCCAGAATCTCATTCCACCAGCAGCATAGGGCTACCTTGGCAATGGGGGTGGGGTGGGAGTGCTGCATTTCATAAAAAGCAGAAATATCGTACTGAACTGACTCATTAAGTTGACAAAAGATTTGAGTTTTAAAGTCAATAGTTTTTTAAATGATTAAATATTAAAATTAAAAGAGTAAGACAAATCATAGAATTTTTAGAGCTAGAAGAGAGCTTTAGGGATGCTTTTATCTCGTTTCACCCCCTCCCTACCCTCATCCCCTTCCTGCAGGTGAAATTTATTGATTGAGGTTGAAGAGCTTTGTGGTGGCAGAACCTAGATTTGAAACTAAGCTACGTAATTCTTAATTCAGTGATCTTCCCACAATACCACATGCCAATGAAACACTGGACAGAACTTTAACTGAGCCTAAGCAAGTATTTGTTAAGCTCTTACTTTGTACTACTTCCTTCACTAGGCATAGGTGATACAGACAAAAAAAAATGGTCTCTGTCTTCAAGCAGTTGCCGTTGCACCAAGGGAATACGTTGCGTGCACAGACAAGGAAATACAAAATGTAGACAGTGGAATCTCAGAAGTATGAAAACATTCACCTGTGGGGACTCCTGAAAAAAAAGAGAAAAATCTGAGTCACATTTGAGCTGTGACTTGGGAATTCTAAGAGGCAGGGCTGAAGGGGGATCCCATTTCAGGCACAGGACATGGAGATGAAAAGTATCAGGCTCAGCTCAGGGATCAATAGATGGCAGGACATTTTTGCTAGAATGCAGACTGAAGTGGGGACAAGTCAAATGAGCCTGGAAAGGAGTGAGAACATGGAGAGCTTTAAATGCAGGATCAAGGAGCATCTTATCTTAGTAACAGAAGGGAGTTACTGAAGACTTCTGAGCAGGGGAGTAAAACTCTCACACTTAAATGTAAAAATTAATTTGGCAATTTGATCGAACTGGTTAGTACCTAGAAACACAAAGATTTGCCTTGCAAATAGCATTGTATGGACCTTTACAGTTGTGTGAACATAAAAACTGAGTATTCAGGATTCCAAATGAAAGAAGGGGAAGGAAATAAACCTTTATTATTATAACATCTCCTATGTGCTAGGCACTATGCTAAGTACTTTACAAGTATTTTCTCATTTGGTCCTCACAACAACCTAGGGAGGGAGAGGCTATAATTGTTTCTATTTAACATATGAGGAAATGGAGGCAGACAGAAGTAAAGTGACTTGCCCTGGTCTTAGAAACTTCTTGTTACCTTTACAAAAGGATTCTGTACTACTGCATTCAGTTCTGCATATCATAATACTGGTATCCGCTAAGTATGCACACTATTATTTGAGAGTGAAATGTGTCAGTGCTTAGAGTAGCGCTTGGTGGATTGGGGATATTTAATGAATGTGCTGGATTGAGTTCCCAATCAGGAGTTGCTTCCCATAAGAGGTAAGATCTTCAAGGTTCAGCCAAAGGACCACCTCTTACATGCTTCCCACCCTGATTATCTGATAGCATTGTAGGGGACAATGGAAAGAATATTGACTTTTTTCATGTTAGCCCACCTGATAGGTGAGATGTGGTACTTCAGATTTGTTTTAATTTGCATTTCTATTATCAACAGTGATTTTGAGTATTTTTTCATATGGCTATAGATTGCTTTAATTTCCTCATCCCAAAATTACCTGTTCATATACTGTGACCATTCATCAATTGTGAATGACTTGTTATTCTTACAGACATGACACAGTTCTCTCTCTATTTTAGAAATGAGGCCTTTATTAGAGATAGTGGCTGTAAAAACTGTTTCTCAGCTTTCAGCTTCCCTTCTAATCTTGGTTTCATTGACTCATTTGTGGAAACGCTTTTTAATTTAATGTAATCAAAATTATCCATTCTGTATCTCTTGTTTGGTCATAAATGTTCTCTGTCTCTTCTTTGGTCATAAATGCTTCCCTTCTCCACAGATCTGCCAGGAAAACTATTTCTTGCTGTCCTGATTTGCTTATAGTTTAACTTTTATAGCTAAATTACATACTCATTTTGATCTTATCTTGGTGTATGGTGTAAGATCAATGTTGGTCTGTGCCTAGTTTCTGCCATACTATTCTCCAGTTTTCTCAGCAGGTTTTGTCAGATAGTGAGTTCTTTTTCCAGAAGCTGGAGTCTTTGGGTTTATCAAATAGTAGGTTAATATACTCATTGACTACTGTTTCTTGTGTACCTAACATATCGCATTGTATTTCTTAGTACTAAATAATTTTGATGATTGCTGCTTTATAATGCAGTTTTACATCTGGTGTGGCTAGATCACTCTCCTTTGCATTTCTTTTCATTAATTTCCTCGATGTTCTAGATCTTTTTGTTCTTTCAGATGCATTTTGTTATTATTTTTTCTAGCTCCATAAAATATATATTTTTATAGTTTGATTGGTATGACACTGAATAATTAATTTAGGTAGAATTGTCCTTTTTATTCGATTAGGTTAGCCTACCCATGAGCAACTGATATTGTTCCAGTTATTTAGATCTGACTTTATTTTGTGTGAAAAGTGTTGTGTAATTGTATTCACATAGTTCCTGGGTTTGTTTTAGCAGGTAGACTCTAGGTAGGGAGTCTAAAAAGAAGGAAGACATGGGGGCCAATTGATGGAGAGGAAAAAGAATGACAAGTTTGGCAAAGACCTAGAAGGTATGTTGGGCTCTATTTGAGAGTGCATGAAAGGGAGGGATATAAAATCAGCCTTAGATGTAGACTGGAGGACAGACAGCATGCTGGAAATTTTAATCCAATAGAAAGGTCTGTAAAATCTAGAAGAAAAACATTCAAAAATAATTCTAATCCAAGGTCAGAGGCACTAAGTATCAAAAGGAAGGTACAAATAGAGTATGAACAAGGAGAATTCTATCTACTGTGGTTAGGAGAGAAAAAATAATTTTAATAATATTAATAAATGATAATAACAACATTAAAATAGCTTAAAGTTCAAAAAATACTTTGCATATCTTATTCGATCCTCACAACATCCCTTCTAAGGTTAGCACTACTATTATTACTACTTGACAGATGAGGACATTGAGACCGAGTCCAGAGAAATGTCTGACCCAGGGTCACATGGAAAGTACCTGAGACAGGATTTGAACCCTAGCCTTCTTGAGCCCAAGCTCAGAACTCTTCTACTCTTTTATCTGATGCTCTATCCAACCGAGTGCTTTTAGAAAGCAGCTTCATTGGTACAGATGTAAATGTCTGTTCTTCTCACCAGCAGCAACACCAATGGGAATGACTGGTGCAGGCAGTTTATATAGCACTCCTGGGATGGCTAGATTTTCTGCTCCGGAAATTTGGGGAGTCAGAAAAACATCTCTATCTCCCAGGGCCTTTGCCACAAAAATAGAGATTATAGAAGATCACTCGGTCAGTTATAAGTCTTAAAAAGAAGAGAATTGTTCTGTGACATAATGGAATGAGCAAAGGAAAGACTTTGGGTATCCAAAGACTTGTGAATCCTGGCTTTGTCAGTTACTAAACTGTGTGATCTCATTCCAATCAGTACTTCTAAGAGCCTCAGTTTTCAAGACTAGAAAAGGAGATTAATAATACTTCCATTACTTATCTCAGAGGTTTATTTTAAGGAACTGAATAAGCTAATATAGTGTGTGCATGCATACATACATACACATATAAATATATATATATACATAGTTTGTGTATATATTTGTAAAATGAATATATCTATATATTATATATATGTTAACTTATTCTGATCCTTGAAACAGGTGCATATTATATATACCTATGTGTAAGTATATTTATATATGTGTGTCCGTATAGTCTACGTACATATGCATATGTGTATATATGCATATGTGTATGTATAAAATAAACCTGTTTTGTCAACTATAGACTACCTAACCAGTGAGATTTGGGGGTAACTGCTCTGAAATTGAGCACTGAGATATGGTGTGATTCCAGGAGGCGGCCTGAAGGCAAGAAGGAGGAGGCTTTGCCAGCTAGTGCTAAAAACGGCCTGAGGCTCCTATCCAAGAGTAGTTTAAAAAAACAACAAAAGTTTTCACAGTTAACTACTGGTACATCCTACATAGTGCAGGAATTTTGTTGGCAATATGCTGATTTTTTCTTTTCTTTTTTCTTTTCAGGCATGTGGGCTAACACTGTAAAGTGGGTCAGTCACAGTTACATCTGATTTGGTATATTCCTCATTAAAAAAGAAAAAAAGCCAAGCTCATGAGCATCTTGAGGAAAAGTTCAAACCTTGCTCCACAAGCTCTTCTCTACTTCCAGAAAGCCAGTCCAAGCTTCCATCTACTCAAGGCACTCTGCCACACAAAGGTGTGGAGAAAAATATTAATTTTTCCCCTCTTGTTGAGAATCCAGCACTTGTCCAGAATGGAAACACCTCTTCATCTCATATCAATATGGATCTCATTCCAAGAATGTCACATTTCTTGACAAACACTATTTAACTCACAGTATAAAGAGGGAATCATTATTTTTATCACCATTTTCCAAAGGGAGGGGGGAAAGCCCACAACTGAATTAAGTGCTTTTCTTGCGGAGGATTCCATACCTCATCTGGAAGAACTGAGCCTAACACAGCAATCTTGGGTCTCTCCTGGGCTGGTCTGTCTCTCTACCTCAAAATCTTGCCCACCACATCAACACTCTGTTGACTGATAGCATTCTCTCCGTGAACCATAAGCTGGAGAGGAGTTTCTGCAGCCAAAACATTTGTGTGTGTTTAAAAAGCAAATCACAGCATGCACTGTCGGAGGATTGTGTGTCTAGGAGAGCTGCCATTTTTAACTAAGGGTACACCAATTCCCAAACAGTGACAGCTGATCTGCTTTTTACACTGTTGACACACATGCTGGAAAAAAAATGGGTCCTACCAGCAACATTCCTGGACTATGAATTATTCATGGATTTTACATGAGGCATAAGAAATCAGCCCAGACAGCTGACTTTTGGATAGTCTTTGGACAAGTAATCAATCTGCCCATTCATTATATCCTATCTCCACTTAGACCAAGGGCAAGGCAGGTGGGACTGCCCCTTTCTGCCTTTTTTTTCCCCTTCAAGATTGCCCTAGAAGTTCATTTTATGCTATACATATTACAGGCAAACACTGGTAGCTGGGGCTAGAGGAGAGTGGCATACTGCTCATCCTATTGTATGTAAGTCTGCCCAATGAGCACTTTTTTAACTTGTTAAGTTTTTGAAATTTAAAAAAAAATATATATGTATATATAAAAACATGAAAAAGAAACAGATTTTAATAAAGTATAAATGACAATTACTTGTCTCAGAATCCAGGACCTGGATTCATGTCCCCTGGACTGTGACATATATTAGCTATGTGATTCTGGAAAAAATCAGAAGATTCGAGATTTGGAGCTAAAAGGGTGGAAACTGAGACTCTGAGAGGTTACCCAGGTCACACAGCTACTAAACATCATGTAATTTTATTTTTAGCCCCAGTCTTTGATGCTTGCTATCGCTGCTCTTTTATTGGGATTTTTATTAGCTAGCCTTCAAAATATGTCCTCATTTTTGGGATAATCTTCTAAAACTTTTTTTCCACCCTGGTGCTGTTGTATTGCTATTGTTTCCTGTGTAGATCATATGTCTCTTTTGAGTACTGATATATTATCCCTTGGTGGGCACTGCAATATTCTGAAGTTTGATTTTAGCATCACATGTTTGGAGACTGAAAGGAACCTCAGAAACCATCTAGTCCAGGGGTTCTTAGCCTTGGATTAAGATTTCAGGAGTCTGTGAGCCTCTGTGGGAAAAATTTTCTATCTTTACTATCACTAACATTGAACTGAAGGTTATCGTTTTCCTTAAATACTTAAAAATGTCATTCTGAATAGAGTCCCATCTATTTCAGTGGTCTGCCAATGGGGTCTATCATGCTCAAAAGAACAAAGAGACCTTCCTCTACTCTAACTTCCTCATTGTACAGACAAGTCAAGCAACTTGCTTGGGTCACAAAGCTAAGTTTCTGAGATAGGATTTGAACTTAGGTCCTTCTGACTCTGACTAGCAAGCACATGGAAAAAAATGACTTGGTCAGACCATATAGTCTCTCTGCCTTCATAATGTGATCAGCCATGAGAAGCATTGGGAGAATTGCACTGCCTAGCAATTCTCTTCCCATTAGATGCCCCACCCTTCAAAATGGCAGCAATCACTGTAGGCAAGCAGGCATCTGATCATGACTACCTTCTTTTATGCCTTGCTTAAAAGTTAAGAGTCACAAGCTCAGTACCTACTCTCTCATCACTTCTGTCAAGGAGTCTGCTATGATCTGAACATCAGGCGAGTTTTACCTACTAAGCCCATGTGTCTTTGTAACTGACTGTAGTCAACAAATACTAAGAGGGACTTATCTTATATTCTTCTCACCTCTTAGTTTGTGACCATAAAACTGTGGTCTACCATAAAAAAAAGAAAGAAAAAGAAAAAAATCCTAAAAGCCAAAGAAATCTGTGAAAACTGCCTGTTCTTATGTCATGGTATCATCAAGGTCACCTTGGACACCTGTGTAGATGATATTCTGATAAAAATTATATGAATATGAAAAGTGGGTTTATAAAGTGGTTTAGAAGTTACTGATGTTCTTTTGGTCACTTCTTTTTTTATGTAATAATACTGTCCATGATTTATTTCTAATCAACTATTTAGAGCTGGAGAATCTCAGAGGTCAGTTAGTATACCCCCTCCCCTTTTAGAAAGAAGGCCCAGCAAGGTGAAATGACTTGCTTTCAGTCACACAAGCACTTAGCAATAGTTTGGTATCTTCAATCAAGCACTCATTAAACATCTACTATGTGCCAGGCACTATATACTTAGCTCTAGCAATGTCCCTCCCAAAAGCAAAAAAAAAACCAAACCCAAATCCCAAACTGAGAACAGTTCCTGACTGTCCCAGAGCTTGATGCTTGGGGAACAAAGTTCTCATTGTTACAAAAATGACATCACCTGTAGCATAGATTTCCTCTTTGTGTATTTCGTCCATCTTGTCCATTTTTCCTGATCACCATAGCCTCAAATGCCATTTCACTTTTCTTTTCTCACCTTGAGTGTTATTCAATGGTGATGCTTCTCCAGGTACTGATGATGATGACAAATCATCAAAGCAATGTAGGAACTCCATTCCATTGTCTTTCCAATCTTGCCTACAAATCGTTTGGGGGTGACCAGATCTTTTGCAGTCTTGTCCCCCCCAGACCTGCCATGGCTTCTCATAGCATGTTTGGCAATGCTATTCATCATCTTCCCTCATTTTTAACAAATGAGGTAGCACATGGGCTCTGAAGACAGAGGACTTCACTTTCAATCCAATCTGTGATGTTTATCACGTCTATAACCTGGGCCTCAGTGAGGTGTCTTGGCTCTAGAGATATGACCCCAAGTGAGCAAGATTTGGGTTACTTTATATTCAAATCAATGTTGCCTTTGGGCACTGGATGTCATTGCTTAATGGATTTGACTTCACCTGTAAGCTTCTTGAAGGCAGGCATTGTTTCATCTTCTTTGCAGAAGCAGGAATAAGGATAGGGACTGAATCTATAATTTCTTTGGTACAGGGAACTCCCAGGTGGCTAAGCTCCCTTTACCAATGCAAGTAAGTACTTCTGCAAGCCCAGCATTCAAGAGTTGCCTGAGCACTGTGGAGTTAGGTCCCAAAGGGTCTCAAAGGCAGGGTGTATCAGAGGTAGGATTTGAATCCAGGTCTTCCTGATTTCAAGGTCAGCTCTTTCCCTATTTCACCACACTGGTACAGAGAAAGTGCTTAACAAATGCTTGCTGGTTGAGAGATTTTTTTGTTTCATTATGGAAGCTATGGAAGCATAGAGGTTATCTATGAAATAATAATAATATTGTTAAAAAGTGTTAATTGTTAAAAAGTGTCAAAGTTTGCAAAATGCTATGCAAAACACTATTACCTTGTTTTATCTTCTCAATAACCCTGGGAAGTGGAGGGTAAAATATCCTCATTTTATAGATAAGACAACTGAGGCAGACAGAGGTTAAGGGATTTGCCCAGGGTGTCATAGCTGGTCGGCATCTGAGACTGGATTTGAAGAAGGGTCTGACTCAGACCTAGCATTCTATCCACTGAACCACCTTGCTGCCTATAATAATAACCTAACCAGACTACTTGACCTTCTCAAGGTCAGGAAAGGAAGCCAAGAAGCTTATTAGCTCTGCAATGCTTCTACTGGCACCAAGGCAACTGTATCACTCTTGCTCCCTGGAAAGTGAAACGAATGATTTATAAGTGATTGACTTTACAGAAGCAAGATAACGATTCTGCCGCTCCACGAAGTATTAAGTATTTGACGAATAATTGATAATTAAAGAAAGATTTTTTTTTAAAGTTCTCACTCTGATGGTTTTGGGTGCTATCTTTTTATGATTTTATTTTAAAAAGTTTTCCCCAGCTTAAGCAACAGCAATGTTTATTTGGAGAAAATGGATTTCTATGTGGGAGGAGTGAATGGTGTGTGTGTGTGTGTGTGTGTGTGCACATGTGTGCACGCGTGTGTGAGAGAGAGAGAAAGAGTGAGAGACAGACAGCGAAAGGGAGAGAGAAGGGGGAAGACAAAAACATGTTGGAAACATTTTCTGGATTTTTTTTCAATCATTTTTCAATTATGTTTAATGAAGATTTAAGGTTTTATGGATTTTGGAGTGTTTTAGAGCTGGTTAAATATTAATCACTCACTTATAATTTCCCAATTACTCTTTGTTCTTGGGAAGATTGTGGAGTCAAATAATGTCTTGAGAAATTGGCAAACTCTTGGCTTTGAAATTCAGATCTAATAAACCACCCCACTCATACCTCTCTATACAATGTGTCCTGAAAATCTCAGTCCAGTTTTAAGATATTCAAGTTTAATAAAGCTGTAAAAAGTGTTCAAAGCACACACACACACACACATATACATCCACCTATATATATACCTACCCATACACATTATATACATACATATAATATAGAGATACATACATACATATACAATCTACACATATATGTATATACATGTAAGTGTAGATTGTGTGTGTGTGCATGTGTATATATATTTATATATATATATATATATATATTTATATATATATGTTTCCTCCAACTGAAAAAGGTCTCATGAACTACAAATATCATTTTTTCATGTAGGAATGTAAACAGTTCAAAGTTTAATGATTTCCTTATGGCTTCTCTTTCCTGTTTACCTTTTCATGTTTCTCTTGATTTTTGTATTTGAAAGTAAAATTTTCTATTCAGCCCTGCTCTTTTCAACAAGAATCCTTGGAAGTCCTCTATTTCATTGAAATTCTATTTTTCCCCCTGAAGTACTATACTCAGTTTTGCTAGGTACTTGATTCTTGGTTTTAATCCTAGCTCCTTTGACCTCTGAAATATCATATTCCAAGCCCTTAGATCCCTTAGTGTAGAAGCTGCTAAATCCTGTGTAATCCTGATTGTATTTCCACAATACTTCAATTATTTCTTTCTGGCTGCTTGTAGTATTTTCTCCTTGACCTGGGAAATCTGGGACTTGGCTACAGTATTCGTAGGAGTTTTCCTTTTGGAGTCTCTTTCAGGAGGTAATTGGTGAATTCTTTTCATTTCTATCTTACATTCTGGTTCTAGAATCTCAGAGCAGTTTTCCTGGGTAATTTCTTGGAAGCTAATGTCTAGGCTCTTTTTACTGATCATGGTTTTCAGGTAGACCAATAATTTTAAAATTGTCTCTCCTAGATCTATTTTCCAGGTCAGTTGTTTTTCCAATGAGATATTTCATATTGTCTTCTATTTTTTTCATTCTTTTTGTCTGCTTTATAATTTCTTGATATCTCACAAAGTCATTAGCCTCCATCTGCTCCATTCTAATTTTTAAAGAACTATTTTCTTCAATGAACTTTTGGACTTCCTTTGTCATTTGGTCAATTATGCTTTTTGAAGCATTCTTCTCCCCATCTGATTTTTGGACCTCTTTTTCCATTTGGGTTAGTCTATTTTTAAAGGTGTTATTTTCCTCAGCATTTTTGGAGTGTCCTTTAGCAAGCCGTTGACTTATTTTTATATTTTTCTTGCATCACTCTCATTTCTCTTTGTAATTTTTCTTCTACCTCTCTTACTTGATTTTCAAAATCCTATTTGAGCTCTTCCATGGCCTGGGACTATTGACTTTGGTCTAAGGAGCATTGATTTTGCTATCTTCCTCCAGTTGTATGCTTTGATCTTCTTTATCTAAAAGGATGGGAGAAAATACCTTTTCACCAGGAAAGCAACCTTCTCTAACCTTATTTTCCCCCTTTTGGGGCATTTTCTTAGCCAATTACTTGATTTTTGAGCCTTTTGTCAAGTGGAGGGCATACTACCCTAGGCTTCAGAGGCTTTGTGCAGCTGTTCTCTGAGACATCTCTAGGGATCTGTAGGTTCTCAGTTCCTCCAAAGTGGCAGAATCAAAGGACAGGTGTTTACTCCTCTCCTGGTCTGTACTCTGGTCAATGAGCAACCAAAAGCACTCTTCTCTGCCCTGGAACTGTGAGTAGGATTCCCTCTCTGCAGCCACTACCAGCCCCACCATGCCAGCACTCCTCTTCACCCTAGGACTGCCAACAGATCAGCCTCTTTATTACCACACCATTTGAAGGCCTCAGAAAAGTGGCAGCTGCTTTGGCAATGGCTCCTGCCCTGGGACAGGGGCTGGACTGGGGCTGGGGCTAGGGCAGGACCAGGTTCCCCTCTCACCCAGGTAAGAGAGCTTTCTCACTGACTTTTGAAGTTGTCTTTGGCATTTGTGAGTTGAGAAATCTGGAAATCACAGCAGCTGCCCTGTGATTCAATGCCCTGAAACCTGCTCCAGTCTGGACTATGCTGCCATGGACCAAGGTGGGCTGTGCTCTGCTCCAAGCCCAGTGCAAGAGACCCTTCTTGTCAGCCTTTCAGGTTGTCTTGGACTGGAAATCTGTTTCACTAAGTCCTTTTTTTGGCTTCTGCTGCTCTAGAAATTGTTTACAGTCATTTTTTTACAAGTACTTTAAGGGCTTTGGGAGGAGAGCTTGAGCAGGTCCATGCTTCTGCTCCACCATCTTGGCTCCACCCTCCTAATATAGTGCATGATTTTGCCTTTTCTTAAGAAAAAAAATCAAAACAGATCTGTTGTTTCATTAGTAAAAGAAACTGCTGATATGGAAACTCCCTCTACCAATTAAGATTGACCCCTGTTCTGTCTGCAGCCTACAGTGTTAGGCAGTTACTTGGGGGGTATTGAAAGGTTAAGTAATTTGCCCTGAGTTACCTTGCCCATGGGATTTAGACTTGACAGTACCTAAACCCATCTCTTTCTCATTCAAGGCTATTGTTATTTTGCTTCTTGCCTCCACAAAGCAGGGTTAACTGCCTTCTTGAATTGAGTTCCTGAAGTTTCGTTAGACAACATCAAATTCTTCCTGACCAGTTAAACCCTATTGTGTTGTCTCCCTCAAAAAGAACATGAGGTCCATGTCTCCCATTTCTTTTTGTGAACCCAGGGATTAGCACTGTGCCTGGTAAATAGAAAATGCTTAACGTATGCTTTCTCCTTCCTTCCTTCCTTCCTTCCTTCCTTCCTTCCTTCCTTCCTTCCTTCCTTCCTTCCTTTGTTCCATCATTTTTTTATTTCCTCCCTTTTTTCCTCCTTCCTTGCTTTGTTCCATAACTTTATCTTTCCTCATTTTCTCTCTTCCTTCTTTCCTCCTTCCTTCATTTGTTTCATCATCTTTTCTTTTCTTCCTTCCTCCCTCCCTCCACTCATTTATTCAGTGTTATCATTTCCGCCAAAGTCCATCTATATGTCAGAGAAAACAAGCATAATATTTAGACTTTTGCTTAAGTCCAAATTCTGGGTTCCCATAATTAGCCTGGAAAAGACAAAACTTTGCAGGATAAGTAGCTGTTTGCAAGTATTCAAAGACCTGTCACCTGGAAGAAGGGTTAGCCGCCTACTGCTTGGCTCCAGAGGGCAGAATGAAGAACCAGTAGAAGAAGCTTGTCTTCAGAAAGCATAATGAAGAACACAGCAACAGAGGTAAAGTTGATTGAAGGAAAAAACAAACTCCTTAACAATTTGAGCTAATCAGAAATAAGAAGACACCACCCAATGAGGGTACATGCCATGTTCCAAGGCTCACACTGCTTCCTATTTGTTTCCAGGTTAGACTAGATGGCCTGGGGGACCTCTGCCTCTGAGGCTCTGGGATTCTATTGTTTATCTCACCCTATTAACTAAAGATCCTGATGCTCTAAGACAGGAAGCTGACTCACTGGCAGCTGGGTGAGTCAGAAGGTGTTTGTCTGGAAACTCCCCTCGAGTGAAAAAAACAAACAGGAAACAAAAATGACAAGCAAGAAACAGGGCTGGAAATGATGGTGTGAGTATATTGATGTAAGACTATGCATGCGTTGGTGGCATCTTATTTCTGAATTCCCCAGAGGTCCCAGCACTCCAGGCTCAAATTATACTATATTGAATTGGGGGGAGAAATTCTACCAGGAGAAGCACATTTCTGAATCTCTGTTCTGCTCTATTAGTGGGTGTGGGGAAGGGGAGTGGAGATGGGGAGCCCCCTGGAAGCAGGGGTTAGAGGAGAGGAGGATGGACTTTAATTCAGTTCCCTAACTGTAAGACGGTCCAGTGCCTACTTCCTTATCTTCCTCCCTTTTCTTCTCCTCCAACTTTCTAAAGTCTGGAGTTTAAGGTGGCAAGGAGGCAAGGGTCTGGGGGGGAACTATGGGATTGAATAAATGAGAGCAGAAAGGTCCAGCTGCTGCAATTCCCCCTTCTTATACATGGCTAAAGTGTTGGAATAGAGTCTTTTAAAATAGGAACTCTTAAACTTGAGGGCCACAAACTTAATAAAAATATATATATATATATATTTTACATATATATATATTTCTGATAATTACATTTCAACATAATTAGTTTCCATTTAAAGCTTATTTATTTTATATATTTAAAACATTAATCAGAGAAGGTATTTATAACACACAAAAGGCTTAGAGTTCCCTATATATCATTATTTATATTAATATTGATTTAAATATTAGTGTTAATTGGCAATTGATTTCTATTAAACAGCAAATGAAATTTGTTCAGCCTAACAGCTATATAAATTTTTAGAAATATTATAACACTCAAACTATTATAAAAACAAACAAATAAAGGCTAAGAATCCTTGATGTAAAAGTTTCCAGAGCCAGAACAGACTTTGGAGGCCATCTAATATGAATCCTCCATTTTACAGATGAGAAAACTGAGGCCAAAATTATGTAAGTGGAAGGGCTAGGATTCAAATCAAGATCCTCTGGTGCCCACCCCAGGGCCCTTTGTCAGTGTCGTACTTGATCTCTTATTAGTAGAGATGGTTAGGGCTTGAGGGTACACTGATGGAGAAGCAGATAGGTGATGCAGTGGATAGAGTGCCAGGCCTTGAGTCAGGAAGACTGAAGTTCAAATCTTGCCTCAGACCCTTACTAGATGTGTGACCATGGGCAAGTCACTTAACCCTGTGTGTCTCAGTTTCCTCATCTATAAAATGAGTTGGAGAAGAAAATGGCCAATGACTCCAGTATCTTTGCCAAGAAAACCCCCTATGGGTTTGTGAAGAATTGGACACAACGGAACAACAACATATTGATGGAGAATGATTATAGTTCTTTATGTTCTACCTCAAACCCCAGATTAAATGCAGTTGTAATCAGGAGACCATCAGCTAAGGGCACAAACAAGTCATTAGGCTATAACTATACAGGGTCTTTCTCTTTTAGGGAAATAGAAAGGAGCTAGTTGGCAGCAGGTGACATTCTCACAATCCAGCATGCAAGCAACAGACAACACCATTCATTCTCAACCTTTAACTTGGATGATTTCTCAAGACGACACTGAATTCTTTTGTTTAAGTAATGCTGGCTAATAGGACTTTTAAGTGGTAGCTGGTGGGAGAATATGGAGGCATTCATGCATGTGAAATCAGAACAACACCCACAGGGTGGAATTACTTGATGAAAGAGATTTTAGAAGGAATCAGAGACCTCCTGAAGTTACAGCTCCTGTCATTTGGAAAGTCATAATAAGGTTCAGGTCTAGGAGTGGGGGGCCTAACAAAAAGGGAAAAAGGGAAGATATTATGAACCAAGGTTTTTTTTTTTTTTTTTGGTTTGTTTTTATTAGCCACCTCAAAAAGAATGATGTATGATTTTTCTCCTGTATTTTTAACCGTCTAGATTTCATCTAGGGCGACTCATTGTTAAAATACACTATGCATGCTTCAGTTTTAATGGAAGAAGAGCTAAAATAAATAGCAAGACATAAGTGTCTGATTTACTAGGAAGGACAGAATGACTAAATCATATATTCAAAGGAATTGAGATCTGGAACTCTGATTTCTACTTGGCAGTTGTAATTCCCGTTTATGGGTCTTCCTGAAACAGTTTTAAGTGGGTTACCTTTATTCCAACCATCAATCCTCTACTTGTCAGTTTATAATGTGCCATCAAAGTCAGGTTGAACTCATGGAGGATGTATCTAGGAGACCATGCATGACAAATGCTGCCTCTGGAGTCAGAAAACTGGGTTCCAATTTCTTACTATTTCTATGACATGGGAAAAGTATTTTGACTTCCTGGAACTCAGTTTCCTCATGTGAAAAAGGAGATGATCGGACCAGCTGGCCTCTGAGGTCTCTTCCAGTTCTATAATTCCTTAAAAAGAATTCTCTTAATGTTTTTGGCTCTGTCAATCAATCAAGCAACATTTATTAAGTGCCTACTGCATGCCAGGCACTATGCTAAGAGTTGGGGATACAAAAAGAGACAAAAGAGGGTCTCTGCCTTCAAGGAGCTTATGTTCTAATGAGAGAGACAACACACAAACAAATATATACAAAAGAAGCAATATACAGGAAATAAGAAATAATTAACAGTGAGAAGGCACTAGAATTAAAAGGGGTTAGGAAGGTTTTCCAGTATAAGATGGTATCCATTGATTGAAAAAGGGGCTCTATTTTAATGCTTCAGCCTTTGTCAAATCAGACCATTATATCTCAGAATTATTTTTATTTTAAATCCAATTATAAAGCAATAAAAACATACCTACATTTCTACTAAATTTATCCACAGCATTTTTTAACTCATGTTGTTCTGTCATTTCAGAAGTGTCTAACATTTTATGACCCCCATTTGGGGTTTTCTTGACAAAGGTACCAGAATGATTCACCATTTCCTTCTTCAGCTCATTTTATAGTCGAGGAACTGAGGTAAACAGTGTTAAGTGACTTGCCCAGGGTCACACAGCTAGTAAGTGTTTGAGGCTGGATTTGAACTGAGGAAGATAAGTCTTTCTGACTGGGAGTCAATACTCTATCCACTGGACCATCTAGCTACCCAGTTCTTATCCAAATACATTTAAAACTTTCCAAAATGTATGCACAAAAATGAATTGTTGGTACCTATATCTTGCTAGGCAATATTTATGGGTAATGCATCTACAGCACCTGGGGCATCCCCTGTTACATGTGGGCTTTTAGGAAAGCTACCTCAGCTTTAGGGTATCTTGTGAAGATACACTAAAACCTGCAGCTCATAATGTCACACCACTGTGTTTACTTTTACCAGTCATCCAGAATATAGATTACTTCAAAACAAAAGGCAAATGAAATAGCATAGAATAACATTAAAAATAAAAGGAGGAAACAGAAAAGGAGGAAAGGAGAAAGAAGTTGGCAATCCCAAAGGCAAAGCCTGTCTTTTTAGAATAATAAAAAGCATTAAACCTTGAAGTATAACTAGAATTAATATTTTAGTAAAAGAAATATAATTTGTTTCATTTAATATTCTTTCTATTTAATAGTTTTCATAGTTGAAGTAGATAGAAAAGATTAAGATAGATTTCATTCCCTTCAGCCAACTTCAAGAATAACTACAGAAAAATGTTAGAATATTAATTAGATTTGTTATTTCAATCCATCAACAACTATTTATTAAACATTTACTAGATTTGATTTGGTATTAGATCTTTGGAATACAAAGGTAAAAATGAAACAGTTTCTGTCCTCAAGGAACTTATATTCCTTTAGACTTGCTTATAGCATTAAGTGTGAATGATATGATTTTCCCATAAAAGAAAAAAAGAATTAACATGTTGGATCAATAAATAAAATCCATGAATAGGTTTTTTTTTACAGGAAGTATATTTAATAGAAAATATCATATCTAGGTATAAATCAACAGGTTGGTTATTTAAAATAGATTATGCACTACAAGTTCAAAAAAGGGAGGCAGAGAAATAAAGCTATCTGATCAATTCAAACTAGAAATCATAGAAAGAGAAACAGGATATTACTTAATAGTAAAATACATTGCATAACAAATATGTAATATTTATCAATATATAGGCACAAAATTTTACAATAAAATTTGGAATAGAGGATCAGATATGCAAGCAGAAAATGACAAAAATATAATAGGAGATCTCAACCCTCTATTATCAGAATGTAAAAATCAAATTAAAAGATTAACAAAAAAGAAATCCTTTATTTAAACTGCTTATTAAACTAATCAGCATTAGTAGAGGTATGCAAGCTTCTTAAGGGCAGGGACCTTTTTGTATCTGTGTTTTTGTTCCCAGAATCTAACATAGGGCCCAGAACACTGTAGGCAATTAATAAATGGCAATCAATTGATTGATATAGATAACTAAATGGGAGAAGGTAATTCATATGCATTCTTTTAAAGTACACATGGAACATACACAAATTGATCATACAAGAGTTCCAGAACAATTAGAGGCTGAAATTATGCATATCATATTATAGGACAAAACAATAAATTAGAATAAAATAGCTAACATTAGCAAAAAAGTACAACTCTATGAAAACTGTAAAAATAACCTTTTAACCAATGAGTAGGTTAAGGAAGGGAAAAAAAGAGAAAAAGATGATGAGAACAATAACACCACATATCAAAATCTATGCACTGCAGTGTAAATAGTTCTTAGATTTAAATCTAATAACTTATAAGAAAAAAAGGGGAAAATACATAAAATAACCTTTCATTAAGCTAGAAAAGGATGGAGGGAAAAGCCTTAACTCAAAGGAAAGTTAAAAAAGAGATATTACCAAGCTAAGAGCAGACACGAATAAGACACAATGAGACAAAGAGTGAAAATAACCAAACCGGTTAGTTTTTATGACCAATAAAATAGACATACTATTTGACATGTCAATTTGGAAAAAAAAGGAGAGAAATATACAAATTTGAAAACACATGGACTTAAAAGGAAAGGTCACCCACAGCACAAAAGAAACCAGGAATATCACCAGAGAAAATTACCTGAAACTACACTCTAAAAATTGAGAAAATTTAAAGGAAATGGATAATTATTTACAAAATATCAATGGTCAAAAACTGACAGAAAAGAAAGTGATTTTATTTAAATAGAAGAATCTAAAAGTAAAAAATGACAAATTGCAGAAGAATGCTTCACTTTATCTCCTCAAAAATCAGCCAATGAAAAACCCAAAGAACTTGTCTCCAAATGGTTTTATGATAGCATTATTTAAAATAGACCCAAAGTCAAATAATTTTTATTTTATATAACATATGATGACTGTAGGAGAGAATGAACTTGATGATTTTGCCTCATTTAAATATAATTTACATGCAAATCAAGACATCAGCTTTCTGATGTCATTGGTCCTCTTCAAGAAAAAAGAATGAAAAACAGAGAAAGATTATTTTCAGGACCTTTTGTGAGTCCAGTATGGTACTGATTTTAAAACTAGGTAAAGATAACATAAAAATAAAATTAAAGAATACTTTTTTTTTACTTCACATGCAAAAATAGCAACTAAAATATTAGCTAATACAATATAACAATATACAAGAAAATTATTCACCACAATCATGCAAAGTTTATACCAAGCAAGAATAGTTCAATATCAAAAAAGACTACCAAGATAATATGACATATATCTCAAAAATCTAATCCAACCAAACAAAAAAACCTTAACAAACCCATATGCAGGAATGACTTTGGTAAAAAAAAAAAGTTTTCAGTCCTAATAAAAATCCTAGAAATGCTACATATAGAGGAACTTTCTTTCAATATAGGGAAAAGCATTTAGAACATATTATTTATACTTTATTAAAGAATAAGTACAAACAAACTTAGGAGATACATTTATACCATTTTTAATTTCACCAAGTGGTTGGAGTTAAGTGGCTCAGTGGAGCGATTGCCACGCCTGAAGTCAGGAAGATTCATCTTTCAGAATTAAAGTCTGACCTCAGAAACTCGCTAGTCGTGTGACTCTGGGCAAGTCATTTCACCTTGTTTGCATCAATTTCTGCATCTGTAAAATGATTTGCAAAAGGAAATGGCAAACCACTCTAGGATCTTTGCCGAGAAAATCCCAAATGGTGTCACAAAGAGTTGGACATGACTGAAAAAACTAAACCATAACAAAAGTGGGAAATTCTTCAGGGGTGGGAAATCTGTGACCTTAAGGTCGCATGTGGCTCTCTAGGTCCTCCAGGACAGCCCTTTGACTGAATCCAAACACCACAGAACAAATCCCCTTAATAAAAGGATTTGTTCTCTAAAACTTGGATTCAGTCAAAAGGCCACACCCAAGGACCTAGAAGGCTGTAGGTTTCCCACCCCTGTAAAAATCTAGTAATTTCCATCTGTCAACAAGGCAGGAAAATATACATTAGAGGGTAAGAATGGAAATGAAGAGGTCAAAATATAATTATTTGCAGAAGACGTGTTAGGGTTCATAGAAAATCTAAATGCCTCAACCAAAGAAAACCAGACACAATAAGTAAACTTGGCAAAATCAAAGGCTAAGAACTCACACAAGTCATCAATATTCATACTAGTAACAAAGATCAGGAAAAGAAACCCAATTTACAACAGCAAAATTATAAAATATTGATGAATTGGAAATCCGAAGGAGCTGCAGATGGAGAACTTTATATATCCATATCTATATGTACATGTATACATGTATACATACATTTTCTTGTTATTTCATTGATAAAGGGGGCATTCTCAGTGGAGAAACTCTCTCACCAATGCATATTAGAAATTATTGTGCAATGTTTAATCTTAGTTGCCTAGCTCACTGACACTTAAGGTATGTGTCACAGGTGGGTTTTGAACCCACATTTTCCTGACTCCAAAACCAAGGCTAGCCCTCTGCCAGGTTACTTCTCATAAAACTCTAATAACCAAGATAAGGGAAGATCTAAATGACTGGGGGGATACTCAATATTCATGGATGAGTTGGATTAATATAGTAAAAATGACAATACTCTCCCAAATAATTTATCTGCTCTAATGTAGTAGTAATCAAAACACCAAGGGGTTTCTTTTATAGACCTATTCAAAATCATAATGAATTTTATATGGAAATACAGGCAAGAATAGAGCTGATAAAAAGGCTCTCATGCTCTCAGACTTCAAAATATATTACAAAGCAGTTATCATCAAAACTCTCTGCTATTGAGTGAAAAATAGAGAAACAGATCAATAGATGCCAGATATCTACCACATATATACAAAGTATTATTGACAGACCTTTATTTGAAAAATAAAAACTGAGGAATATATTCATTATTTAAGAAATGTTATTTGGGAAAATGGATTGTCAATTTGGTAGAAAAAGATTTGGACTCACCTTTAACACTGTATCTTTCTATAATCTCCTACGCAATGAGTCTTCACCATTTAAAAAAATTACTTCATTCATTTTTATTTTTATACTATAGATACTTCCTATTAGGAAGTAGGCAGGCAGCTGGTGTCGAAATGGATAGAGTGATGGGCTATCATGAGTTCAAATCTAGTATCGAAGACTTAGCCATGTGTCCCTGGGCAAGTCACTTAACCTCTCTTTGTCTTAGTTTCCTTGGCAGTAAATAAAGGATTAATAATTGCACCTACCAAGGTGGGCAGCTAAGTGGCATGTTGGATAGACTGCTGAGCTTGGAATCAGGAAGGCTCATCTTCATGAGTTTAAATAAAGCCTCAGACACAGTAATTGTGTGATTCTGGACAAGTCACTTAACTCCATTGACTCAGTTTCCTCACCTGTAAAATGAGCTGGAGAAGGAAATGGCAAACCACTCCAGTATCTTTGCCAAGAAAACCCCAAATGGGCCACAGAGAGTTGGACAGGATTGAAAAATGATGACAACAAAACTTCCCAAGGTTGTTATGCAGATCAAACGAGATAATATTTATAAAGTACTCAATATAGTGCCTGCCATGTAGTAGCATTTAATAAATGCTAGTTTTTTTCCTTCCTATGCCAACTATAGTAACCTCTCATGTAACATAGGAAAACAAAAAGTTAAGCAAAATTATCAACCATGAAGGAACACACAATATTTTGTACTCATAGCCCCAGCACCTCTCCATTCAGAGAGAAGGAATATTCCAAAATTAGTTACATAGAATAAATATTAATCATGTGCTGACCTGGGTCTTAGGGTCTTTTGCTCATTTCTCCATTTTGCAAGGCTTTTAATGGGTGCAATTTGACTGTTAACTTCTAGGAATATCTGTACATATACAAATAATGTGGAAGCAACCTCAGTTCCCTCATACACTGAAGGCTTAAAATGTTTATTACTGATAATACCTACTTCCCAAATTTAAGTCTCCCTTGTAATGAAGAAAAAGTGAAATAAAAAACAATTAGAACATTGTAAAAAATATTGTCCATTCGGTATTTGCATTAGCTTTGTGACTGCAGTGTGCTATTGTTGTGGGGACCTTTGAATTGATTCTGAGCTGAGCTAGCAAAAAGAAAAGTTACATGTATCTACATGCAAATTTTCTACATAAAGACGCATTTTATTTTTATTTAGAATTGCTTTTAAGATGAGGTTTAGACCCTTTGTATTTTTTTAGCCTAAAGTATTTCAAGCAAGAAACTTTGTGCCTAGAAGGTTTTTTTTAAGTTTATTTCAAGGAGTCTTGCCTCCCTGTAGTTCAATAGCCATGAACTTAAGGCAGTTTTCCAGGACAATCTGTTCTTTCCTCTACTTAACCACAGCAAGAAAAGACAGTGATTTTCCTGTGATGACTTTTACAATTACCTCTCTTGTGAAAGACCTTTGAGGAGGAGCAGATTGAAAGTCACAAGCTCTTAGGGTCAATGACAATGATTTTTAGCAGGCCAGGGTTGACCCAGGGCATGTTGGTAAAAGTACCCTTGGGAGAAACTCCCCGGGATGATAGTTGTGTCTTGATCCGGAGATTTCAAGTGATGAAATAGCAGCACACCATGGCAACTCATCATTCCATCCTCAGCCCGAGGGCTCAAAGAGGAGGCCGGAGGGTCATTTTGCTTCTTTTAAAGTAGACCTTTCTCTTTAAAGAATCACAGGGACCTACCCCTCCTCACTGAACCAGAGAGATTATTGAAAGTAAGGGCTTTGCTCCAGGGTACTTCCAATTGAAGAATGCTTGAGTGGGTGCACATTGCCTGGCAGGGCAAAAGGGCTTGGCTTCAACCTTTACCACCCCTGCTCCTTTCCCTTCAATAATCTTGAACTGGTGCAACACAAGAAGGTAGAGAAGGAGTCTTTGAAAGGGCCTTTGCCCACCCAGTTTGTTATTTTTAAATCTCTTTGTGATTGAGAAAGATGTGAATTAATGTCAAAGAGTAAAAATGTCAAAGAGAAACCATGGAGGCATAGACTGGTCTAATGCTGAAAGAGTCAAGATCTGATATGTATACATATATATGTATATATAAAAAAATATGTGTATGTATGTGTGTATTTATATATATGTATTTATATATTGATATGTATATATGTACATGCATATTATGTGTGAATATATAATTTTATGTAATATGTAATATATTTATATATACACACATACATATATACATTGTATGTATATGTGTGTATGTGTATGTATATATGTATGTGTGTACATATATATATATATATATATATGTACACACACATGCTTTGATTGTATATAATTCCAAAGCAAGGTCTCTGAGAGATAGCAATGCCATAGTGGAACATGGCACATTTGGACTCAGAAAGACCTGAGTGTGAATCCTGCCTCAGATGTGTACTAGCTCTATGACCCTGGGCAAATTGCTTAATTGTTCTTTGCCTCAGTTCACTCAACTTTACAACAGGGACAGTAATAACAGTTGTTCCATGGGGTTGTTGTGAAAATCAAATAAGATTAAAGTAGGTAAAACTCTGCCAGGGTTAGTAATTCTTAATTATATTTGTAATAATTAATCATTACAACATCAATTATAGGATTAATAATAAGACACACTAAACTTAAGGGCAATATTGATTCATCCTAATTCCCTTATGACTCAGGAACATATTTCAAATATTGGTGGCTTTCTGTAAATATGGTGATGATCTTGATTTTCTCTGGCTGTCCCACTTGATGTATGCCTCTTCACTTTCACAATTTCCTTTAAGTCCCACCTAACATCTCCCTTTTTAAAAGAAGCCATTCCCAATCCCTCTTAATTCTAGAGCTTTCTCTCTTTTATTTACGTCCTGTTCATCCTGCACATAGCTTGTTTGTACATATTTGTTGGCCTGTTGCCTCCCCTCTTAAATTGTGAGCTCCTTGAGGGTGAGGACTGTCTTTGGCCTCTTTTTTGTATCTTAGCATAGTGCCTGACACATAGTAGGCCCTTAGTAAATGTTTATTGACATGATAGATGGTCCAAAATCACTAAATTATTGTGAACATTTGTAAAGGCCTATAAATGTTCTAGGTGACACAGTGCATAGACCACTGGGCCTGAAGACAGAAAGACTCATCTTCCTGAGTTCAAATCTATGTGATTCTAGGTAAGTCACTTCACCCTGTCTTCCTCAGTTTCCTCATCTGTAAAATGAGCTAGAGAAGGAAATGGCAAACCCCTCCAGAAACTTTGCCAAGAAAACCCCAAATGGGGTCATGAAGAATCAGATGGGACTGAAATGAGTGAACAAAAACAAAAATAAACATTTTATAGATTAAGAAAGTGAAATGGAAAAACATGGACTAAATTCTCTTCCTAATAGCTTTCTCAGGGCCTCGATCTGTTGCCAACACAAAGGAAAACTTTGCCAAAGATAGCTCATCTGGAGAGCAACAGTGAGACATGTTTATAGAGTATTCTGAAGTTGAGTCAGGTCAAGAAGCATTTATTAACTGCCTGCTTAGGTGCCAGGCATTGGCCTGGGAGATGATGGGTAGGGCACCTATGGCCATCTACATTTTACAGAAGAGGAATGTGCAGCAGAGAGGAGTAAATGTACTTTTCAGGGAATCACAAAGCTGGTTAGTGTCAGAGTGGGGGGGCTCTCTGATTTCTACCTGCCCCCATCCCTATTTAATGACTATACAGATGTTGTAAGGTTTAGAGTCAGAGCTAGAGGGCATTTAGGCCAACTCTTTCATCTTATAGGAGGAAACTGAGAACTGATGGTCATGTAGATTACCAGGTGGTTGAGCCTGCAATGGAGCCAAGCTTCCTTCTCTAAGTCTCAAAGAGTGCCCATTGCCCTAGGCTGTGCATAAACCAAAGGAATTCCTAATTTTGCCTAGGTCAATCTTCCCCTTCCTCTAAATTTCCCTTAATCAGATGAGGGTACCACCATTCTCACAATCTTCATGGTCTCCAAGGTTTCCACCCTGGAGTGTTTGCTGGTCAACCCCATTCCTACATCCCCACCTCTAATCAATACCAAGTCTTTTATATCTTTTATATCTCTGTAATTATTTCTCTTCTATATACTTAAATGTTCTCTATTCTAATTCAAGCCCTGATTCAATTTAACAAGCATTTAAATGCCTATTGTGTTGGGTACCATGCTAAATAATAACACCCAACATTTATTGCATATTATTATATGCCAAGAACCATACTAAGAATGGGGGACACAACTGAAAACAAAAGTAGTTCCTGTTCTTCTGGAGCTCACTTTCTAACAGGAGAAACAACATGGAAACGGCTACATGAGCACAAGATAGATATTTTGTTAACTGGAAGTAATCTCATAGAGAAGGCATTAATTACTCAATAAAGGGAACTGGAAAAAGATTCCTTGCAGAAAGCATCATATGAATTGAAGACTTGTAGGAAGCCAGGAAATGGAGACAAGGTAAAAAAACATTCCACATATAGTGTACAGCCCAGGAAAAGGCCATGGAATAGGCAGGTGGTGTTTCATGTGCAAGGAAGAGCTAGGCAGCAAGGTGGGAAAGTAGATAGGATAACATTCATTGGTCCTGGAATCCCAAACACCTGAATTCAAATCCATAGCCCTCTGGCACTGATGAGATATGTCACCCTGGAAAAATCCTTAACCTGACTACTTCAGTTTCCTCATATGTGAAATGGGGAAAAAAAACTACCTAAGTCCCAGAGAAGCTATGAAAATTAAAAAAAAACAAAACATTTCAAAGAACTTTACAAAACTTAAAGCAGTATGTAAATACCAGTTATTAGCAATAGTTTTAGGAGCATAGAAGCCAATATTACTTGAATCAAAGTATGTAGAGGCAGACAAAGTGGGAAAAGACTACCAAAGTAGGAAGAGATCAGGTTGAAGAGGACTTTAAATGGTAAATACAGTATTTTACATTGATCTTGGAAATATTAGGGAATCAGTGGAGTTTTTGAAGTAGGGTGGGTGATGAGGTCAGGCTGGAACTTTAGGGAGATCACTTTGGCAGTTAAGTGGAAGACAGAGTGGAATGGGAAAGATTTTGGGCAAGGAGATCAACCAGAAGACTACTCCAATAATCTATGTGTGAAATAGAGTTCGGTAGCTAAGTGGCACAGCCATAGAGCACTAGGACTGGATTCATCTTCCTAAGTTCAAATCTGAACTCAGATTCTTACTAGTTGTATGACCCTGGGCAAGTCGCTTAACCTTGTTTGCCTCACTTTCCTCATCTGTAAAATAGCTGGAGAAGGAAATGGCAAATCACTTCAGTTATCTTTACCAAGAAAACTCCACATAGTCTCACAGTCAGATATGATTGAATAACAGTGAAAGGTGTAAGACACCAGGAAGTGTCAGAGGAGAGAAAGGGTTTATGTTGAAGGCAGAACAGATCGGATATGTGGGGTGAATGATGGTGAGCAGTAGAGGATGACGCCTTGGTCATCTGCTCCCAGGTCAGGGAAGACTTCCTAGGTAGGGAGAATGAGGACAGGGGGAAGGATGGATATGGGGATGGAGAGGAGGACAGAGATGAGAATAGACTTGGGGGTGGAAATGAGGGTCCCCACCTTTTGCAGTTATTCCCCATTCCCTCCCCAAAGAGGGCGCGTTGCTGAAGCTGAGCTGCCCAGGTTCATTTTCTTATCCTACCAGCCAAGTCCAGATACTCTCGAGGGAAGATCCGGAGTGATGCCTTCTACAACAGCTACCAGCGACCTTGACCTTGACCTAAGGCGCGGCCAGCGCCAGTGCAGCGCAAACGCCCTCGCCCTTCCATTCTTACCGCGAGCCTCGTTTTTTTTTTTTTTTTTTTGAAACATCACATTCCATTGATCCCTCGTGCTTTCCCGCCCCTTCTCCAACCCACCCCTTCTATCACCATACCTCTTCCCTCCTGGAGCTCTTGCTCTCGCTGGCCGTGGACCTGGGGGCGCACACCTCTCCTCTCTTGGCTTTGGGAAACGAGATGAGGCTGTGCGGTGGGGCAGGGGTGAACCGGGCTGCTGAGGGTTACAAGGTTTCAGCCTTGAATGAACACCGTCGCCTCTTGTACTCAGACACAGCCCTGGAATAGTCTTACTGTGGATACTGTGTACTAGTTCCTTAGTGATGGAGAGTTACCTCAACGGATGTCTACCCTTGAAAACAAATCGAGTGTTCTGAATCCTGCTGGCGAGGAGATCCGGGAGCCGGGTTCCCTACAGCCAACCCTACAAGCTCATTTCTTTACAACCCTGCCAAGTATGTAGGGTGAGAATTTATCTTCCCATTTTACAGATAAGATAGTAAGACCATTACGAAACAAAGTGTGGCATGAGGTGCACACAGTGATTCCCCTTTTTCAAGCCGCCCAGTTCACTTGCCACGATTGAGCACCCGATCTGTGTGTACAGTGAGGGTTAAGGTGAGGTGGAAACCCTATCACCATCTGGCCACAAGACAATGTTCATAGGAGGTGATAGTTTGGTGTAAACCTGGAAGAAGATGTAAATTTTAGAAGTTCTTGGTAATAAGGGACCCAGGTATCAGGTTAGCTGCAAGTGAAGGATTCTGCTCCCTCAAACTTAATATAATGATGAAAAATTTGGATTCTTGTCAAGCTCACTCACCCACTTAAGCAATGATCTGCCTTGAGAGGAATGATTATTTCTCTCTGGTAATAAAAACTAATTATTGAATCAGGACCAAGGTTTCTCCTTTTCTCTGTTTCCTCCCTGAGAAATCAACGAGTGGGAAATCTTTTCAAAAAATTTACCCAGGCAGGAAACCTAAGATCTAACAAAAAACAGCAAAAGAAATTCTAAGTTTAGGTGAATGGATGGATTCCTGTTCATTGTGTGTAGTTAGACAGGATTGAGAAAACGTGGATTCCCCCTTGTATCAGACAGGTGATATGGAAATCGATGTCTCTTTTACCAAGATTTGGGTGCTTAGTCTAACATACCTCAAGATCCTCATTGCAATATAGTCCACCTCTCATTGTAATATTCATTCTCTCATTAATTGTTAACCAATCAGAGTTGATTGCCACCCTCAGGAACACCTACTCTTCTAAGGGCATATAAACTGTGATCCCACTGTCTTGAGGAGTCTTTGGCATTTGAGACTGGTGCTGACCTCTTTTATTAATAACATACTAGCATTGTTAATAAAAGGATTAAATTATTCAGAAACTGTCTCAAATTTTTTAATCATCACAGCCTATTCTTGCCACTAGATCTTGATGGATGTAGCCCCTCTCTACTTCCTCCTCCTTCCCTGACTCAATGTCTTGTTCTCTTTAAAGTTCTTTTATTTGCTATATATTTATAACGGGGTTCTGAGTCCAAATAATCATGAACCTAGCTTTGTTGTATTCTAAGAAAATGTTTGCTATAAGGAATTGGGGAGAGGGACACTATGAAGTGATAGCCTTAATCACTTTCACTATGATCCTGAGCACATATATAGTATGAAGCATCCCTCAAGGTTAATGTGTCTGTTTTTTATGAGTTACCTTACCAGGAAGGTGCACTGGACACAGAGTAAGCCTGGTTACTGAAAGGAGCCTGCAGTAAGTCAAAGCTTTGCTCACTCCCAGATGTTTTTGCTGGTGTTTGCTGGCTGACCTTACTGAGTTGTGCACTCTAAACCAGCCTAAACCAGCCTTGTGGTCAAGTGAAAAACATGGCTTCTGTGTTCCACCTGTTCCTGGGAAAGACTTGCCACTCTTTTATCCAACTCTTCCCTGAACCTCCCCTTTGTGGTTTTCATGCATAAACTGTCCTGGCCTTTCCTAGGCTGTAGGCTCCTTGGGATCCCTCAGCTCTTGGATCTGATTTTCCTCCTAATAAAACTTTTCTGCTTTCAACTCAGCTTGGAGTTCTCTGCATTTTAAGGGATAGCCTTCACCTGACTGACAATATGTACATGTATGTGTATATCTGTATTGTATGTGTACATGCATGTGTATCTGTATACATGTGTGCACACAAGCATACATGTACACATATGTGTTGATACACATACCTATGTATAGATACACATACATATATAGTACTATGAATACATGCATATATGTATATATATGTAGTGCAATGAGTATATATGTATATGTGTGTATCAAAGATAAGAATGACTTTTGGAGTTTTTTTTTTAATTCCAGAGTCAGATACACTTATTAAAAAAGGTATCCATCCACCAAAAGGCTATGGAAACAGAAATGCCTGAGGCCAGCAAGGATCTAGATCTGGCCCTTCCATCCTCAAAGCCTGTGATTCTTGGAAAGAGCTATCAAAGCTTATGCTGCCCTTTTTTTGAGAACAAGGCATATGGGTAGGATTTCATCAGAGGCAGTCTAAAGGGTTTTATTTGGTGGAATCATGATTTCATTACGGGGTAGGAACTTAATAAAGCACTTTTAACTGTGAAAAGACTTTCTAGATCAGAGAATGAAAAACCCGGAATTGTTGGTAAAAAGGAAAAAGAAGTGAACAACTTTTTATTAAGCACTGTGTACAAGGTACTGTATTGGTTCCACTGATACAGAAATAGAAGTCTAAGAATCACTTCCTTCAAGGATCCTTTACTCTATAGTATAAGGCAGAAATGTTAAATACCCAGTCAGGGGTCATGTAGCCCTCAGTATTCTTGAGTAATGCCCCAAACAGATTAAAGTGCAATTGGGAAATATTTAAAGAAATAAAAAAGTACAATAAAGCATAGATAATGTTAATTGTGGTTTTCTAAGTTCATACACGGCCCTCAGAAATCCTTACATAAGTTTGATGATTTTATTTCTACTTGTTTGACATCACTGGTTTAAGAGGTACTATGTAGTAAGTTCATCTTTTGTTTTCAAAGACAACCAATGACATTGCAGGGCTATGTCTTTACTTGCCTGAGAATTGGATTTAAGAGCCAGAATGGCTCAAAGTTGTCAGCATCACTTTCTCTTTCAGAGCCTTTGAAGCAGAATGGTGGGGCAAAAGTCAGAATGACCGGTAATGACCTGGGATGCAGCAGACAACCTTGACATCTTTGATGCCTGACCAAGCTCTAGGTGTTGAACAGGGTCTGCTTCCACCACCTTTAGAGTTGTTTGAACAAATTCTTCACATCCGTGCTCTCCACCAGGGGAACTCTTCACATGTTTGGAGTAGACACCCCACTTAACAGATTGACAGGTTACCTTCAACCTTGATCAGCCCATCTGTCAAAATCTTTACTGGAGTGTGGCAACTGCCCATGCTCTATCTTCTTATAGGAAAGGAAATGAATGAGACAAGTTAAAAATCAAAGGAATATTAGAAGCACTAATTGGGAGGAGGGACATCATCCTTGGGTAAACATCATCTGTGATGAAGAAAGATAAATATTCTGAATTCTTTTGCTTATATTTTGCTTCTATACAAACAAATACATGTAAACTCCTTGAAATTAGACTGTACTTCATTTTTGTTCCTTTTATCTCTGAGACTTTAATAAATGCTTGTTGATTTTTTTAATAGAAGGGCTGAGGTGAAGAGGGAGTATATTTTAGGAATAGAGGAAGGCTTTTACATATGTATGAAGATTTGAAGGGAGATTGGAAAAGCAAACAGAAATCCAGTTTGGCCAAAGTGAACCTCAAACAAGGTTGAAGTCAGATTGGGGAGGACTTTAAATGCTAGGCAGAATTTGTATTCTAGAACCTAGAGGCAAAAGGGAGCCATGCAAACTTAGTGAAAAGCAAGAGACATGGTTGAGCTCTATACCAGCCTTCTTGATGGCAAGATTCTCCAGGTTTTCAGATGAGGTTGTATGGATTGCATCAATCTACAGAACGCTAGAAAGTCTCTTCGGTGGAATCCTTAGCAATTGAATCTTGTGTCTGACCTTGGATATTTACTAGTTGTGGGACTCTGGACAAGTTAACCCTGTTTGCCTCAGTTTTCTCATCTGTAAAATGAGCCACAGAAGGAAATGGTGAATGACTCCAGTATCTTTGCCAAGAACATCCCAAATAAGGTCACAAAGAGCTAGACATGACTGAAAAATGACTTTAACAACAACAAAACTTTTATTAGGTACATATTACATGTAAGATGCCATGCTAGGATCTGGAAAACAGATTTTGCCCTCAAGGAGCTTATTGAAAGATTAGAAGAATTGGTCTACCTAACAATAGATAGAAACTATAACTGTGAGGAACACAGAAATGCAGAGGAAGACTTATGTGAACTGATTCAAAGTTAGCAGAAACTGGAAAACAATAAGTGCAATGACTACCTGTAAATGGAATTAGCAACAACAAAAATAACAAATAAAAATATTTCTATTTATAATGACTAAGCATTTCATGAAAGAGATGAGAAAATGCATTTGTTCCTTTCTTTGCAGAAGTGTGGAATAATGAATGGAAAACTTTGTATGTGTTGTCAGAATGTTGATATGTGGTTTAATTTTGCCAAAATTTTTTTCCACTTTTTCATTCTTTGTTAAAAGGAGGCTTGTCTGGATAGAGTAAGAGGAAGGTACATATTTAGAAATGAAGTGATATAGAGCAAAAAGTATCAATACACTTTTTTATAAAAAAGAAAATCACTGTGTTTATTGACTAGATGATTTTATATTTTTCTTTTATTTATTTATTTATTTATCCATTCATTCATTTATTTATTTATTTATTTACTTATTCATTCATTCATTTATTTATCTATCTATTTATTTATTTATTTATTTAATTTTTTACATTCATTTTCACAAATTTTTGGGTTCTAAATTTTCTCCCCTTTTATCCCCTCCCCCCACCCCAATACCCCAAGCAATCTAATTTTCCCTATCTCCAATCTGCCCTCTCTTCTGTCATCCCTCCCTTCTCTTGTCTCCATCTTCTCTTTTCTCCTGTAGGGCCAGATGACTTTCTATTTCTCCTTAACTGTACGTCTTCTTTCCTAGTTGCAACAACAATACTAAACAGTTGTTCCTAAAACTTTGAGTTCCAAATTCTCCCCATCCCTCCCTCCCCACCCATTCCCTTTGGGACAGCAGGCAATTCAATATCATATCTGTGTAGTTTTGCCAATGACCTCCCTGATAGTCGTGTTGTGTAAGACTAACTGGATTACCATCCCTCCTAACCTGCCCCTCATTGTTTCTCTTCTGTCTTTTGATCCTGTCCCTCCCCAAGTGTTGACTTCAAATTGCTCCCTCCTCCCTTTGCCCTCCCTTCCATCATCACCCCCCTTGCAATATCTCCTCCCCCACTTTCTTATACTGTAAGATAGGTTTTCATACCAAAATGAGTGTGCATTTCACTCCTTCGTTTAGTCATATGTGATGAGGGTGAACTTCTTGTTTTTGTTTTTTTTTTTCTCAGCCCTCCTCTTTTTCCTTCCACTAAAAAAACTCCTACCTGCCTCTTAAATGACATATAGTTACCCCCTTCCATTTCCCCCTCTTTCCTCCCACTACATTTCTCTCTCACCATTTACCTTAATTTCTTTTAAGGTATGGTCCCATCCTATTCAGTTCAACCTGTGCTCTCTATCTCTGTATGTGTGTGCATGTGTATGTGTGGTCCCACCAACTACCCAGATACTGAAAAGTTTTAAGAGTTAGAAATATTGTCTTTCCCTGTATGAGTGTAAACAGTTCACTTCTGTTAAGTCCCTTAAGACTTCTCTTCGCTGTTTCTTTTTTCATGCTTCTTCTCATTCTTGTGTTTGAAAGTCAAATTTTCTTTTCAGCTCTGGTCTTTTCATTAAGAATGATTGAAAAGTCCTCTGTTTCATTGAAAGACCATATTTTCCCTTGAAGTATTATACTCAGTTTAGCTGGGTAGGTGATTCTTGGTTTGAGTCCTAGTTCCTTTGCCTTCTGGAATATCCTATTCCACGCCCTTCGATCCCTTAATGTAGAAGCTGCTAGATCTTGAGTTATCCTGATTGTATTTCCACAGTACTGGAATTGTTTCTTTCTAGCTGCTTGCAAGATTTTTTCCTTGAGCTGGGAGTTCTGGAATTTGGCCACAATGTTCCTAGGAGTTTCTCTTTCTGGATCTCTTTCAGGTGGTGATCGATGGATTCTTTCAATACTTATTTTGCCCTCTGGTTCTAGAATGTCAGGGCAGTTTTCCTTGATAATTTCATGGAAGATGATGTCTAGGCTCTTTTTTTGATCATGGCTTTCAGGTAGTCCCATAATTTTTAAATTGTCTCTCCTGGATCTATTTTCCATGTCAGTTGTTTTTCCCATGAGATATTTCACATTCTCTTCCATTTTTTCGTTCTTTTGGTTTTGTTTTGTGATTTCTTGGTTTCTCGTAAAGTCATTAGACTCCATATGTTCCATTCTATTTTTGAGAATACTATTAAATTCAGTGAGCTTTTGAGACTCTTTTTCCATTTGGCTCATTCTGCTTTTGAAAGCATTCTTCTCCTCATTGGCTTTTTGAACCTCTTTTGACAATTGAGTGAGCCTATTTTTCAAGGTGTTAATTTCCTCAGCATTTTTTTGGGTCTCCTTTACCAAGGTATTGACCCGTTTTTCATACTTTTCTTGTATCTGTGTCATTTCTCTTCCCAGTTTTTCCTCCACCTGTCTAACTTGCTTTTCAAAATCCTTTCTGAGCTCTTCCAAGGCCTGAGCCCACCCGCCACCCCCCTGGGGTGTCTGGGGTACTGAGGCCCCACCCTCCCCGTCTTTCCCTGATGGCAGGAATACGTCCTCGTCATCAGATCCGAAGGTCGGGATCATTTGCATTTGTTGGAAAAAACTCTCTAAAGTCTTATTTTTCTTCCCTTTTCTAGGCATTTTCCCAGCCAGTTACTTGACTTCTGAGATTCCTTTCCACCCCCGCCTGGATCCGCCTAGCTAGTGCTTGGCCTCTGAGATTCAAATGTGCTTTCCGCAGTACGCTTTAGTTCTGGCGCTGGGGAGAAGGCAGGGCCGCCTCCCAAGCTCAGTTCCCTCAGGGGCTTTATGTAGAGACTTTCAGGAATGGAGCGGGTGGGGGCGGGGTGGGGGCCCCGCCTCCCAGGCTCAGTTCCTTCAGGGGCTTTATGCAGAGGCCTTCAGTAATAGAGCGGGGTGGAGGCAGGGCCGTCTCCCAGGCTCAGCTCCATCAGGTTTTATGCAGAAACCTTCCGTAATGAAGATCCTGCCTGCTGCTGGGGGATTCCTGGGACCCGGGCCGCTGCCACCTCAGCCACCGCCCACCCCTCTGCCTCCGCCGCTTCCTGCCCCCGTCTCTGCTGCCGCCACTTCCTCCCGAGGGGGCCCGAGTCTCGGAGACGCTCTGCTCCCCTCCTCTAGCCTACCCTTCTTTCTCACTGACCTGTAGCTTCTGTGGGCGGAGGGACTTTCCCGGCTGCCGGAGCTTCCTTCCCTGAAGCCTGCTCGGGTCAGCTTCTCTGGGGCCGCGGCCAGGGCAGCGTTGGGGTGGGGTCTGCTTTCCGGGGCGCGATGGACCCCGGGGACGGCTCTTCAGGGCTCTCTGGCACGAAAATCTCTTCCACTCCATTTCTGCACACCTTGTATTGACCCAGAAGTTATGGGGGTCTCTTTTTACATTAATTCTATGGGCTTTGGTTTCGGAGTTCGTAAACGTGCGTCCTTCTACTCTGCCATCTTGGCTCTGCCCCTGATTTTATATTTTTCATTGTTATTGGAATAGTTACTCAGGGAGGGCAAAGTGAATCTTTTCTCCTGTTCATACTACGTGATTGGCTACTTGTCAAAATTCAATGTGTTTCCTCATCCAAAGTCATGTTGCAATTTATACTGTGTCAGAATCAGAAAAAAAATCTATAAAGGAAATGTTAAAAAATGAGTTTTCCAGCTGTCCTTTTGGAGAAAAGGGGACATGATTGAGGCTAATTTTATGCAAGATTAATCCCTAGACACATAAAAAGGGCTCTCCAGTTTTTTAAGTTTTGTTCTTCCCTCTGGGTTACAAGAAAAACAAATGGTGAATATTGACATAGTATAGCTTGATACTGCAGTGGTTCAATGCATCTGAATTCCCTCCCTGATGCAGGTTTCCACCCATCCATGTCTACCTATCAAATGTGACTCCTTCATATCCTCATACAAGTCCACCAAAATGGCTTCACCCATTGTGATGGGGGAGCAACAGGAGAGGGAAAAGTAGAGGGACAAGAAGTGGTGGATCTTTCCTCTCGATCTCCTGATATTACCAGGAGAGTACATTTCCTGTGTTTCAGGTATCACTTACTCTCTCTGCCATCTTTTTTTCTCAGTCATCTATTTTTCTACTAACAGGCTTTGTACTACTTCTAATGCCTGATTTGTCCGTTGTAATGTTGTGGAGTCTGATTAGATTCACTACACGCCTCTCCATTGTTCTTTTGCATGACTTTGAACTTGGGTTCTTTGGAGACTGTGTTATTTCATGACTAAAAGTCTTACAAAGGGTACAAGAAAATTATTGGTATTAGAAAGATGGGCTGTTGCTTCAAGAAGAATCTTGGACCATTAAAATAACTACAATTTCCCAATTCAACCTAGTCTTCTATTCTACTCATGTTCAATTTTGGTCCTACCTCATTATCTAGTTGAAATGTTTATACCAGAGATTATCTATTTATCTATCTATCTGTCTGTCTATCTATCTATCTATTGATATCTATATGTCATCTAACTATTGACATCTATATCTATCACCTATCTATTGATATGTATATGTCATCCATCTATCTAGTGATATCTATCTATACCTATCATTTATCTATTGATATTTATATATCTATTAGTATTTAATCTGTATTATCTATTGATATCTATATATCTCAGTATCTGTCTATATTGATAATCTATCTATTGATATCTATATGTAATCTATCCATTGATATCTATATATCCCCCATTTATCTATTGATCTCTGTCTATATCTATCATCTAACTATTGATATCTATATATCTATCATCTAACTGTTGACATCTATCTGTATATCTCTATTGATTTTTATCCATATCTATCTATCTATCTATCATCTATCTATCTCTCTATCTCTCTCTCTATCTATCTATCTATCTATCTATCTATCTATCTATCTATCTATCTATCTATCTATCTATCTATAATGGATAAGGTCCATTGCCTGCATAGGCCACAGTCATAGATTCTTGAAGGATGCCAGGGATGATAATAGGCAGAAATGAGGAGAGAGTATTCCAGGTTTGGGGGACAGCCAGTACAAAGGCACAGAAATGGGACATCAATCAGTCATTAAATATTTAAATCCCTACTATATGCCTCAGTGCTAAACACTGAGGATACAAAAAGAGGCAAAGATAGTCCCTTCGAGGAGCTCACAATCGATGGGGGAGAAAAGTAAACACATATGTACCAATAACCTATATGAAGAATAAATAGGAAATAATTAAGGCAAAGAAGACACTAGAATTAAGAGGGGTTGTGAAAGGCTTCTTATAGAAGGTAGGGTTTTTTTGGGGACTTAAAGGAAGCCAGGAAGATGGAGTTTCATGTGTGAGGAACAGCTGGGAGCCCAGAAAGAATTGAGAATGCATGGAGGGGAATCAAGTGTCAGAAGATCGGAAAGATAGGCATGGACCAGGTTGTGAAGAGCTTTGAATGCCAATCCAAGGACTTTGTATCTGATCCCAGATATAATCTGAGCAGCAGGGATAAAATGGTCAGATATGTGCTTTAAGAAAATAATTTTGGCAGCTGAAGAGACAAGTAGACAGAGATTTGAGGCAGAGAGACCAGTTGAAAGTTCTTGCAATATTCTGAGTTAGAAATGATGAAGCTTGGAATAGATTCGAAGCCATGTAAGTGAACTGAAGGGGACATTTACAAGATATCTTGTGATGGCAGCAGATTAGACATATGGATTAAAAGTGAGGAGTCTAAGCTGACACTCCACTGTTCCTGATGAGTAAAAAGAGTTTGCTATAAAAATCTATTGATTCCTTTTCAATTTTAAAATATCTGTTGTCCCTGAATGGCTCCTTTGGGTGTGGAGTTGAGTTCATGTTCTATGCTAGTGGAACTCAAGCTCCATCGTATTTGACTATGCTGGAAAGTCTTGAAGGGCAGTCCCTGCAAGAGGCAGGGACTCCTCCTGCTTAAGGAGGGCCCACTCAGCTAAATCTGGAGAGCCTCATTCCCAGTCTAATGGCCACTTAGTGATGGAAGCTTAGATTGTGATGACCCATTTTATCATGTTTACCAAAAAAAAAGAAAAGAAAAAAAGATTAATCCCACAAGTTTACCTTAATGATTGGGGAGTAGGAGATTTTCTTTGATGGATGGACAGGTATGGAGAGTGTTTGGTGCCTTTTGAGGGTGTTGAATGAAACAGTATTTCAAGTTCAAATTCTGGTTCTACTTTTTCAGATGACTATAATATTTCCTCATAAAGTACCCCGAATAATGCCTTTTCATGTAGTCCTTTTATAATCCATCAGTTGTTAGTATTCCTCACACGGATTATCACCTTCCATTATCGGCACCAGATAATACCCTCGAGAATAGAATGCTGTCAACGTTTACAGATGTAGCTAGATGGACAGAGCACTAGACTTGGGGTCAGAAAGACCTGAGTTCTAATCTTGCCTCAGATACTTACTAGCTCTGTAATCCTGAATTAATCACTTAATGACTTTCTGCCTCAGTTTCCTCCTTTGTAAGAGGGGGATAGTAACAGCACCTACTTCTTAGGATTGTTGTGAGGACAAAATGAGATAATATTTGTAAAATTCTTTGTGAACTTTAAAGTATTGTTGTGTGGTTGCTTCAGTCATGTCCAACCCCCCATTTGGGATTTTCTTGGCAAAGATACTGGAGTGGTTTGCCATTTCCTTTTTTAGCTCATTTGACAGATGAAGAAACTGAGGTAAACAGGGTTAAATGACTTGCCCAGGATCACACAGCTAGGAAGTGTCTAAGATTGGATTTGAACTCATGAAGATGAGTTCCTGATTCCAGATCCAGCACTCTATCTACTGTGGCACCTAATTATCTTTATTGATGTTGCTGTTACTGTTATTATTAAAACCTATCCCTTATACAGGATGATACAGCAGGAAGAGCCCTAGAATGTGGTCTATCTAGTTCAGTTCCTGCTACTTACTTTGTTTTATAAAGTTTCCTAACCTCATTCCAAAAAACTCTTTAGCAGAGCTTTAGCAAACATTAAAATGCTAGTTTATAAATAGAGAGGTTAGATTGTTGGTTTGATACCTATGTAGGTTGGGGTGGGAAAACTGTCTCTCTTTTTTTCTTTTTTTGCTTCAGGTTGTAAAGACACTTCTATGATAAAAAAATAAATCCTGTGACATTTTAGGAGGGGTATAAGAGTCACCTGGCTAATCCCTGAATAGTCCTGTTGGTGTTTTAGAGAGGAAAGGTCAGTTACAGATAAAAAAGCAAAATCATTAGGTGAGTCATGTTACTAAAGACAGAGACATCCCGGGTGTGTCTTTGGTTTGGACATGGAGTTGGATTTTTAGTAATCTTTCACAGAGTGAGGTTTCTAAAAATAGAATTTGGAAGCTGGATTACTGAGTAAGTAAGGCCAAATTGTGTGATACTTGAAGGTCCTTTCTTGATCTTAGAGTTCTGGTAAAGGTGGATGTATTACTGTAAATGCACAAACTGGCTAATAATCTATAATTTTTGTAGATTGTGGGAGTGTTGATGCTCATGTCTTTGACCTACTGGATTCTTTGCCTTTAATGCATGGTAATTGTATTTATTAGAGGCTGTTGGTAAATAGGAGATGATGTCATGCATTGGAAACAACTCAAAATTTGGAGTAAGAGTTGAGGGATTTGAATCTTGGATTTATCCCTTCCTTTTTGTGTGCATTTTGGCAAGATAGATATTGACCAAACACTTATGAAACATGTACTATGTGCCTGATACTGTGCTGAGGCCTGGAGAGCTAAATATAAGCAAAAAGGACAATCTCTGACCTCAAGAAGCTTATATTCTAATAGAGGAAGGCAACATATAAAGTTGAACTAGGTAGCCCAGTTGGCAGAGTGCTGGACCTAGAGTCAGGAAAACCTGAATTCAAACCTGGCTTCAGACTCTTACTAGCTGACTGCCTCTGGATAAGTCACCTAAACCAGTTTGCCTCAGTTTCCTCATTGGTAAAATGAGCTGGAGAAGGAAATGGCAAACCACTTCAGTATCTTTGAGAAGAAAATTCCAAATGGGGCCATGATAAAACTGAAAAAATGCTTGAACTCAGCCATATGTTATATATTATGCTAAATTCTTGAGATACAAAGAAAGACAAAAAGTGTGATTGGTCCTTGCCTTACATTATGATGGGGGAGACAATATAAAAATAGAAATATATATTCAGAGTAGATAGAAGATAAACTCGCAGAGAAAGTTTCTATTGTATGGAGGCATAAGAAAAGGACTCTTACAGGAGGTAGGAGTCAGAGAACCTGGCTTAAATGCTTACCACCTGCATGACCTTGAGCAACTGTTTTAACCTCTATTCCCCCATTAGAATATAAGCTTCTTGAGGTCAGGACTCAGGTTTTCCTCATCTACAAAATGAGGGGGTTGAACTAGCAGACCTCTGTGATTCCTCCTACCTACGGTGGGCCAGTCAACGGGCATTCATTAAATGTTTACCGTATGCCAGGCAGTGTTCTAAGCACTGAAGATATACAGAAAGGAAAAAGCATGGTCCCTGCCTTCAAGGAGCTTACATTATAATGGAGAAAAATAGAGAAAAAAACCTCTTCTGTGACTTTTTAGGATACAGAGAAAAATGTTGTAGGTGGGTAAACTGATGCATATTTGTAATGGAGACATAATATACGCTTAAGTTTCATGAGCAATGATAAACAGTATTTCAAACTTTGAATTAGTTATCACTGTGATATTTTCTCCTTCTGGTCACAAAATGGGATAGCTAGGCTTCATACATTGACTGGCTATATAAATGCTTATTCCACTAAGTATCCCTTAATGCTAAGTCCCAATTCATTTTCCTTCCTAGTATTATCTTGGGAGTCAGTCCATAAGACAAAACAGGAATTAAACATTTACTATAGCAGTAAGAATATAGATTGCCTCCAAAATCTGTCTTGCCCTTAAAATGAGATGGCTTTGAAAAAAAAGTGTTGTGGCATATGCTGAGTTAACTTCTCTGGGACTCAATTTTCTAATCTTTAAAATGGGGGGAGTGAACTATATGATGACTGAGGTTCCTTCCACCTCTAAATCCAGGATCCTATGAAAAGCTTTGTTCTTGTTGGCTTCTTGGGGTAGTAGAGAGGCTACTGGACCCAAGTGGAGTCAGTAAGGCCTGGAATTTCAGTCCAGCCTCAGATACTTCACAGCTGTGAGATCTTGGGCAAATAATTTAACCTCTCCGAATTATGGAAAATAAGAATAAATAATTGCATCATTATTGTGAAGATGGAATGAAATCATGTAAGTAAGGTGCTATATAAACCTTGAAATGCTATGTAAATATTAACTGTCATTATTTTTAATTAATTAAGATGCACTCAAGTGTTGTACAAAACAAATTTGAGGGTTTGGGGATAGGACTTATATGCAGGACCTGATGACTTCTGAAGGTAAGCCTTTCCTGAAGAAAGGATGATGGTATCCAGTACTCCATAGCTCTTTAGAGCCAAAGCTGGGTGTATTTATCCAGAATGTCTTTTGAAAGTAGTGTAAACACAGGAAGTAGATCACAACATTGGTGTATTTACAACAAAGGAAATTTAAAATAGCCATGGAAGAAAATTTAAAAGAAAAAATGTGTCAAAGAAAACCATTTTCCTCCAATTTTATACTTTATTTTCTGAACCCTTTGATGAGAATGTGCTGACCTTGTCCTCTGTAATCCCCTTTCTGCCATTTGTGTTAATTTTTCAAGAAATGTTGGTGAGTAAATGCCTGCTATTTTTTTTTAACAGATTGGAATGTCACTTGGAAAAAAAAGTGACAAGTAATCCAAATAATTACAACTACTTGAGAGGAGGAAGGGGAGAAGATGCAGAATAGATTCATTAATTAGGAAGGAAATGTCCAAAACGCACAGATAAAACTCAGGAGGTCTTGTATTATTTATAAATACTAATGGGGGTAACAAATATTTGGAGTGTCAACAAATACAGGCCCCTAGCCCTGGGGAGTTCTTATCCAAGTAGGAAGGAGCAAATGCAAGGTTCCTGAATGCAAGTCCCCTGGGGGATGTTCACTATTCAGCATTAAGGTCTGACAACGTTGTCAAATGTAAGAACATGTATCCACCTGCTGCTGCCTGATCAAGAAGTAACCCAAGCACAAGTCTGGACATAAGATTTTGAGTTGTTGGTCAAAATGTTTTGGGGCCTCCTGTTGACTCTAGGATTCAATGCCAACTTCTCTTGGGTTTAAAGTCCTTCACGGGCTGCCTTTGATCTGTCTTTACAGCCTTACTATGCATTTTTCTTCTTTCAGCTCTTCATAAACCACCTAAGCTAGTTTTGATGTTGGATAATATATGATATTACAGTTCCTGTTTCTGTGTCTGAGCCCATGTTCTGTTGCATGCCTAGCTCCAGTTCCCAGAATGCATTCCCTCTTCCTTTCCACCTCTCAGGCTTATTCGCTCCCACATCTTATATATGACACTCAGTCTGATGCCCCCAGCTGCTAGTTCCTCTCCTGCCCCAAATTACCTTGAAATGATTTTGTATATTATACTTGTATCTCTCCACAAAGGAGGAAAACTTTGCACCCCTAATCAATGTTTGGTGATAGAGTGGTTTGGGGATCATCGATTTAGAGCAAGAAGAATCCTGGGAAGCCATTTCATCCAATCTCTTCATTTTACAAATTGGGGAACTAAGATAGAGAGAAGTTAGGTGACTTTTCCAGGTTCACATAGCTCATGTCTGAGTTGGAATACAAATCTGAATCTTACTGATTACTAACCATTGTGGTCCTAGCTGTTCAACAACCTCTAACGCATGACCACCTAAATTCAAGTTTACCCCTCACAATGTTTCCTTGGCCAATGTTATTTCTGCAAAATATGATTAATATATTATGAGGCTGCTAGGTGCTGCTGAGGATACAGTGCTGTATCTAGAATCAGAAGTTTCTAAATCTACTTCATACCCATACCAGCTCTGAGACCCTGGACAAGTTATTTAAATCTCTGTCTTCCTCAATTTCCTCATCTGTGAAATGGGCATAATAATAGCACATACTTCCCAAAGTTGGTGTGAGAATCAAGCAAAATCTGTTCAAAATTAAAGTGCTTAGCACACTGCCTGGTGCATGGTAGGTCATATATAAATTTTTGTTCTCTATTTTAACCAAGTCCCCCCTCTAAAGTTGAGTTTCTGTTTTGTACTTTGAAGTAGTAACCACCAAATTTTCCATTTTCCTTTTTTCTTATTTTTAGAAATTTGTTTCATTAAATATTTTCTAGTTATATTTGAAAAATTTTAAAAATTTTAAGTTACAAAATTTTGAGTTGCAAATTCTCTCCTTCCATCTTGTTCTGCCTCCCTGAGAAGCTAAGCAATTTGATCTCAATTATAGATGGAAGTCATGCAAAACATATTTCTTATTTAGCCGTATTGTGAAAGAAAACAGACAAAACCTCTAAGAAAAGTAAAGAAGGCAAAAATAAAATCATGCTTTAATCTGCATTCAGAGTTCATCAGTTCTCTTTCTGGAGGTAGATGGCATTTTTCATTGTGAGTTGGAATTGTCTTGAATCGTTGTCTTAATCAGGGTAGCTAAGTCTTTCACAGTTATTCATCCTTACAATACTGCTGTTACCATATACAATGTTCTCCTGGTTCTGCTCATTTCACTTTACAGGGGTTAATAGAAGTCTTCCTAGGTTTTTTCTGAAACCATCCTGCTCATCATTTCTTAGGGCACACGAATATTTCATTACATTCATATACTGCAATTTATTAAATTATTCCCCAATCATTGGACATCCCTCAATTTTCAAACCTTTTCCATCTCTAGAAAAGCTGGTATGTATTTATACACACACACACATGCACACATATATGCATATGCCTACATACATATGTGTATATATATATATATATATATATATATATATATATATATATATTTACAAACAGGTCTTATCCCCTTTTCTTCGATCCATTTGGGATATAGACTTAGTAGCAGTATTACTGGGTCAAAGGGTATGTACGGTTTTATAGCTTTTCCTCTAAAATTTTCAAATCATGTGATCCTATAAAAAATTGTTAAAGCATACCCCAATACATATTTATTGATTTATAAATTATATACATGCACTATCAAATTAATATATTATATAATTTATGGAGACACACAAAAATAGAAACAAAATGGATGACATAAATATAAAATAACAATATTTAAAAGTTTCATTTTATCCATGGTATACAAAACATATTTTCACTAAATTTTATCATTAATTTTTTTTGTGAGAACATTGTGATGGAATATGCTTCATTCTTTTTGAAAATCTTGAGTTAATGCTTTGTGATACAGTGATTCAAAAGTCTAGTTCTCAGTTTATTTTTTGTCATTCTTGATTTTACTGACTTTTTAACTCACAAAGATATAAATGGAAAAAATACCCTATTAGCTGTGTCCAATAAATCAGGATGTACATTTTTTATGTATACCACTAAATTTTTATATATATATAATATGTATTTTTGATATATATATCTATATAGATATTATATATACATAAGGTATATATAATAATATCATATATATTTTTATATATGTCACTAAAAATGCAAAAATTTTGGCTGATATTTGACTAGTAAATTTCCATCTCACTAGAGTTAATTAGTTGTTCCTATGAACTAATGGAAAAGTATTAATTTTTAAAATTTATTTAACTTCTTCCTTAGGTCAAGTTGTATTTTCTCTATGGCCTTCCTTATTATTGAATTTATTTTTTCAATTAACAGCATTTATTTTCTTTCTTTCCTAAAAAAACAAAACAAAAGAAAACCCAACCCTTGTGAGAAATATACTTGGTCATAAATAACTCTGAGTTTGTGAATCTGGGTGATGGGAAAGTCAGACAGTTTGGAAATGGGGTTGGTTTCAAGGGAAAGTAAATTAATTTAGATACTTGAATCTTTGGAAAATGAGAGATCAGTGTAAAAGGTTATAAAGGAAAAAGATAGACTCATGGTTAGAGGCAAGGCATGAGTAATAATCTAGCAAAGGAGAATATGAAGGATTGGTGAAAAATAGGAGAGAGGGGGGAGAGAGAGAGAGAAAGAGAGAGAGAAGGGGGGGGCAGAGATCAGTGTCACAAAAATTCAGAGGAAAGGGTATCCAGGAAGGGTGCATATACAGAAGATGGTAGTAACCAGTTTCAGATGCTGCAGAGTTCAAAGAAACTGAGGGCCAAGAAAAAGATAATAAAAATCATTGATAATTTAGGAGAAAGCAATTGCAATTTGTTGATGAGGTCAGAAGTCATATTACAATGGTAAAAGGAATAGAAGAGAGATAGTTGGTGGTAATCCAAGGGGATAGTAGGGTGAAAAGTGAGAGTCTTTTAAGGATGGGATGATTTGGGCATGTCTGTAGGCTACATGGAAAGAATTAGGAAATAGGAAGAGACTGGCAGTTAGAAATATGTCCAAACGCTTCTGAGAGTCCTCATCTCTAGCTACATCTTAAGTTAGAAATAAGGACGTTCCCAGGAGTGAAAAGTTAGCTTTTTTCCATCTCTAGTTTAGGTTGTTTTTCTCTGTCTTTGTTTCTTACTCTCTAGACCACAGGGTCAAGCACAGACTTTTGGGCTAATCTCAAATACAGCTAAAACCAGATTAAAATGAAATTGAGAAACGTCTAACCAAATAAATAAAAATACAATAGAGATAATGCTAATTTATGGTTTTCTAAGTCAATGTGCCTCTTTTTATTTCAGCTTGACATTCTTATCTAGCCAGCCTCTATCCTACTGCTGCTTGGAAGTCCCTTTGCTGTGTTACTATGTCACATCTCTTTTCCTTGTGTGTGTTTTAACTGCATAGTGAGATGCCCCACCTACTGCGGTAATCAGGCCAGGGTTGGGTAAACAGAAAATGTTTAGAGCACCTTTTCTAGTCCCTTTCCTCACACTAGGAGGTAAACAATGAGATCTTTAAAAGGCTGCTCAGAGACCCAGTGGCCTGCTGAGTCCCGTTGCTGCTTCCAGTGAGAAATGACCCTATAGTCTGGGCCACCTGTGTGCAGGGTTGTGGCTATGGCTCCCAGTTTATCTGCACATGCTGCTTCATCACTTGTTTGTCACCATAGGACTCTGAGGCATAATAATATGGGTGATAACTTTTGATTCTGCACAAATTGGATTTAAGTGAGGCTGAGTTGCATGAAGTTGTCAGCCTTACTCTCTCCTCCAGAGTCATCATAGTCCAGTGGCAGGACAGAGTCAAGATGGCTGGTGATGGCTGAGGATGCAGTGGATGACCTTGGTGTCTTTGGTGTCTAACTAAGCTCTAAGTGTTCTACATCATCTGCTTCACCTGTCTTCATGGCCATTGGAACAAATTGTTCCCATCTGCCTATTCCACCAGAAGAAGTCTTCACATGCTTGGGGTAGACACCCTCCTAACTCACCAATGGATTTAAGACCCTTTGGTTACTCTCAAGGTGGTTTGTCACCTCTACCAAAATGGTTTACTGGGATGTGGCTGCTGTGCATGTTGCAGCTTCTTGGAGCCACAGGTGAGAGTTAGGTGGAACAGGTGGACACCAAAGGTGGAAAGGGCCCTGAAAAAGGATTCAGCAGCCATGACACCAAAGGTATAGTCCTCCCTGAACACATCCTATACCCCTATGTGGTTGAAACAAAAAAGTGTATAAAATGTACTAAAATCTGCAAAGATGATTCCATTCATTGTCGGCACATGGAATGTGTGCACACTAAAGGACAACACAAAATCCAGTAGACCTGAAAGATGAACTGTTCTTGTTGCAAGAGAACCCAACAAGTATTCCATCCAAATAGCAGCCCTGAGTAAAACAAAGTTGGCAAATGAAGCCCAGTTTCCTGAAGTTGGAGCTGGATACACTTTTTTCTGGAGTGGGTACAGTGAAGGGGAGTGTCATAAAGATGGTGTGTGTTTTGCAATCAAAACTAATCTAATCAGCAAGCTGGTATGCCTGCCAAAAGGAGGGAATGACAGGCTCATGACAATGCAATTGCCACTCATAGAAAAGTGCCATGCTACCATCATCAGGGCCTATGCTCCTACCATGACAAACCCTGATGAAGTCAAAGAAAAATTGATGACCTAGAGACCCTTATCATCAATGTGCCAAAAGAGGACAAGCTTATAATTCTGGGTGACTTTAATACTAGAGTGGGCTCAGACTACCAGACTTAGCAGGGAGTCCTAGGGAGGAATGGAGTTGGAAACAGCAACAGCAATGGTCATTTACTGCTGAAAACTTGCACATAGCATGACCTTCTCATCACCAATACTATCTTCTGTTTACCTAAGCCCAATAAAAGTTTATGGGTGCACTATCACAGCAAAAATTGGCATCTAATAAACTATGTGATTGTAAGGAGAAGAGACAGACAAGATGTAAGAGTGATAAAGGCAATGTGTGGTGCAGAGTGCTGGACTGATTATAGACTGATTCTTTCCAAGATAAATTCTCACATTCATCAAAAGTGCCACCCCCAAGGCAAAATGACTACCAGAAGAATTAATATCAACCAATTAGAGTTGTTCTGAGCATGAATAGTTTGTTGCTAACAGAGGGAAAGTTGAGCCAACACACAGCTAGCAAAAGTGGAGCAGAAAAGGAGTGGGCAGCTTTCAGAGATCTGGTGAACAGCATAGCATTTGCTCATCTGAGTCAGAACACTTGCAAACACCAAGACTGGTTTGATGAAAATGATGGGGAATTTCAGAAGTTGCTAAATGAAAAACAAGAACTCCACAGGATTTACCAGCAGGATAGTTCATCCACCTCTAAAAAGACAACATTTAATTCCATCAAAAGAAAAGTACAAGCAAAGCTTAGAGAGATGTAGGATTCCTGGCTCAGTAAGAAGGCAGATGAAATTCAGTTTTGTGCTGATGGTAACAATCCAAAGTGCTTTTATTATTCCCTGAAAGCTATTTATGGACCAAAAATCTATGGTGCATCACAACTACTGCTGATGGAGTCACATTGATTAGTGATAAGGACATGATCCTAGAGACATGGGCTGAACACTTCCATAGTGTTCTCAAGAGACCATCATCAATCAATGCTGAGGTTATTTATCGTTTACCTCAGGTTGAAGTCAATCCCTCCTTAACTGAACTTCCACATGAAGAAGAGGTTTTGAGGGCCATTAGGCTCCTTTCATGTGGCAAAGCACTTGGTGCTGATTCTATTCCAGCTGAGACTGATCATACAAAAGCTGACTGAAATTTTCCAGGTTATATGGCAAGAGGAGGTTATCCCCCAGGAGTACAAGGATGCCTCCATTGTCCATCTCTATAAGGGTAAAGGGAATAGATTGTCCTGTGATAATCACAGGGGGATCTCTCTCTCTCTCTTAGTTATTTCTGGCAAAGTTAATAGGCTGATCCTTCACCTGGAAAATGGTCATCTACCTGAGAGCCAGAGTGGCTTCAGAAAGGTCTGAAGAACAGTTAATATGGTGTTTGCTGCCCGACAACTCCAGGAGAAATTTTAGAAGCAGAACAGAGGTCTGTATACAATATTTGTAGATCTGACCAAGGCCTTTGACCCTATTAGTTGTGAGGGTTTATGGAAAATTATGTCAGAGAAGTTCATCAGTATTGTACATCAATTTCATGATGGCATATTTGCCTGGGTTCCGGATAGGCTCTTGTCCCTTCCCAGTCACCAATGGAGTGAAACAGGGCTGTGTACTTGTTCCCATGCTTTTTAGCATGATGTTTTCAGTCATGCCAAATGCTTACAATGATGATGAATATGGCACCAAGGTCAACTACCACACTGATGGTAAGTTCTTCAATTTGAAAAGGCTACAAGCCAAGACCAAAATGGAGGGAGTGTTGGTGCATGATTTTCTGTTTGCAGATAATCGTGTACTCAATGCAGCCTCTGAAGTTGAGTAACAAAGTTTGTATCAATTCTCTGGTGCCTGTGCTAATTTTGGTCTAAAATTAACACCAAGAAACCAGAGATGCTCCATCAGCCACCACCACCCCATCCATAGGTGGAACCATTGATTACAGCAAGTGGAGAAGTTTTGAATGCTGTAGATAAGTTCATTTACCTTGATAGTCTACTTTCCAGGGGTCTACACATTGATATTGAGGTTGATGCACTCATTACCAGAATTAGCTCAGTGTTTGGGAGGATCCAAAGAAAATTTTGGGACAGAAGAGATATTAGACTTACTACCAAACTGAAGGTCTACAGAGCTGTTGTGCTGACCTCAATGTTATATGCTTGTGAAACGTGGATAGTTTACCAGCACCATGCTAAGAAATTGAATTGCTTCCATTTGAATTGTCTTAGGAAGACTCTGGGGATCCCCTGGAAGGATAAGGTACCAGACTCTGAAGCTCTTGCTTGAGGTGAACTGCCAAGAATTCAAACTATACTTCAGAAAACGCAACTCCAATGGGCTGGCCATGTTTGAATGCAAAATGTACACTTATCAAAAAAGACTATTTTATGGAGAACTTGCAGGAGACAGGTAATCACATAGTGGTTAGAAGAAGTGATACAAGGACACTCTCAAGGTCTCTCTCAAGAACTTGGATTTGATTGTGCAACATAAGAGACACTGGCACAGGACTGTTCAGCATGGCATGCCCACATCAGAAAGGGTGCTGTGCTCTATGAGCAAAGCAGAATTGAGACAGTACAAAGTAAATGCATGATGCACAAATTTGGGATATCCACTCCAAATATTCACATGGACTATCTGTGCCCACCCTGTGATAGAGCATTCTGAACTTTTATTGTTCTGATCATTCACAGTCGGAGACACTGAAATTTCACTTTATTATGGTGATGTCATCTTGGTCCTCTTCGAAGACGAAGGACAATAACCATGTTACATCTCTGAAATCTCAGGACTTTAAGGTATCTAAGCAACCTTACCAAGTCCAGCTCTACTATGGTCTAATTTTAAGCTATTTTTATAGCATTGAATATTGTGGTTATAGACTTAACTTCCTCTTATAATGTTGGTTCATCTAATGTCCTTTTTTCATGGAGTCTATGAAGAACAGTAATTACATTATATTTATATGATGTTCTCCAGACATAAGGATAGGGGCTGGGCTCTAAGAAATCTTCTCCGCCAGTGCAGGTTGGCATTCTTCTCCGAAACATGAATTCTTTAGTACCTAGATCACTGAGAGATTCAGAGAATTTCCCAGGGTGCCAAAGTTGGTATTTGTAAGAGATGGGGCTAGCACCCAGATTTTCCTGGCTGCTTTAAGGATGCTTCTAGGTAACTAGGTGCATTTCTTCAGAGTTTGGACAATAAAAATGTCCCTTTAATCCCTCAGTGCAAAAAGAGCTTAAGAATTTTAGTTGGAGTGTCTAATTGTTCTTATTAAAATGTATTTAAAACAGTAAACAGACAAATATTACAAGCCATAGCCTATTCAAATCCTCAAGCATTACTGATATGCTGTTTGGATATTAGGAAGCTACATTTTATACTTTCATTTAGATTTTCTGCTTATTAAAGAAAGAAAAAAGTTGTCTTCATGCTGTGAGAACCTCTATTTTAAAAGATTAATGAAATTAATGAAAGTATAGTTTGGCAATCATTCAAATGATAGCGCAACCGAGTTCCTCCTTTTGTCTTCATTTCCATTACTTCTAAGGCTGCTGGGTGTTTCATTTTTTAGAAAAGACTCCATCTCCTGCTGAGCCACTGCCTTTTGTAAATCTTGGGTTCCTCTTCTGAGCTCTCTCAAGGTTACTAAAAGAATGCTATAAAAGACATTTTTGCTGAAGCTCTCTCTTCTCACAATACTTTAAAAGATCAAAGATTTGAACCTGGATTTAAGGGACTTCTCAGTCCCACCCCCTCATTTTACAGATAAGGTCACTGAGACCAAGAAAAATTAAGTGGCTTGCTCAGGATCATACAGCTGGTAAAAGGCAGAACAGAGCTTATGAACCTTGATCCTCTGTCTTCAAATTCAGCACACTTTCTACTGTACCTGAATACTTTTCTCAGGCTACTATTTTATGTTAATGTTGAAGGATACATGGCATGGAGGGAATTGGTGGTTTATACCAACAGCAGCAAAATTCACCTGCCTCCATATAGTTCCACGATTGGCTTGTTAAGATATTAGGATCCTAGTCTGAGATTCTTACTGAACATCCGAGTGAAACTTGTCCAATTCTACTTCCCTGTGGACAGACCTTCAGATCCTTGAAGTCAGCTGTCATGTCTCCCCTGAGTCCTTTTCTCTCATCTGTGGAGTTTGAATGGAATTGGTAGAATGTTGGGCCTCACATGGGGAAGACCTGAATACAAATCTGATCTCAGACACTTACCGACTGTGTGTCACTGAAGCTCTGTGTCCTCAACTGTAAAATGGGAATAATGGCAGCACCAACCTCGTAGTGCTTTTGTGAGCATGAAATGGGATAATATTTGTAAAGTGGTTTATAAAGCTTGAAGCTCAACATGAACGTTGTTACTATTATTTAAATGATCTTCATATAATGTGGATTCAGGCACTTCACCATGTGGTTTGCTCTCCCAATAGACTGACTAATGTCATGCTTAAATTGTGAGCATCTCAAGGGCAAGAATTGTCTCTTACCTCTCTTTGAATTCCCAAATGAAGGTTTATTGATTGACTCACTGGTCCCTAGAACTGAACAGTATTTTCTGACCTGGGCAGAGTACCAAAGGACCTTATTTTCACTGCAGATTTAGACAACAAAGGCTGGAGCAGTGTCTCTAGAACAGCACTTCAAAGATTAATACCAATTAATAGTGTAGGGCTGGGAAAGTAGGGTGTAGGGAAAGAGCTCTACTGGTCAGTCAGTAAGCATTCAGTAAGCGCTTCCTGTGCGCTGGACATTCTGTCATCTAGTTCTTCCCCCTTATTTTACTAGAAAGGAAGCCTGGATGTGAAGTGATCTTCCTTAAGGTCATACAGTTAGTAAGTGGTGAACCTGGGAAGCCAGGTCCTCCAACTCAAAACCTAGCATTCTTTCTACCCCTTTAAGAATGTAAATTTCAGAGAAGGTGCCATCCTGCATTAGTAAAGAGAATTTCCCCATCTAAGAGTTCCCTATTCCAATGAGATCACAAGGCAAGTCCCCATCCACATCCCTGGAGAATATTACACTGCTGTAACATATCTAAGGTTCTTCATTGGCTCCATAGGCAACATTGCAAGGGACTATGATTCTTAGCAAGGGGTCCTTGGTTAGATTATAAGGATTCCTTTAACTTGAACATGGAAAAAATACGTCTTTATTTTTATTCAATGATGACTAAAATTTAACTTTTTCTTCAATTAAGAATGCAGGGAAAAACAAAATGAAATATGGTTCTGGGAAGAGGTTCACAAGCTTTCCCAGGAAGTCAAAGGGTCCAGGACCCTGACAAAAGAAGGCTAAAGAAGCCCTGATCTGTATCATAATGGTCTGGAGGAGTGAAAGGGAATACAGAATTGCTCTAGTCCTCTCCCATAAAAATATCCTTAGAGATCAATTCATTCCTTCATCAAACACTTAAGAAGCGTCTACTGTATGAAACACACTGTGCTAGGCATAGGGCAGTTGCTCAAGGTCACTCCAGGGAAGGAAACTCCTTCTTCTAACAGCGATGCATAAGTTCTTTGTAGCATATACTTAAATAGTTATTTGAGAGTATTGAAATATGCCATAAGATGAAATTAAATGAAGAAACCAACATTACTACTACATACTACTAAGTGTCTGAGGCAGAATTTGAACTCAAGTCCTTGTGACTCCAAGTCCAGTATGGCATGCTGCATGTCCCATAATCAAGATGAGACTTGAACCCAGATCTTCTTGACTTCAATGTCCAAGTTCTTTGTGCTATGCCATGCTACTGTTCATTGAGCTTATGAACGCAATTTACACCATGGACTTGTCTTCTTAGATCCATGTCCTTGAGACCCCAGACGACTGAAAGAATGAAATGCTCCATCATCTTTAACTCTGTTGCTTACTTGTTTTGCACCCTAGGACAGGTTACTCGCCCTGTGTGAGTCCCAATGGAAGACTGTAATTTACATGGCTGTTCAATATACATTTAATTTTTGTCTTGTATTTTCCCTCTCCGTGGAGATGTACTTTTGTTCAGCGCACTGCACTTAGCAGGTCTCCAAGGGGCCTTTCCAATTTTAAGTCTGTGAGCTTATGTTAACAGAATGATAACAATGATAAGTGAATTTAAAAAATTCCAGTGAAATATTTTATTATTAATAATAATAACACTAATATTGATGTAATACTTGCAAAGTATATTACATATGTCATTTCATTCAATTATCACAACCATCATTTTGGGGTTCATGTTATTATCATGCTCATTCGTCTGCTAAGGGAATAAAGGCTGAGAGAGCTTAACTGATTTTTCTACGGTCACCTGTTCAGAAAGCGTCCGAGATAGGGTTTTTAAAACTCTGAGACTCTTCCTCTGTCCCATGTAATTTGCCCTTCCTTTCTTCTTAACCAATGTTTTCTAGGCTGTAAAGCAGAAAAGTCTAGAAGTTGAGCATCTGGTTTATTTTTGCTTTGTCACTTGAATACCCCACTTAACACGTTGTAACCTCAAAAGAGTTTCCTTTTAAAAAACAACAACCCAGATGCCACTTGAAAAAAAATAAAAGAAAGCTGATTTCTTAGGTGTTCAGCCATTTTTCCCAAGGTATTTGAAATTCTGAACATCCCACAGTGAGTAACTACTTGAAGCAGGTTTTGTAAGCGAAATAATATTGCAGTGTTTCACAGATGCCCAGTCTGAGCTCAAGAAGCCCTAGATGTGACATTTTCAGAGCTGAAGGATGGCTAACATATCATTTTCTTTTCTATTGCCTTGTGAAGGGTCATACTCCAGCCGATAATGGGCATCGAGTCTCCTCTCCACTCCATTTCCCTTATGAGGTTGTAACACAGTATTGGGCGCAATAAAGGATAGTTGATTATATGAATTCAAACTTGAGTCTTGCATGGTGTGTGAACACAGAGAGTTTAAATTTTGTTTCTTCATTCTTAGGGACATTAAATAGATTAAATTCCAGCTATTTGCCCAAGCTCAAGTAAGAATATTTCACTCATCAGTTTTCCACCTTTCCTGCCTGATATTCAGCTATCCCTTTACTTAACTGGACCATTTACATTTGTATAGCCAAGATTGAATTAATTGTCAAAAACCCAATCTTAAAGCATGTATGTTAGGGTCTATCCTCCAAATACCCCTTTTATTTCATATGATCTTTGCTTGTGCAGTGTGATTTATTTTCATTCTTTAGTCATTACACCATTACAGATATTCTTTTGGGGTTCTAGTGTATCACTTATTGTGTTACATTAAATTTTTGTCCCTGCGGAGTAGTGGATCTAATTCCATTCTGCATATGTGATACCTGGCTGAGAGCTGAGCTCTTGGAGAACAGGATATACACAAGATGGATACTTGGGAATGGATTGTTACCTCTAAGAGGGTTAGATGAGAGAGGAAGTGGAGTATGAGTGGCCAATTTTTACCTACATCAAAATTTATTTCAGGATGGGCTCTGCTGAATATCTGCCTAAGGGATACATTTTCTTATGAAATGTGAAGAAATGCTATACTGAAGTAATGAAAATTATCTTGGAAAAAAAAATAAAAATCATTACATGATTGTCCTAGGGGACAAGGAATTGCAGAACTAAGGAGGAAAGAAAAGAACTACCTAAGTGGAAATAGCACTGGATGTGGACTCAGAGGACCTGGGTCCAAACCTTAGTAATGCCGCATGTCTGACTGTAGGCTAGTCATTTTACTTTTCTTAGAGGCATCTGTGTGCAGGCGTGGCTTTAGGAAGACCTGAGTTCAAATCTGACATCAGACACTTACTAGCTGTGCGACTCTGAAGAGTCACTTAACCATTGTCTGCCTTAGTTCCCTCAGCTATAAAATGGGAAGAATAAAACCACTTACCTTCCAGAGTGGTTGTGAAATATCAAATGAGAGAACAGTTAAAAGGTGCTTAGTATAGTGCCTCGAACATACAAGCTTATTTCCTTCTTTTCTCTCTGGGTCTCCGTTTTCTCATCTGTTAGATGATGGGTTAGACCAGATGATCTCTAAGGTTTCTTCTAGCTCTACATTTAGGATCTGATAGTCTTTGCACACTTTTTTTGGCGACAGAACCAGTTACAAAAAGAGGAGGATAACCTTTTTTTCCCCAATAAATCAACAAGCCTTTATTAAGTGCCAACTGTGTTTTGGCACTATTCTAGGCACTGTAGTTACAAAGCAAAAAAGGAAACATTACCTGTCCTCAGGAAGCTCACAGCTCTTTGTGAAGCTAAAAGTAGAAGGAAATATTTGCTAAATTGATCAAAATTTTCCTTCTTTACTCAGTCAATTAAATTCAACTCAGTCTCCTACACGGAACCACTTCTTATCCTGATAGCTATTCATGATTCTCCCCCTGCTGCATTACACTGTATGTATGTATATATGTATATATATATTTTTAAACATACTTTAAAAATTTATTAATTTATTTTAAACATAAATACTAAAACAAATCTACAATAAGAAAAAGAAAAATTATAAGTTTAAATGTAAAACCTTAAATACAAAATAAGAAAAGATAAAAAGCATTGCCATGTGCACAGCAGAACATGAGGATTCAAAATATACAGTATTAAATTTTCAGTGCAAGGATGCCTATATAATAAATACTATGCATTGTGTTTGGAGCTGTCCATCTTTTCTTTACTCCTTAGTTTCCTTCTGTTCTCTGCTGTGCACTTTTTATTTTGTTCTTTTTTCTACCTTCCTCCCACCCTACCAAAGAAGGCTGCAATTAAGCACACATACACACACACATACACAATATACATATACATACACACATATACACCTATATACCATACATACATATACTCATGTATATTTTCATACATACATATATATACATAATATCTATAATACCTTATACATAATATCTATAATACCTTATACCTATAATACCATACCTTCCTTCATAAGTCTGAGTCTTTCCATATTTTTCTAACTCCACCAATTTATCTTTTCCTATGCCATAGTATTATTCCAACCTTATACTATCAATTTTAAATAGTCTAAAACAATATTGATTAATTTGAATGACAGTGTAGTTGCCCTATTTTTCTCTTATGATTAAATCTACTTTAGCTTTAACTTTGTCTGAAATCATGATTATTAACCCTATTTTTCCCCCTAAGAAAGTCTACTCCTTATCTTTATTTTGTGTTTGTGTGTATCTCTTATCTTCTATCCCTCCTGACTCCTCTACTTTGATTCTGCCCTTTACCTTGACTTCCTATCACTTGACCTACCCCGCTCCAAGGACTCCTCCCTTATCCTCCCATTCCTGTTAACCTAAATACCCTTCTATTACCACCCCATCCCATTCCATCACTCTCCCCTCTAATAATACCTCCCTTATCCTCTCCCCACTCTGTATCCTCTTAGCCTTTTAAGTCTTTCTGAATTTAGAAGACTTGTATACCTTTCTAGACATATATGTATTGTTCCCACTTAAACCCACTCCCAGTGAAAGTAGGGTTCCAGAACCACAAGCCCTCCTCCACCATCCAATTTCTCTGGGTCTGTTCTTCCACTTGTGTAAAATAATTACTTGTTTTGACCCATTCCTAAATGGTTTTACTTTTAAAAATCATATCATATTCAGTTCTACCTCAATCTTTCTTATGAACTGCCCAATTCCTAACAACAATCTTAGACATATGTTTTATGTTCTCATATAAAAGGCAAACAGCCCGTCTTTATTGAATCCCTTGTAATTAGTTTTTGATGTGTACCTTATATTTCTTTCGGATCTTACATGCCAAATCTGCTATTAAATTCAGGTTTTCTTTTCTTTTTTTTAACAAAACCCTGAAAAGTTTACAATTCATTAAATACCCATTTTTTTTTTTCATTCAGGATTATGTTTACCTTTACTGGCTATGTTTTCAGATGTAACCCCAGTTCTTTTGCTCCTCAATATATAGTATTCTAAGGCCTGAAGTCTTTCAGTGTCACCACTGCTAAGTCTTGTGTGGTTCTACTTGTAGCACTGCCATATTTAAATTATTTTTTCTTGTTCATAATATTTTATCCATGAACTGGGGTTTTTGGAATTTGACTATGATAGATTTTCCTCATAGAACCTCTTTGTGATTAGTGTATTTTTTTTCTGTTCCTATTTTCTCCTCTTGTTCTAACACATCAAGACTTTTTTATTTAATTATTTCTTGTATTATTATATCAAGATCCTTTTTTGATCATAGCTTTCAGGTAGTCTCATTATTCTTACATTTTCTCTTCTTGATCTCTTCTCCAGATCAATTGTATTTCTTATGAGATGTTTCACATTCTCTTCTATTTTTTCATTTTTATATTTTTTTTTTTATTTCTTGGTCTCATAATTTTGCTGGCTTCCCCTGGCCCATCAAGAAAAACTTAAGAGTCAAAAAACTTAGGAAGTCTAAACGGTCCATTTTTGCCATTTCTTTAATTTCTATAGTTACACCTTTGTATTTCTTCCTTAGGTGTAATTTAGGTCTTTCCTTTTGTAGTTCCTTAAGTTGTTTATTATTCTTTTGAAAACATTATGGAGATTCTGAGTTGCTGGATTACAATTTCTGGAGGCTTCTTAAAGTCAATGTAATGTTTTTATCTTCTTCAAAAATATTTGGTTTATTTTCCTTCACTGAGGTGTAATTGTTCATTATGTCGCCTCTTTTTTGAAATTGTTTGCTCATTTTTCTTCCTTTCTCAATTTTTACCAGTCTCCCTCTTGATTTTTTCTATGGAGTTCTTCTTTTCATTGCTTCTTTTTAGTAATCCCTTCATTTCTCTTGCTATAGGTCCTATACTGATGTGCTCCTCCCCTAGACCGTGTTGCATATTTTCTTTTCTCTCCGGAGGAATAGAGATGAGAGAGATCTGTGGTCTTCAAGTGTGGGAATGACCAGTTTGGTCACTGTTGAAAGGAAACTTAAAGAGATCACTGCCACTAGGTCCTGCATATAGCTTTCCTAAGCCCCACACTCCTTGGGTGCTGATTTTACTACTGAATTTTATTAGGGTTTTCATTTGTTCTGTTTAGTAGAGAACATGGTGGCTCTTTACTTCTAAGGGTTTACCAGACACCCAGTCAGCTTATTCCACTATAGTCAAGAATAATATCAAGAGATTTTCCAATCTCAACCTCTCCAGTAGCAGGTATGATAGGTGTGTACCAGGCCTAGCTCTTGCAAAAACTTCTAAAATTTTTATGTAGTCAAAATTGTCCATCTTCTCTTTAATGATTATCACTATGCCTTGTTCAGTTACAGATTTTATGTCTAGTCATAGCTATAAAAAGAAGTTCCTTTCATGCTCTACTTTGAATAAGATGACCTTTTATATTTATACCATGCATTCATTTGAACCTATTATGTATGGTTTAAGATGTTGGTCTAAACTTGATTTCTGCCAAACTGCCTTCCAATACCTTTAGAAGCACTTGTCCAATTAAGAGTTTATTGCTTTTCACAACAAAGAAATCTATCCCATTATGGCAGAGTAAGAATTGACTTTGGACATTATGTAGCAGTCAAAAATCAGTTGTGCTTTTGTTTGGGTTTTCTTTACTTTTGCTATGAACATCCCTAGAAAATGAAATTATTTAAACAATAGAAATACCATGAGAAGAAAACTAATCTATAATGTCCCAATTCATGGTTTCTTAAGTCTTACAGATTTTTCTAATTTACCTTTTCTTCTTTGTTAAGACTTAGTGTTCCCAATTCCTAATTTCCCCAGGGGGAAATTTGTACTTATTTATATTTTTGTACTTCAATAATTTTAAATGAATTCATTACCCTAGAACCCCTGGGCATACATATAAAGTACATACATAACAAAGACAAAGCAAGCAGCTAAAATTTTTTATTCATAGCAGAGTATGCAAATCCAGAAAATTAGATTTTTTGGCTGTGCCCTGGAGTTCGCTGAACTGGATTTTGTTGGATTAACAGCATAGGGGAATTTTGCAGGTGGATCTCTTAATGACCCATGTACTACTTCTAGCTTCATGAAAGTGATACCTACTCAATTTTGAGCAAGAATCCTTTTGTTATCAGAACTGACTTATTTGGTACTTTGGAAGATGGTGGAGATAATTGACTTTCAATCCACAAATATTTCATATGCTTATTTTTCCCACTTTCCAGAAATACTTTCTGGTTCTTTTCACAGGGCTTCTAATTTCACCTATTACTCTTGTATTTACTGTATTAAATGAGTTCTCCTATATTAATGATCATGACCTGTTCAGATGTTATAGATAGTTAAACTCCTTATTACCCTTCCTTTTCCCTTAAACTGTAGGTTGTAGCTTTTTTTAAAATTCCTTTCTCATAAATCAACCTCTATGACTGCTTAATTATTTCTGGTACCATGCTGTAAACATTTTTCTCTTTGTTCTGTGTATAATTTTGAGCAATGGGATGCCTCCAGACCAAGGCACTCACACATACATATGCATCTATATATACATGTATGTATGTGTTTCACATCAGGGGTTTCTACTGACACCACAAAGCCTCAAGGACTGTATTAATATGATCTAGACCTTGAAACAGAATGGACAGTTCTATAATTCTGCTGTTCCACTGATGCATCCATGTACCTGCATATCTTTTGATAGCCTATTTTTATTCCTCTTGTGAGAATTGTCAGAATCATAACTTCAATAGATCATAGCTGCAATTTGATCAGGCTTCTTATACTGATTAGATCTGCTTGAATGAGGATTAAGTGGCTCCTTGAGCTACATTTGTTTCCCTTTGGTGCATGTAAATCTCCAAACAGAGAATTGGTCTTCTTTTTTTTTTATAAACTTCTATTTGCAAAATTATCAGGGAAATTCTCAGTCTTGGAGTTCATTCTCTTGGTTTCTGTGTTGATGATTTTTACAAGAGTGATGGGAGAAAAGTATGTAGAATCAGTGACTGAATTTTTTTATTTATTTATCATAGGTCCACTATATGCTGATGGCCCAGGGTTGCATAAGACCTAGTGGAGAACCTGGCCTATTGATGATTTATTATTAGGGGTGAGCTGAATTTCATATAGAATTTGAGGTATTGCATATAATGGTCTGGGAAAACTAGATGGATGAAAGTGAATTATAGTTGAGAGTTCTGACCTGGGTTCAATTAAGTAAGGAGCCAAAATGGAGAATGCATACAGATTGACCTCCTTCTTTACTAGAGAGATCGGGTTTCAATCCTACCTTCAACACTTACTAGCTGTGTGACTATGAATAGGTTATGTTTCTGAGTCTCAGTTTCCTCATTTGTAACATGGTGATTAATACACCTATAATATCTTTTGTATGGGATTTTTTGTGAGGATTGAAGGAGATAATATATGTACAGTATTTTGCAAAAATGAGTCTAATTAGGCTTCTTAGAGTTGACATACAGAGGTCAACTATTATTATGTTAGTGATGATAATGAGGGTGATTACTAATATGTGTACAATGCTTTACAGTTTTCTAAAGCATGTATACACACACACACATATGGTCCTTAAAGCAATGTATATAGTCCTAGCTATCTATTTATTAAGGATCATTAGTCATAAGCGTTTTAAGAACTGGAGTGACAGAGCTCACATGACTAACAAGATGGCACACTAGATATATTCTTTAATCCTCTCTGACTCTCAACTGCAACTACCTCCTCAGGTCAAGTTATTAAAAAGTGTCACAAAGTAATAGCCCTATGATTTTGGAGCAGAAAATATAATTCTCTAAATGTACTCACTTAGCACTCCTTTCTCCTCACTGTATGGCTCATGAGGGTACAAAATCTAACCCACCAGCTTATGCTTTCCTATTTACATAGCAATTTCCCTGCTGCTACAGTATTTGCCAGCCAATCCTACTTTTGCCCACATTTCCATTATTCTATAAGCATACCTTAACTCTATGATCTAAGGGAGCAGTACTTAGCTAGAGAACTGAAAAAACAGAAGGAACTGGAGTTGGTTACTGGCCTGCTATGGAGATATATGAGTCTTGAAGAAAAGGGCACTAGCATCTAACTGAGGCCAATCTTGTTTCCTCAGAACTGTCCTATGGCAGGGATTGAAGTCAGTGAAAAACCCAACTGGGGAGGAGAATTTTAGACACTAGCTCCAGGGGACCCGTCAACAAAGGGGAAGAAGTCAGAAAATGAGCAATAGGGGGAATAATAACGAAAATACTAAAACCAACAAAGCTCTCAGAAGAAGAAAACTCAGTAAAAAACCTCGAAGACAAGCAAATAAATGAACTAGGAAGATATTTAAGCAGAAGGGAAACTAGCTACCATGACATCTATGGAACTACAAGTGTCTCTAAACAAATACTGCAAAGCAAAGGAAATAGAACAAGCATATGATGAAACAGACAGCTCTGTGGCATCTCAAGGGAGCACAGAACCAAAGAAGAATTGTCTCTCATGGTTTAAGGGGAAATTAGATTCTTGAAAGACTTTTAAGAAGAACACCTTTCAGAATTTATGACCTGCACAGCAGAATGAATTATCAGAATAAGATATTTGACTCCATGGTGGCAAATATCTTCAAAGAAGCAAAGCAAAAAAAAAAAAAAAAAAAAAAAAAAAAACAACCAAAAATCAAAACCTTATTGATTGGGAATACACACACATTGATGTGAAGGACGATTTTGAAGAAGAGAAGCAGGAAGTAATAACGTTGAAAGAACTCATAACCTCTATATCGCCTCACCGAGACTATAACAATATGCTACTGGTGTTCTCCCCGCCACAAGTCTCTCCTCAGTCTAGTGTATCCTTCAATCAGCTTTCAGAGTGATCTTCCTAAACTGTAAGTCTGACCATGTCATGCCCTAGTTAATGAACTCTTCTGGCTTCCTAGTGCCTCAAGGATCAGATATAAAATCCTCTTTTTGACTTTTGATTCTCTTTATAACCTGGCCCCTTCTGCCTTTCTAATCTTCTTATATACGCTGTTCCCCTTCACATACTCCACAGTTCAGCTAAGCTAGCAGACTTCTGGTTCCTCAAATGGAACAGCGTCTCCAATAGTGTCTCCAAACATTTGCATTAGTTATCCCTTATGCCTGGAATGCTCTCTGCACACTTCTAACTCACATCTCCCAGCTACCTTCCTTTAAGAGTCAGTTCAGATTCAATTTCTTACAGGCAGTCTTTCGTAATTCCCTTTAAGTACTAATACCTTCACACTGAGATTGCTTTTCATCTACTGTGTGGGGAGATATGCTAGGAACAAATCTTGTATGTAGCTAGTTACTTCCATGTAATCTTATCCATTAAGATGTACTCTCTGTGAAGATAGGGACTGTTTATACATCCCTTTGTTTTACTAGTTCTTAGAACAGTATTTGACACATCATAAATATTTAATAAATGCTCATGGACTAACTGATAATGAAACATTTAAAACAGCAGAAACTAAATGGCAGGAAGTCTTTCAGATTTTCTTCAGAAAAGTTGATAAATTGAGTTGGTTTCCTTATGTCCCCAAAAGAAAGCCAAGAATGTCATATCAGAGGATGCATGTTTGCCTCTTGCACATTGTACTTCTTACAACGAGTGTAAGCAAAAATGACTGGCAAGATAATTGAAGCTTATATGTCAACATCTGTTGCAGAGGATGCAGAATTAGAGAAATTTTGTGGAGAACTTACAAGACGTGTTAACTTCCATGAAAAATAAACTCAAGGGAGTATAGCAAAAGCTCTGTTGAAGACATGGTTTGGGATCAGGAAATGAAAGGGACTAAAGACTTGTAGACTTTCATGATGCTAGGGCATCTTTAGTAATTTCTTTAAGAAGACTGATGAACATTTAATGACATCATAAAAATGAAACACATAAAGGAAATGACTGGTTAGGCAGAAGTTATCTCCATCAGCTCTTTGCATATCGTCAACCCAAATATTTACTTTCTCATCTTGAGAAAACTCTCAGGAGAATGTTCTATGCATATATCTAGTATATTTTTTCTATGAATGCGATATGGGAATAAGTAGCCTTTCTAAAGGGTTATTCCAAAGCAGGCCATATCAGATATGGCTAAATAATTATCTGAGAAATGTAGCAAACCTACAATTCTTCTATGTTTACTACTTATTTATTTAGAGAAAGCATTTGTCTCCAGAGAACAAATTGTAGTCGGTAAGACTCTCCTCAGACAAGATATCTCCCACATGGATGTTAAAATCACAACTCTTTGTGAGAAATGACACTTCAGGGATTACTTTTTTCCACAACCACTGGTTTTTGACCTCTAGCAGAGAGTATAGGGTTTTCAGTGACTCCCAAGCTGTTCACTGTCCATCCTGGTAACATCAGCTCTTTCAAAGACTACCATATTATTCAGAATAATGAAAGTTTAAAATCTTAGAACAATTGAAGTTAGAAAATGCCCAAAGCACAATGGTTGAGGCTGTAGCATATTCCACATGATAACTTGCGTTCAAGAAGTTTTATTTGTTATTATGGAGGATATGTATAATTCATAAGAAAGTGGGATGGTCATGTAGCAAGAATGTGAAACAACATATGGATAACTTAATTACTATCCTGGAACTCCTATAATGTCAAAGAAATACAAAGAAGGCTTTCATTGTGTTAGAGGATCCTTCAAAAAGAGAATAACTGACTTGGTTGGAAACGAAAATGCACTGAGGGGAAAGACAATCTGGAAGAAGAGAAGCAAAAGGCAATAACATTAAAAGAAAACGATCTCTATATTGAAAAAAACACATTAATTTCAAAGGATATGTAAAGGCAACTTGAGCATTGTAAGTCTCTCAGAATAATGACTTGTCAAAAACCATGAACCTAAAAATGCAATAAATAATACAAGAAAACCGCTCAAACTTTTATATACAAAACATTCCTATGCTGCAAGCTCTAAGTTAAATTTGTTAACTTTGTTAAATTTGTTAACTTTGTATTTGTTAAATTTGTAAACTTCAATGACAACACATTTTGCAAATGTTCGGGAGAAAGACTTTCAGATATAAAGGAAAAGAAAATTGAATAACATGGGACTATTCTGTGCCCACCAAAAACCCCAGGAGGGAATGGAATAACATATAGCAGAGACTAAAAGAGCTCAAGATGCAACTCAAGATGGTACGCCTTCCAAATTTGAGCATAAGCACTAATGGAAAATGACAGATATTTAACTAAAAATGTTGTTTGAAACATTCCTATGAAATAAACCAGACCTAAATAAATTATTTGCTTTTCAAACACCCCAAATAATACATGATAAGTATAAAGCAAGCAGGGCTGAGGGCAAGAAGAATAAGAAAGAGACTATTAAGAGATTTCTATCTAAAAGTATGAAAGAAGACAAGGTTGAAATCAGAATTGAGACATTGATGGTGGAGAAACAGTCCTGAAATGTCATGGACTAAATAATATTCATAATACTCTGCCTAAGGGGGAATCATTGGTTTTTGTGGGACTGAATTTCAGAATGAAAGGGTTCATAATGGGAGGGGGGAAGAGAAGAATGAGAGAGAGGAGAATATGTATCCTACCCTAATCAAATCAAAGATTGACATAAAAGGGAAGATAGGCAAAGGGTAGGATTGACTTAGGGGGAAAGTAAAGAGGATTTCTATTTTAATGGTGTAGGAGACCCACTGAAGAAAGTACCTATGGAGGAAGAGACATTCTATAAGGAAAAATAGGGATGTTACAATGGGAATAATTTGCGGGGATTTGGTCTTTAGAGAGATTATTCATCCTGCCTCAGGAGAAAGTGAACCAGATCTCCTGAGGGCAACTGATACCCTGAAGAGTGGGAGGGCATGAACCTAGACAGATTTCATATCAAATGAGAAAACACAATCGCGAGAAAGGTAAAGGATAGTAAAGAATCACACAATTGGGAACATGTGGTAATCCATACCATGGAGTAGTAACGTCATCCTCTCTATTACATGCAGGAATTTCTGTTTCTAAGCATGAGGCACAATAGAAAAAGAAGGCCAGAAGACATTATCTAGAAGCTATTTAGAAGAGGGAACTCTAAAGAGATACTTTAGAAGCTTTGATTCTTTGAGGAATAAGGTCAAGGAAGGCCTACATCAGAAATTATAAGGGCCAAGTAAAGGAGAGTAAAAGTCCAAGATAGACACTGTCCCTTATGCCCCTTAGTGGCACTTAATCTCGTTGAGGATGGGAACAGTTTGGTTTGTCTTTTCATCCCCTGGACTTAGCCTGGCACCTAGGGAGCATATAATTAATTATCTTAGTTGAATTAAATTCACAGTACAGTAAATGAGATCTGATAAGCCAGCTTTGGTCATATCTTATTTGCATCCAGGCCTCTTCAGTACTATCAGGATATCCCCAACCCTGCAATATCTACCACCCCCTCCCTTCCATAGCTTTATAGCTCCCGTTTGTGTGTTGTCTTCATTTGTTAGAATATAAGTATCTTGAAGGCAAGGACTTCATTTTTTGCTTGTATTCCCAGGCTGACACATAGGAAGTGTTAAATAAATCATCTATCTGTCTATCTGTCTATCTAATCTAATTACAAAATGGATCCTATAAAAAGTCTTTCTGTCCATATTTATAGAGCCTAATATCATTCATTTTATAATTAATTATTTAATGTTTGTGGATTGGGTTGATGTGAAGAGGGTTTTTGGATGAGGTAGGCCTTAACTAGGCCTACTTTGGCTAGAATATGGATACTCATCATCCCCATGGAGGAGACAAAGGGCAAAGCATTCCAGGATCATTAGATAACCAATTTAAATTGATATTGAGCGTTAATGTAGGAATATTATGGGATAAGCCTGGAAATGAAGCTTGCAGCCAAATGGTAGAAGGCCTTTAATGTAGGTCTTTAAAGAATTTGAACTTTGTTAACTTGAGCCAAAGAATGTCATGCCAGATGTTAGGTTTAAAGAAGATGAATAAAGAATGGATTGGAGTGGACAGAGAAGGAAGAAATGTTCATAGGGTGGTGCTGATGGAAGACAGATATTGGGAGAGAGAGGGAGGTTGAAAAGACCTGTGGAGCACTCACTTGAGAAGTCTAACAGCAAAAGGCAAGAGGATTGAAAACAGGATGTAGGAAGTCAGCAGGTTCAAGGGGAAGGCTTTTATTTGCATTTTCCAAACCCAGATATTCATTCATATTTCTCAGAAATGAAAAACAAAGTGATTAGTTTTCAAAGTTCTGTTTTGTTAGCTCCTTTTCCCAAAAAACTCCAAACACATAGCAATGATGTTTAAGAAAATTGACTTTTAGAATGAAATATATTTCAGAGTTCATCAGTTTCATTTGGGTAATGATATAGTTTGCTGGAAAGAAATGTATCTTGCTAAAGTGATAACTTGTGTTTACTGAAGCAGAGCAAAGAAAGAAACATTGAATTTTAGTTACGTACTCCCTTTCCTGTTTTTGGAAATATCTAAGAAACGGCCCCTTTTATTCCCTGTCAAACAAGAAAGAAGAGCTATGTCATGTCAGAGATATATTATTTTGTTGTATCCTTAAGAATATGAATGAGATCAATTAAAGAATATATTTGCATATCGTTGTTGATGCAGATATCTATGTATTTATCATTTGTTTATTTTGAAATTTGAATTGTCAAGTCAACATATATTTATGAAGTACCTACTATGTGCCAGGCATTGCCCTAAGTGCTAGGGATACAAAAAACTCCCAAACCCAGTCCTGTAAAATACTCCAAAATTTATGCTAAATCCTTGGATGTCATGTTTAGCCAATAACAAGCTGACAAGTATGACATTTATAAATTTCATTAAGGTAATTTTGCCAAGAATTAAAAAAAAAGAAACAGGTAACTGATAATTGATGATTGTGTTCCTTTTTATGTACGAAGATGTACTTAGAGTCATGTTCTTAGAGTTGCTTTCCTACCAGTGCTGATAAATTCTGGTTGGGTCATCTACCTATGATTTGTAAAGCTTACTAGCTGGGCCTAGATCTGGACCCCCCTGGTTAGAGAAGGAAGGTATTTGAGTATGTGTGTTTATAACTAGAGTAATTAGTAATGCTTGAAAGCACCATGATTTAACTTCTGGAATCAACTGGTCTAGACTGTGTAATCCACCAGAAGATACTTAATCTTTGTTAGATCTTTAAAAGTCGAACATGTTGGATTTGAAATTAGGTCAAACTTTCTGCAGTTGGCACTACATTCTAACTCTGGGTTTCTTGGAGTGTTCAAATATCATTTAATTAGAGTCTAGGGATCCATTCCCCTACCATTCTTTTCTCCCAGCAGTCCTTAACAATCCATCAAATTAGTTACTCCCCCAGGCTTGGGAACGTGTTTTTTAATTTCCTATTTGTCTGAATATGGGAACTGGTGCACGTGCAGGGCACATTTTTCAGCATACTGGGCTGATGCAAAGTCTCTACTTGGAGAAGTCAAGGAACCTGCTTCTGGAGGAGTCATGATTGTATGTAGTGGCAGTTCCTCAGAGATAATGTAGGCATTCTGAAACTGGTTCTTTCATTAAATGCATGGTTAACAAGTGGTTTTTTCAATTGGCTGGAATGATGCTGGAATGAAGGCATCTTTATGGAGGTCCTATTCTTGGACTACTTGGACTATTCATCTCAGCACTTTTGGGGACCTCGGTCCCCTTTACTCATGATGTCTGGTGCTATAAGAGGAGAGGTTTTGGGATCTTCTCCCCTCTGAGACCATGTGGCCATGTTAAAGGATCTTGGCTTTTACATTTATTTTTTTCCATTTCAGGAGAAGGGATAAGAGCCTCTAAACTTGTGAGTTTTGAAAGTTGGAGAAGTCATCCTGTCTTTCTAGCTGAGGTTTGTAGTCAATATATCACCGATGCATACCCTAAGGGGTAAGGTGCCTTTGGGATCCAAGCCAGTAAGAATTGGGATGAGTGAGTGTTTGGAGATGTGGCCATATCTGCATGTGAACGTGTTGGGACCAATTTTATCTAGAGATTGAGCCAAGATTGTGTCTTTGAGATGTTTAGAAGGGACTGTGGACGTGTTTGTATGTTTGTTCTTCTTATATCATCAAAGTGAATGCCTCTTTGTAATAGCCAATTGATGTAAATTGTTCCTGTGGAACTAGGGCACCAGTCCGGGGCAGCTTGAACAAAGCTAATGAGAACTTGAGCCAGTGGCCACAGAGAGGTCATAGCCGCAAACACCTCAGAACTCCCTAACCAGAAGCTATCACTGCCTGGCTCTAGGATAGGGAGTCACATCAAGGTTGTTTCATTTGATTGAAAGGCACATTTCCCATTGCCTTTTCCCCATGTTCAACTTTCTTGGCATTCCCTTTTCATCCAATTTCCAATACATTCTAAGAGGGCTCCTGATTAAAAACCTAATAAAATTGAAACCATGAACATTAGAGCCAAACTCTCCTGCTATTTTTCCCCAGTACATTATGTATCATCTCCCTCTTCTGTGTCTTTACCCAAGTGGACTTCTGTGTCTGGAGGATATGTTTGGATGTAGAATCTCATTTTTGCACAGTGGAGGTGCCACCACATCCTATATGTGGACTTATTCTCTGGATCTCTTTGATTGTTACCACTTTGGTTCCCACTTGAAATAAATTTGGATATGTTTAGTATTTATTCTTCTGTTCATGAGTAGCATTCCCTCAGCAGAATATAAATTCCATGGTGGGAGGGGGGGTTATAGTTCATTCCTCTCTTTTTATGCCCTAATTAGCACATACATCATACACAGGAGACAATTAATTACATTTGAAATTGATAATGACTCAATTCTACTTTAAAGCCTTAATTCACATTTTGTTCTCTCCATTCAAATGCTCCAGTTGGGCTCTGCAGCAGTAGAAGTACTGTCATATACTTTGTATCTTTTCAATTCAAAAGTACTTGCAATGTTGGAGTCTTTGCTTCAGGAGAGCTCTATATATTCAATTCTTTTCCCCTAAGGAATAAAATCCTCATCTGATTCTGACCTATATTTGTCTGTAGCCCCTTCCTCAATTCTTTCATTCTTACCTCCTCTCTAGAACTTTTTTTGCCTCTTCAAGGAAAGTTTCTATTTCTCCTCATGTTAACCATCAATTTCTCATTGATTTAAAGCAGAGAAATAAGACTTTAATGATTCACTGAGTGCCTTTTCTTACCCCGAAGTACTTTGCATTCACTTTGTACATACATGGTATTTATCTATGTATATATTTTCCATCATCCACTGGAACATAAGTTTCTTGGTGTTTCTGGTTTTTTTTTCATGGTCCCATTATCTGCTATAGTGTCGGGAATACAAACAAATGCTTATTGAATGAATGAATGGAACTTTTACATTTCACAATTTGGGAACAAGGAAGTTGTTTGGTGACTACCTTTCCTTGAATGGTTTCTATCCTTGTATGTGATCACTTATGTCATTCCAAGTGCTTCTTGCCTCCTGGTTATATGGTAATACTTGGTAAACTTGTGATTTCATGATTTTTGGCCCTCCTCCACCAACCTTTAGACCTTCTCATTTTTAGTAACTCTTGTCCTTGTAGTGGGACTAACACTGGATTTGGAGTCAAAAGGATTGGGTGCAAATCCAGGCTTGACTATTGGTTTCATGTAGGGTCAAGCAGGTTCAACTCTTGCTCTCCATTTTCTTAACCCAAAATGTTTCTTTGTATAATAACCTGAGGTGTGGTATATAAAACAGAGTGGATCCTCTACAAAGAGATTGACCACTCTGTTGGAGGATATCTTAAACTGTTCCCCACAATGGGTGAGGCCCTTCTGGTGCTTTTATTTTCAGAAAATATTGTATTGACTGCTTCAAATCCCAGGATCCTAGAATGTCTTCTTAAAGGCTATCATGATTAATCTAACAAAACGGATCCGACAATTGATACAGGAAAAGTCAACTGGCTGAAGACTATTTTCCAGATTATGACCTGTAGCAGGGGTCCCTAGTCCACTGAAGGACTACATAGATTGGGGCAAACATTGGGGATAGGCATTATAGATGGAAATAGGGAAGGGAAGAGGTATATATTAAGTGCCTACTATGTGTTAGGTGCTGGTACGTAATGCTTTTGCAGATATTATCTCAACTGATGGACAATGACTCTAGTTCAACACTGAATAGAAGAAAAAAAGAATGGACCAGGAATTTGTGTAGTGCTTTTGAAATTTTATGCTGCTCGCAGTACAAAGGGTCATCTTTTCAGACTAAATATTCTTTCTGTAACACTGTACTATTGACAGTCTTTCAGCACCACCTTCTCCCAAGAATAAAATTACAGATGGAACAAGTGTCAAAGATATTGTTGTGGGGGCGGGGCACAAGTGGACTGCCAAGCATTTTTTAAAATAAAATATTTTACTGCTCTCTTTTGCCCTTTCTTCACCTAAATTCTCCCTGAATTCCTCCTTCCTCCATCCAGACAGTCATCCAACATAATGAATAATATTTTTTAAAAAGCTGTGGAGAAAAAAGCATTCAGCAAAAGTGTTGACCACATCAAAACAATCTGGAAATACATGCAATTTTCATGTCCTTTGCTTTCTCACTTCTGCAGAGGATTAGGAAGAAGTGATTTCTCATGTTTCTTCATTGATCTAATGTTTGTGTTTTGTGATTTTGTAACATTCAATTTTTATCATGTTGTGTTTCTTTCTATTTACATTACTATTTACATGTGCATGGGGCAGCTAAGTGACACAATGGATAGAGCCCTGGACCTGGAGTCAGGAAGACTCATCTTCCTGAGTTCAAATCCAGCCTCAGATACTTACTCACTGTGTGACCCTGGGCAAGTCACTTAATTCTTCCTCCGTTCCTCATCTGTAAAACAAGCTGGAGAAGGAAATGGCAAACCCCTCCAGTATCTTTGCCAAGAAAACCCCAAGTGGGGACACAAAGAGTTGGACACGAGTGAACAAGAACAAAAAGTTATTTTGCACACTATTTTCTTGCCTTTGCTTACTTTACTCTGCATCATTGAGATAACATATGAAGTGCATTGTAAACCTTATGTTGATATATAAATTCTAATTATTTTTGGTTCATGTAAGTCCATAATTTTTTATATTCATCATTTCTAACTGCACAATAATATTCCATTATATTAATCTACCACAATTGGTTTAGCCATTCCTTTATTGATCAATATGGACTTTGATTCTAAGTATTTGATGCCACAAAAGGGTTGCTATAAATATCTTAGTGTCTGTTGGGATTTCCTTTTATCAATGACCTCCTTAGAAAACACATTTAGTCATGGAATCTTTGGGTCAAAGCTGCATCATCTTTTTAGAAACAACTTTTGTTCTAGAAGTTGTATGAAGGATGGATACACAATTACTCAGATTGTGGTCTTACATTTTAATAATTTTATAATATTTTAATTTTCATTACATTTTTAATTTATTTTAATAATTTAATTTTTTATTATTTAATAATGCATTTTAACAATGCAGAGTGCAGCCCATCCATGCCTGTTCCTACTCTTACCCATGTCTTCCCATAAATTCACTGTGGGAATCCAGCTGTTCTTTTGAAAACCTTCATTCCTTCCTTTTCCCCAACATTATGAGGTGACCAGTGGAGCACAAGCAATATTCAAATGTTATCCTTTCCTCTCACCATGTGACCAGTCCACTTGTTTTCACCAATATAATTATCAAAATCCTTTTTAAGCTCTTCCATGGCCTGAGACCAATTCATATTTTTCTTGGAGGCTTTGGATGGAGGAGCTTTGACTTTGTTGTCTTGTTTGTATGTTTTGGTCCTCTTTGTCACCAAAGTAAGATTCTACTGATTCTTTTTCTGTTTTTCGCTCATTTCCCCAGCCATTTACTTGAGTTTTAAGCTCTTCATCATGGTAGATCTCTGCTTCCAGTGAGTGTGGGGGGTGTACCGTCAGCTTCTTGATTCCCTCACAATCTGTGGGCCTAGAGCTCCAGAAACAGTTGAATACTGCCACAGGTTCCTCTGCCCCCTCCCCTCTCTCCTGTCCTGGAGTTCCCACACTGGTCTCACAGGCTTTTTCTACTGACCTTCCAATTTGTCCTCAGTATTTTGGGGTCATGAAGTCTGGAAACCGCCACAAGTATGAGATATTCAGTCCCCCCAAGGCCTTCTCATGTCCCATCTGTGCCAGCCTGGATCACATTGGACTGTCTCCTGTCTCTAGCATAGTATGATAAACACTTCCCAGTGAACTTTCAGGCTGTCTTAAGCTGGAGATTTGTTTCACTCCATCATTCTGTGGGATTTGCAGCTCCAGAATTTGTTTAGAGACATTTTTTTCAGATATTTGGCTGGACTTGAGGAGAACACTCTAGAAAGTCCATGTTGTTACTCCCCATCTTGGCTCTGCCCCCCACCAATATCATTACCTAGTGGTATGCCTAACTCCTCTCCTCTTTCATATCTCATTGTCTGCAATGTGCTATGGTCTGGTCATACCCACTATTGTCTTCTGGGTAATTTTCATTTTCACTTTTTTCATACTCTGTAGTATTCCATAATTCAAAGTCATATAGCAATATGGTACAAGTGAAAAAGAAAACCTGACTTTGGAGTAAGAGAAAGTAAATTCAAATATTTCTTTTGATTTTTCTTACCTGTGGGATCATCAATAAGTCTCCTAACCTATTTCCCAGGTCAGTTGTATTGCTGATGAGATAATTTACTTTTTTTTCCTATTTTTATTCTTTTGACTTTGTTTTATTGTTTTTTGAAGTCTTATGAAATCATTAACTTTCACTTACCCAAGTTTAATTTTTAAGGCATCATTTTCTTCAATTAGCTACTATACTTACTTTTCCATTTGGCCAATGTTGCTTTTCTAAAAAGTTCTATTCTTCAGTGAATTTTCAGTGCCACCTTTTCCATTTGACCTATTCTGCTTTTAACAAGAGTTATTTTTTTCAGCAAATTTTTGTGCCTCTTTTGCTATTAAGTCAATTCAGTTTTTTTTATTTTATTTTTTCCAATTACATGTTAAGAGAGCTTTTAACATTCAATTTTTTTATTTTGAGTTCCAAATTTTTCTACCTTCCTTTTCTCCTCCTCAAGATGACAAGAAATTTGATATAGGTTACACATGTGCAATCATGTTAAATATATTTCCACATTAGTCATGTTGTGAAAGAAGAAACAAAATAAAAGGAAAAAAAAACCATGAAAACCAAAAAACAAAAGCAAAAAAAGCTAAAATAGTGTGCTTTGATCAACATTCAGACCTCATAGTTCTTTCTCTGGATGTTTGGCTTCAATTTTAGCTATTTCATAGAAGAATGCTTTTTTTCTGTTAGTCTTCTATTTTTTTAAATTTATTGATTTATTTTTAGTTTTCAACAGACACTTCCGTAAGATATTGAGTTCCAAATTTACTCCCCATCTCTCTCCTGCATCCACCCCAAGTTAGCATGCATTCTGAATACCAATTTACCCAATCTGCCCTCCCTTCTATCACACCCCTCTCTTCTCTTGTCACCATCCCCTCTATTTTCTTGTAAGACAAAATTCCATATCCCATTGCCTGTATATTTTATTTCCCAGTTGCATGTTAAAACAATTTTTAACATTTGTTTTTAATACTTTGAGTTCCAACTACTCTCCCTTCCTCCCTCCCCTGCCATCCCCCCTGAGAAGGAAAGCAATTTATTATAGGTTATACAGGTGTTGTTATGCAAAACTTCCATAACAGTCATGACATGAAAGACTATATTTTCCTCCATTCTACTTTGCCCCTTCCCATTTATTCTATTCTATCTTTTGACCCTGTCCTTCCTCAAAAGTATTTACTTCTAATTATCCCCTCCTCCCAGTTACCTTCACTTCTTTCATCCCCTACCCTTGCTTATCCCCTTCCCCTGTACTTTCCCATAGTTAGATTTTCATAGCATATTGAGTGTGCATTTATTCCCTCCTTAGCCAAATGCGATGAAAGTAAGGTTCATTCTTTCTCATCTCTCCCTTTCTTTTTTATTTACCCATTCATTCATTCATTTATTTATTTATTATTCATTCATTCATTCATTCATTTATTTAATTTTTTTACATTCATTTTCACAAATTTTTGGGTTCCAAATTTTCTCCCCTTTTATCCCCTCCCCCACCCCAATACCCCAAGCAATCTAATTTTCCCTATCTCCAATCTGCCCTCTCTTCTGTCATCTCTCCCTTCTCTTGTCTCCATCTTCTCTTTTTTCCTGTAGGGCCAGATGACTTTCTATTCCTCATTAACTGTATGTCTTCTTTCCTAGTTGCAACAACAATACTAAACAGTTGTTCCTAAAACTTTAAGTTCCAAATTCTCCCCATCCCTCCCTCCCCACCCATTCCCTTTGGGACAGCAGGCAATTCAATATAGGCTATATCTGTGTAGTTTTTCAAATGACCTCCCTGATAGTCATGTTGTGTAAGACTAACTGGATTACCATCCCTCCTAACCTGCCCCTCCTTGTTCCTCCCCTGTCTCTTGATCCTGTCCCTCCCCAAGTGTTGACTTCAAATTGCTCCCTCCTCCCTTTGCCCTCTCCTCCATCATCCCCCCTTGCAATATCTCCTTCTCCCCCACTTTCTTATACTGTAAGATAGGTTTTCATACCAAAATGAGTGTGCATTTCACTCCTTCGTTTCGTCAAATGTGATGAGGGTAAACTTCTTGGTTTTTTTTTTCTCAGCTCTCCTCTTTTTCCCTCCACTAAGAAAAACTCCTACCTGCCTCTTAAATGACATATAGTTACCCCCTTCCTTTTCCCTCTCTTTCCTCCCCCTACATTTCTCTCTCACCAATTACCTTAATTTCTTTTAAGGTATGGTCCCATCCTATTCAGTTCAATCTGTGCTCTCTATCTCTGTATGTGTGTGCATGTGTGTATGTGTGTGCATGCGTGTACATGTGTATGTGTGGTCCCACCAACTACCCAGATACTGAAAAGTTTTAAGAGTTAGAAATATTGTCTTTCCCTGTATGAGTGTAAACAGTTCACTTCTGGTAAGTCCCTTAAGACTTCTCTTCGCTGTTTCCTTTTTCATGCTTCTTCTCATTCTTGTGTTTCAAAGTCAAATTTTCTTTTCAGCTTTGGTCTTTTCATTAAGAATGATTGAAAGTCCTCTGTTTCATTGAAAGACCATATTTTCCCTTGAAGTATTATACTCAGTTTAGCTGGGTAGGTGATTCTTGGTTTGAGTCCTAGTTCCTTTGCCTTCTGGAATATCCTATTCCACGCCCTTCGATCCCTTAATGTAGAAGCTGCTAGATCTTGGGTTATCCTGATTGTATTTCCACAGTACTGGAATTGTTTCTTTCTAGCTGCTTGTAAGATTTTTTTCCTTGAGCTGGGAGTTCTGGAATTTGGCCACAATGTTCCTAGGAGTTTCTCTTTTTGGATCTCTTTCAGGTGGTGATCGATGGATTCTTTCAGTACTTATTTTGCCCTCTGGTTCTAGAATGTCAGGGCAGTTTTCCTTGATAATTTCATGCAAGATGATGTCTAGGCTCTTTTTTTGATCATGAGTTTCAGGTAGTCCCATAATTTTAAAATTGTCTCTCCTGGATCTATTTTGCAGGTCAGTTATTTTTCCCATGAGATATTTCACATTCTCTTCCATTTTTTTGTTCTTTTGGTTTTGTTTGGTGATTTCTTGGTTTTCCATAAAGTCATTAAACTCCATCTGTTCCATTCTAATTTTGAGAGTACTATTAAATTCAGTGAGCTTTTGAGCCTCTTTTTCCATTTGGCTCATTCTGCTTTTGCATGCATTCTTCTCCTCATTGGCTTTTTGAACCTCTTTTGCCAATTGAGTGAGCCTATTTTTCAAGGTGTTAATTTCCTCAGCATTTTTTTGGGTTTCTTTACCAAGGTATTGACCAGTTTTTCATACTTTTCTTGCATCTGTCTCATTTCTCTTCCCAGTTTTTCCTCCACCTGTCTAACTTGCTTTTCAAAATCCTTTTTGAGCTCTTCCAGGGCCTGAGCCCACCTGCCACTCCCCTGGGGTGTTTGGGGTACTGAGGCCCTGCCCTCCACATCTTTCCCTGATGGCAAGGATACGTCCTCGTCATCAGATCCTAAGGTCGGGATCATTTGCATTTGTTGGAAAAAACTCTCTAAAGTCTTATTTTTCTTCCCTTTTCTAGGCATTTTCCCAGCCAGTTACTTGACTTCTGAGATTCCTTTCCACCCCTGCCTGGATCCGCCCAGCTAGTGCTTGGCCTCTGAGATTTAAATGGGCTTTCCTCCTGTTGGCTGTCAATCAGTGAGGTTTAGTTCAGGTGCTGGGGTGGGGGCAGGGCCACCTCCCAGGCCCAGTTTCCTCGGGGGCTTTAAGCAGAAGCCTTCAGTAATAGGGTGGGGTGGGGGCAGGGCCATCTCCCAGGCTCAGCTCCCTCAGGTTTTATGCAGGAATCTTCCATAATGAAGATCCTGCCTGCTGCTGGGGGATTCCTGAGTCCCGGTCTGCTGCTGCCTCAGCCACCGCCCACACCTCTGCCTCCGCCGCTTCCTGCCCCCATCTCTGCCACCGCCGCTTCCTCCCAAGGGGGCCTGAGTCACAGAGACACCCTGCTCCCCCTCTCCTCCAGCCCAACCTTGTCTCTCACTGACCTGTAGCTTCTGTGGGCGGAGGGACTTTCCCGGCTGCCGGAGCTTCCGTCTCTGAAGCCTGCTTGTATCAGCTTCTCTGGGGCTGCGGCCAGGGCAGCGTTGGGGGTGGGGTCCACTTTCTGGAGTGTGACGGACCCTGGGGATGGGTCTCCAGGGCTTCCTGGAACGGAAATCTCTTCCACTCCATTTCTGCACACCTCGTATTGACCCAGAAGTTATGGGGGTCTCTTTTTACATTAATTCTATGGGCTTTGGTTTCGGAGCTCGTAAACGTGCGTCCTTCTACTCCGCCATCTTGGCTCTGCCCCCATCATCTCTCCCTTTCTACCCTCCATTGAAAAAAACTTTTTCTTCCTTCTTTTATGTGAGACAATTTACCCCATTTTTATTCTTCCCTTTCTCCTCCCAATATTCCTCTCTCATCCCTTAATTTTATTTTTTTATTTTATTGTCTATATGTATAAAATCCCCCTGACTACCTTAATACTGAGAAAAGTCTCAAGAGTTACAAATTGATCTTTCCATGTAGGAATGTGAACAGTTCAACTTTAGTAAGTCCCTTATGATTCTCTTTCTTGTTTACCTTTTCATGCTTCTCTTGATTCTTGTGTTTGAAAGCCAAATTTTCTATTCAGTTCTGGTTGTTTCAACAAGAATGCTTTAAAATCCTCTATTTCATTGAATTTCCATTTCACCCCTGAAGTAGTATACTAAGTTTTGCTGGGTAGTTTTAATCCTAGCCCCTTTGAGTTCTGGAATATCATACTCCAAGCCCTGTGATCCTTTAATGTAGAATTTGCTAGATCTTGTGCTATGTGGATTGTATATCCATAATACTTGAATTATTTCCTTCTAGCTACTTACAGTATTTTCTCCTTGACCTAGGAACTCTGGAATTTGTCTACAATATTCCTAGGAGTTTTCCTTTTGGAATCTCTTTCAGGAGGTGATTGCTTGAATCTTTCAATATCTATTTTACCCTTTGATTCTAGAATATTAGGGCAGTTTACTTTGATGATTTCTTGAAAGATGCTGTCTAAGCTCTTTTTTGATCATGGCTTTCAGGTAGTCCAGTAATTTTTAAATTGCCTCTCCTGGATCTATTTTCCAGGACAGTTGTATTTCACATTATCAACTACCTTTCCATTCCTTGGCTTTGTTTTATAATTTCTTTATTTTTCATAAAGTCATGAGCTTCCATCTGCTACATTCTAATCTTTAAGGAATATTTTCTTCAGAGAGGCTTTGGACTTCCTTTTCCATCTGGTCAATTCTGCTTTTTAGGGTATTCTTCTCCTCATTTGTTTTTTGGATCTCTTTTGCCATTTGGGTTAGTCTATTTTTTAAGGGTTATTTTCTTCATCAAGCAGTTGACTCGTTTTTCATGATTTTCTTGCATCACTCTCATTTCTCTTCCCAATTTTTGCTCTACTTCTCTTACTTGATTTCAAAATCCTTTTTGTCTCTTTCACGACTGGGACCATTTCATATTTTTCTTGGAGACTTTGGATGGAGGAACTTTGACTTTGTTTTCTTCTGTTTGCATGCTTTGTTCTTCCTTGTCACCAAAGTAAGATTCTATAGTCTGATTCTTTTTCTGTTTTTTGCTCATTTCCCCCACAATTTACTTGACTTCTGAGCTCTTTATCAAGGTAGTTCTTTGCTTCCAATGTGTGTGGAGGGTGCACCATCGGTAGCTTGATTCTTCCTAGAGCTCCAGAAACAGTGGCTGCAATTGCCTCTGCTGCTGCTATGGCTGAGTTTCCTTTACCCCTTCCCTGCTCAGCTGCCCTGGGGCTAGGACTAGACCACCCCACTCTCCTGCAGTGGTCCCACAAGCTTTTCCCACTGACCTTCCAATTTGTCCTTGGTGTTTTGGAACCATGAAGTCTGGAAACCACCACAGATGTGAGAGATTCAGTCTTCCCGAGGCCTGCTCAGGTCCCCTCAATGCACTCTTTTTTTTTTTTTTAAATTTATTTATTTAGCGTTTTACATTCATTTTCACAAATTTTTGGGTTCCAAATTTTCTCCCCTTTTCTCCCCTCCCCCCACCCCAATACCCCAAGCAATCTAGTTTTCCCTATCTCCAATCTGTCCTCTCTTCTGTCATCCCTCCCTTCCCTTGTCTCCATCTTCTCTTTTCTCCTGTAGGTCCAGATGACTTTCTATTCCTCATTAACTGTATGTCTTCTTTCCTAGTTGCAACAACAATACTAAACAATTGTTCCTAAAACTTTGAGTTCCAAATTCTCCCCATCTCTCCCTCCCTCCCCACCCATTCCCTTTGGTACGGCAGGCAATTCATTATAGGCCATATCTGTGTAGCTTTGCAAATGACCTTCCTGATAGTCGTGTTGTGTAAGACTAACTGAATTGCCATCCCTCCTAACCTGCCCCTCATTGTTTCTCTTCTGTCTTTTGACCCTGTCCCTCCCCAAGTGTTGACTTTCAATTACTCCCTCCTCCCTTTGCCCGCCCTTCGATCATCCCCCCTTGCAATATCTCCTTCTCCCCCGCTTTCTTATACTGTAAAATAGGTTTTCATACCAAAATGAGTGTGCATTTCACTCCTTCGTTTAGTCAAATGTGATGAGGGTAAACTTCTTGTTTTTTTTTTTTTTCCTCAGCTCTCCTCTTTTTCCCTCCACTAAAAAAATCTCCTACTTGCCTCTTAAATGACATATAGTTACCCCCTTCCATTTCCCCCTCTTTCCTCTCACTACATTTCTCTCTCACCATTTACCTTAATTTCTTTTAAGGTATGGTCCCATCCTATTCAGTTCAATCTGTGCTCTCTGTCTCTGTATGTGAATGCATGTGTGTATGTGTGTGCATGCGTGTACATGTGTATGTGTGGTCCCACCAACTACCCAGATACTGAAAAGTTTTAAGAGTTAGAAATATTGTCTTTCCCTGTATGAATATAAACAGTTCATTTCTGGTAAGTCCCTTAATACTTCTCTTTGCTGTTTACTTTTTCATGCTTCTTCTCATTCTTGAGTTTGAAAGTCAAATTTTCTTTTCAGCTCTGGTCTTTTCATTAAGAATGATTGAAAGTCCTCTGTTTCATTGAAAGACCATATTTTCCCTTGAAGTATTATACTCAGTTTAGCTGGGTAGGTGATTCTTGGTTTGAGTCCTAGTTCCTTTGCCTTCTGGAATATCCTATTCCACGCCCTTCGATCCCTTAATGTAGAAGCTGCTAGATCTTGGGTTATCCTGATTGTATTTCCACAGTACTGGAATTGTTTCTTTCTAGCTGCTTGTAAGATTTTTTCCTTGAGCTGGGAGTTCTGGAATTTGGCCACAATGTTCCTAGGAGTTTCTCTTTTTGGATCTCTTTCAGGTGGTGATCGATGGATTCTTTCAATACTTATTTTGCCCTCTGGTCCTAGAATGTCAGGGCAGTTTTCCTTGATAATTTCATGCAAGACGATGTCTAGGCTCTTTTTTTGATCATGAGTTTCAGGTAGTCCCATAATTTTTAAATTGTCTCTCCTGGATCTATTTTCCAGGTCAGTTGTTTTTCCCATGAGATATTTCATATTCTCTTCCATTTTTTTGTTCTTTTGGTTTTGTTTGGTGATTTCTTGGTTTCTCATAAAGTCATTAGACTCCATCTGTTCCATTCTAATTTTGAGAGAACTATTAAATTCAGTGAGCTTTTGAGCCTCTTTTTCCATTTGGCTCATTCTGCTTTTGCATGCATTCTTCTCCTCATTGGCTTTTTGAACCTCTTTTGCCAATTGAGTGAGCCTATTTTTCAAGGTGTTAATTTCCTCAGCATTTTTTTGGGTCTCCTTTACCAAGATATTGACCTTTTTTTCATACTCTTCTTGCATCTTTGTCATTTCTCTTCCCAGTCTTTCCTCCACCTGTCTAACTTGCTTTTCAAAATCCTTTTTAAGCTCTTCCAAGGCCTGAGCCCACCCAACACCCCCCTGGGGTGTCTGGGGTCCTGAGGCCCCGCCCTCCACATCTTTCCCTGATGGGAAAAATACGTTCTCGTCCTCCCCATCAGATCCGAAGGTCGGGATCATTTGCATTTGTTGGAAAAAACTCTCTAAAGTCTTATTTTTCTTCCCTTTTCTAGGCATTTTCCCAGCCAGTTACTTGACTTCTGAGATTCCTTTCCACCCCTGCCTGGATCCGCCCAGCTAGTGCTTGGCCTCTGAGATTCAAATGCGCTTTCCCACGGCAAGCTTTAGTTCTGGCGCAGGGGTGGGGGCAGGGCTGCCTCCTAAGCTTGGGCCCTCAGGGGCTTTCTGCAGAGACTTTCAGGAACGGAGCCGGTGGGGGCGGGGTGGGGGGCCCTCCGCCTGCTATGCTCAGCTACCTTGGGGGTTTTATTCAGAGGTGTTCAGCAGTAGAGCAGGGTGGGGGCAGGGCCGTCTCCTCGGCTCGGCTCCCTCAGGTTGGAAAGACCTTCAGTATTGATGATCCTACCTGCTGCTGGGGGATTCCTGAGTCCCGGGCTGCTGCCGCCTCAGCCGCCCGCCCACGCCTCTGCCTCCGCCGCTTCCTGCCCCCGTCTCCGCCGCCCCTGCTTCCTCCCGAGGGGGCCCGAGTCACGGAGATGCTCCGTTCCCCTCCCCTAGCGCAGCCTTCTTTCTTACTGACCTGTCGCTTCTGTGGGCGGAGGGACTTTCCCGGCTGCCGGAGCTTCCCCCGGAGCTTTCCTCTCTGAAGCCTGCTCGGGTCAGCTTCTCTGGGTCGTGGCCAGGGGTGGGGGTGGGGTCCGCTTTCCGGGGTGCGATGGACCCTGGGACGGCTCTCCAGGGTTCAGTGGAACGGAAATCTCTTCCCCTATGCTTATGCACCCCCTGCAGAGATTCAGAATTTATGGGGATCTCCTTTTACCTCAATTCCATGGGTTGTGGGCTCGGAGCTCGTAAATGTCCGTCCTTCTACTCCGCCATCTTGGCTCCGCCCCCCCCCTCAATGCACGCTTGATCCACACTGGATTGCATCCTGCCCCCTGTGTGGTGTGATAGATACTTGCTGACTCTGAGTATGTATACTCTTCGTTGTTCCCCCTCTCTCCCATTGTCACAGACCTCTCCTGCTGACCTTTTAAGTTTTCTTAGGCTGGAAAAATGCCTCACCTTGACTTTTTGTTGGCTTTGCTCCTCCAAAATTTGATTTGTGGCATTTTAAAGTTTTCTCAAGGAGAATGTTCAGAGATTTCACTTGGGTTGCTACCTCTAATCCACCATCTTCATTCTTCCTGTAGCTTTGAATTTACACTTATCACATGTGTGCCTTTGGGAAAATCCCTTCACCTGACTGTTTATTAATCTGTCAAATGAAAGTACTAAACTTGGTGACTTCTAAAGTTCCTTCCAGTCAGTCAATAAACATTTATTAAGCACATACTATGTGCCAGAACTGGGGGTACAAAGGAGGCAAAACACAATCTCTACCCTCAAATAGCTCACAGTCTCTAAATATATGATCCAACAGGAGTTGTACAGGATGAGAAAAAAGATGTGGATGGGTTGGGAGCTGCCCCAGCTGAGGGAGTATCTGCATCAGTGAGATCATGGACCAGTTGAAATTCAAGTTGAGGAAGCAAGTGACCATCATGGAAGTCACTTCTCTTTCACATTGTGAAATCAAGTTATGCAACTCATGACATGCATCCAACTGAAAAGATCAAGACTTGTGGATCTTTTCTCCCAAATCTGATACAATCTTGTTGAAAGTGCTTTAATCTGAAGAAAGATTTTTATCCCTAACAGGAGATCCTTTGGATATAATAATTGTATCAAAATATGTTGAGTCCCTTGTTATTTTTGTCATCTCTAGGATATTGTACTTTTCCACAAAGTATCCGATTCCTGAAGAGGAAGCTAGGACAACATTTCATTCTTCTTTGTGTCTTGCCTTTTTTCCCATTAATGCTCAGCAGAACAGGGAACACTAGGTAGGTGTTCAATAAATTGTTATTAATATTTAAATTCACTTAAACATCTGTATAGTTTATAATTTATTTCAATAAAATAAAACATATTGATGATCAGACAGTTCCATTTTAATCTAGATATCTTAGCCCTCTATAGAAGCGTGCAGCTAAAAAGAGACTTGCTATCATTTCATCAATTATTCCACAAATATTTATTAAGTGTCTATTATATGCCATGGAAGTGTGAGAGGTTTTGAGGATATAACAGTAAAAGTGACAAAATCCCTGCCCTCAAGTAGCTTGTATTCTATTGGGGGAACTGACATGCAGAAAATATATACAAAATGTTATTTATTACTGTTTTTTAATAAAAAATACTCATCTTGCTATGAGAAATCTGTGAATCTAGATGTATTTTCTCTGAGTGAAAGTGTATTTTCTTTTGAAAAACTAGAATGCCCAGACACACACATACACACACACACACACACAAGACAATAGAAACCCTGACAGTTTTCAGGGACAAACAGGAAAGCATCCCATTAAATAATAGAGGGGCAATGCTTTTAGAGAGTTCTATTTAAGAGGAATAAAACTGCTATTGTAAGGCTTGACCAGTTATGGAATATGTTTAAAAGTGAGATGGAATGAAACAGTTTAGTGGCTTTATGACATCTGGCTTGTAATAGGGCTGACGAATGTCAAGGCAAACTCTGAGGAAAGCATTGATGATACCAGCGTTAAGTGGAGATCAACAGGGACTCTCTTGCTGAGCCAATTTTCTATTCTTGTGTAGAAACAGAAAACAGAGTGATGGGCACAACATCTGTTGAATTGTTTTTATGTGCCAGCCTGAAACACTTTTTTCAGCTTGAAAAGCAGAGTTTAAAAAAGAGAGAAATGGGGGTTGGGTGAGGGTAGAGAGAAATAGTACAAAATTAAGAAGAGAGAAAATATTTATGTTGAATTTATTTTCCACCAGACATACTGCAAAATCTTCCCTGAAAATAGGATGATGAGTTGGTTGACAGCAGAGCTGAGGGATACAGACCAGAGATTTTATATTTTTGGGGGGATATAATAACAATTAGATGCAACAATGACTTGGTACAGTTGGGCTTTGGGGATGGCAATAACCATTTGTCACATGAGTTTCTGCTGCTTGCAGATTGATGTGAAGACAATAGCATTGGAGAGAAGGGAGATAATGGCCCATCTGTCTAGGGAGAAGGAGATGCCTTGTAACGTGGCAATCAGAGGGAGGTGGTGTACTTCTGACTGCAGATGGTGACTTCCCATTTCCTGGAGCTGTCCAGATTTTGGTTAAAGGAGTGAAGGGGAGGCAAAAACATGAAAATATTGAGAGGAAATTACAGTGAGCACTGGGGACAATGAGAATTACTTTGGCTGTTTTGACGGCAAGAAGATTCATTGTCATAGAATGTGGGATCTTGCTCATAATAAGCACTTAATAAATGTTTGTGGACTGTTTTAAAAGAAAATCAGATGCCCCTTCATATTCAACAATGATTACAGGTGATTGATTGCCAATACATGGTTAAAATGTTACAGAATTCCAAAGAGTCTAAATTAGGGTTGAAGTTTTTGGGAAAAGCCCCAAATTCTTAACAATCAGAGATAGCTATCTGAAAAATGTATTGGGCCACCTCTACAGGAAGTGGGCTCCTTGTCATTGGATGACTGGAAATGACCTAATGATTTTATTGGGAAATGTTGGGGGAAGTTATATTGTGTTATACTAGATGACCACTACACCCCCTACCAACTCAAAAATTTTGTCGTTCATAATTTGATTCATTATTTATTGATACAATGTGTACAAAATGCTATTTTAATGTAAGATATTATTATTTGAGTGCTAATTGTTAAAAGTCCACTGCATCACATCCATCATTCTTGTGGACTGTGCATGTGCATTTCTAGAGATTGCCTTGAGATTGAAGAGTGAGATACTTAAAGAAAGGGGGAAGATCGGGGGAAGAGAGTAAGCATTTATATAGTACTTACTGTGTGCTTATCAATTATTAACCTATTTGATCCTTACAACAACACTGGGAGGTAGGTGCTATTATTCCTATTTTAACAGTTGAGGGACTGAGGCAAACAGAAGTTAAATGATTTGCCCAGGGTCACACAGCTGATAAATTTCTGAGATCCGATTTGAATTTAGATCTTCCAGGACTAGAGGTATACTCACTGTGCCACCTAGACACCGAAAAGCCTATATGTTACACACCCATACACACATACCCACACACACATACACACACACACACAGAGTTCAGGCAGGTAGAGACTCAATTCTGTCAGTGATTGACTTTGACATTGGACAATGCGTTCCACCTGTTTAGGTTTCCATTCATTTATCTTAAAAATGAGAAAATTAAACTAGACCATCTCTGATATCCTCAAAAGCAATAACATTTTAGGACCAGTGTGTGTGTGTGTGTGTGTGTGTGTGTGTGTGTGTGTATGTGTGTGTGCGTATGCATGTATGTATGTATAAAGGACTTTCTGTTCAACTCCATTTGACCACCTTGCAAAACTTCGTTTCCACCATGGATGTAGTATCACAGAACTGTTAAAAGAGTGGTCATGGATAAAGTGACAGACATAGAGTCAGGAAAATCTAGTTTAAATCCCAACTCAGAAACTAACTAGCTGTGTGACTTTGGGTAAGCATTATAACTCTCTCAGCGTCAATTTCACCATTTGTAAACTGGGTATGATAAGAGCATGGGTTGTTGTGAAGATAAAATGAGGTAATTTAAATATCAACTATACTCAGCCACCCATCATCATCCTCACTTATTTAGAGTTGAAAGAGATATTAAAGAAACTTACAAAACTTGGCAGTCAAGTGTTAAGCAATTATACAAGAGTTTCCTCCACAGTGTGAATCCCAATGTTAAATCTACAAGAAATTTCAGAAATAATTCTATTTTAAAAGAAAATCATTATCGACTCTACTAACACTGGGAGATGAAACTGTCAGATCATCTTCTCATTATAATAAGTGAAAAGTTGTTCAGGGATGAGCGGAAAAAAGATTTGATGAACATTTTAAAGAAAAAACTGAAACAATACTTTCCCTGAATTTGACATAATAATCTTAGAAAATAGACTCCCTCCAGATTATTTGAAATCATGTTATAGTTTTATGGTTTTTATGTGATCAGGTTAATCAAAATAATCTCTGCAAAATAATCTGTCTCCTCCTCAAAATGGGAACAATTTCTAAAGTCAACATGAGATTGAAAAGAGGTCCCTGTTCCTTTTCTCAATGGAGAGATTTTGCTTGACTCCTTAAACAATGAAGAAGGAAATGTAATTGACAACAAGAAAGTCATTTCTCTTTCTCAGAACTTTGGGGAAAGAGTCAACTGAGCTTTTTACTTAAGAAGAAGTAAGAAAAAGAAACACACTTGCCAGATGATCATGATTGTGATTCCATTGAATCTGTGCCTTTATTAAAGACTGAAAAAATTGTTTATTGTGCCCTCAAAGATCCATTCACAAGGTCAGATTTGTTTGTGTCCAGTGTAACATCAGAACCTCCCTGCCAGAAGGGGTTATTTCAATCATGTTCAAACCTGTTCACTTTGGCCACTTTCAAGGAGAAGGGTTCATGAATAGTTTGAGTTTTACATTTATGAGCCAGAAAAGGAACTTCCAACCATTTTGTTTTCTGTATGCTTGTGTAGTATGCATGTTCTGTCTCTCTTTTTCAGAGCCAGGCTGTCATAACTGCCCCTCAGGGTTCCAGGGCAACCGTGAGGGGATTTTTTTCCCTTCTTTACTGTCATTAACTTGAATTCTTACTGACTGTGTTTCTCCCATTTACTAGCAATCCTGTGACTAACCGCCCCCCCCCCCCCCGTTCCATTTAAATGCTTAGCATCAGGTAACTCTCACAAAAGGCAATTTATCAAAGATATTACAAGAAAAAGTGCAGACATTGCTGTCACTGCCTCCTGCCATACCTTGAGGCACATTCTCCCTTGGTCTCTTGGGAGAGTAGGATCAGCCTATGTTTGGTCCTACATAGTAAGTGGCAGCTAGTTGGCTAGGTGGATAGCGTATTGGGCTGGAAATCAGGAAGATTCATCTTCATGAGTTCAAATCTGTTCTCAAGAACTAGCTGTGCGTTCCTGGGCAGATCATTTCATCCTGTTTAGCTATAAAGTGAGTTGGAGAAGAAAATGGCAAACCACTCTAATATTTTTGCCATGAAAACCCCAAATAGGGTCACAAGGAGTTTATGTCACTGAAATAACTGAACAACAGTGACATAATATTGTTCTCATCAACTTCTTGTCCAAAGATGGCATTGCTGAGTGTTGCATCCTTCTTCCAATTACTGCTAGACTAGGGACCTTAAGGTCCTCCCAAAATGATCTCCCAAAGGTTACTTCTTGTTCCTTGAGGCATTGAGGTTATACTAGCAATACACCTTGACTGTGGAATGCTGGAATGTCAAGTGAGGTTCCATTTCCTTCCTACATTGGAGTTATCAATATCATGCTCTGGTTTTATGTTCAAACTCTTATACAACGGTATGCTAATGAGTGCTCTGGATCTTTTAAATTTACAAGATTATAGTCTCTACTCTCTGCCTAGTCACCAGTCTCACCCAAGAAGGCAGAGGCAAAAAGGCAGCAGCCAAAGCTGATAGGTCTTTTTGAATGCTTCTGCAGTCATTCAGGCTCAGTTACCTCATCTGTAAAATGGAAATAACAATAATTCCCACTTCACAGTATTATTGTGAGGATTAATGAGATATTTTTAAGTTGATCTTCATTTACAAATTCATCCCAAACTCACTAAAATTTATTTACAACCTCAAATCATAAGCCCAAACCTCAATTAAAATTTATTTGTAACTCCCAAATCAATACTCACAGCAATTTTGCAGACACATGAAAAGTAAGAAGTTTGAGTTATTGACGCCCTTTGTACTAGCTGAGGTTGAACATGGCAACTTCTTGTGTTCTTCTTTCAGCTCTTTGGCTATAAACAAAGTCATTTTTGCGGTCTCCTTAGTGCCACCCTTTTCTCATTTTTGTGCTTTTTGTTGGTGATTTTGCTTTTAAAATGACCCCAAAGTATAGTTCTGAAGTGCTGCCTAGTGTTTCTAATGGCTAGAAAGTTGTGATGTGCCTTGTGAAGAAAATACATGTGCCAGATAAGCTTTGTTTAGACATGAGTTACAGAGTGTGATGTTAATGAATTACTCACATGGCATAAACAGAAAGAGGAAGTAGAAATTTGCCTATCAGTCCACTCTGGGGAAGGTGCTAAAATAAATAGTGTTAAAGTAAATATCATAAACAGTGTCTCCCAGCAGCCTAACCCTGCATTTCTCCTAGGAGCAATGGTTTGGTATCCGCTAATTCAGTGTTCAGAGTGACTTTATAGAACACAACTACCTCACGACAAGAACAGACTACATTCTAAGTGCTTCACAAATATTTAAGTGCTATATTATATCTGTGGCAATTGATTATTATCATCGTTGCTATCATTCGTATCTGACAGTCAGTGTCTATATGAGCTCTATCATAGGCTACACAAAGAAAAAGAAACCAAGCAGTTTTGGGAGATGGAGGTAATTACTAAATTTCCTGATGAGTTATTTTGTGTTTGAAAACATTTGTGATTAATAATATATTTTAAAACATCATGTGATATTCAAAGAGTAGTGGAAATGAAATAGTGACACTAATTTAAAAGAAGTATTTCAAGGACAGGATTCTAAATTTTGAAAAGGTCTACGGGAGCAGGGATGGTTTTATTTCTGCCTTTGTATTCTAACTGACCAACATGGTTCCCTTTACACATTAGATGCTTAATATATCTTTATTTGAATGTAATTGGATGTCAACCAAGATTCTGCATGTATCCAGTGAGGACACCTAGTAGAATGTAAGTTTCTTGAAGATGGCTCCTGTTCCATTTTTGTATCAGTGTCCTCAATGCCTCCTGGCTGTGTTAATGTGTGCTTAATATATCTTTATTTGAATGTAATTGGATGTCAACCAAGATTCTGCATGTATCCAGTGAGGGCACCTAATAGAACGTAAGTTTCTTGAAGATGGCAGCTGTTCCATTTTCGTATCGGTGTCCTCAATGCCTAGTAGGGGCACCTGGCTGTGTTAATGTGTGCTTAATACATTTTTGTTGAATTAAATGAATTTGCTTCTCAATACAAATATTTACAGGTTCACCTCACTCTATGAAAGTTCTCTTATAACAAAGTAAAACAATGAAACTAAATGAATAATACAGTGATCTGATTTGAATGTGCAAGCATTCTACATCTGTGTAGCAACCCTCTATCTATTTTTTTTAATTAATAGAAATATTTTTCCTCTCTCTCCCATCTTTCATTTGACTGGGTGAGGGGGAAATTAATTCCTTGAAAAAATATGTAAAGAAAAAAATCCTCACTGACTATATGTCATATATCTCTTTGTATATAATATATGTGTATGTGTATATATGTATATGTGCATGTGTATGTGTCTGTATATGTATATGTGCATGTGTCTGTATATGTACATGTGTATGTGTACACATATGTATATGTATGTGTATGTGTCTGTATATGTACATGTGTATGTGTATGCATATGTATATGTATGTGTATGTGTCTGTATATGTATATGTACATGTGTAACCCACTCTGCATCCTGAGTCCATCGACTCTCTGTCTGGAAGTAGATTTCATGTTTCATCATCAGTCCTATGAAATCATGAATGTTCATTGTATTGATCAGAAATCTTATACCTTTGAAAATTGTTTGTCTTTATAGCATCATTATCATATAAATTAATCTCATGGTTCTGCTGATTTTATTCATTATATTGTAAAATAAACATGTATAAAATATGTATAAAATTATAAATAAAATATTAGCAAAGAGGCTAAAACAATATGTCACAAAAATTATATGCTATGCCAGGTTGGAATTGTATCAGGAATGAAGAATTGATTCAATATTAGGAAAACTACAAAACCTAATTAAGCATATTATTAACAAAATCAACAAAAATAATATAATTTTATAAATAGATGCATAAAAAGCTTTGGCAGCATATAACATACATTTCTGTAAAAATGATAACAAGACAAAACATTGGTAAGCATGGGAATAAATAGATCTGCACTTAAAGTAATACATAGAAGCCATCTAAAATCAAAAGCTGCCATTATATGTGACAGATAAATGTGCATCCTTCCCAATATATTCAGATGATCATTGTCATCTCTTCTACTTGACGTAGTGCTGATGGAGTACTGACTAATTCTAATGATAGAAAATGAGAAAAAGAAATTGAGAGAATAAACATAGGTAAAGAAGAAATAAATGATCACTTTTTTCCCAGATAATATGATATTGAATGTAAAGAACCTTAACACGTCGACTAAAAATAATTGAATTAATTTATAAATTCAGCAAATTTGTGGGAAATAAAACAAATCCTCACAAATCTTTAGTATTTCCATATGATGTCTATAAAACCCCAATGGAAAGAGCAAGGAAGAGACATTCCATTTAAAATTGCCACAGATATATAAGAACTATATAAATACAACTATAATTCATTTTCTTTATAATGAAAAAAGTTCAAGTCTAAGTCAACTAAGGGGAGATGAATATGGCAAAAACATTCCAACCGATAGTGCAGACATTGCAATAATTATTTAATATGGTATGCACAAATGAAAGAAATTTGAGTCACTGAGGTCTGTCCCATCACCTTCAGTTGGCAAAGCCTCAGAAGAGGGATGAATTGTATTATCTTGCTGCTAATTCATTTGAACATTGTGTCTAAAATGGAAATTAAAAAAAATCTTTGTATTGAAGTTGAAAGTACCATAATATCTGTTATTTTTCTCAGCATCATTCATTTTAAAAGAATTTAATGAGCTGATCTCCCAAGAAACCAAAAACTTTTTAAAAAATTGAAATAACTTTAAAATGTTTTAGATAATTGTTTTAAATTTTCAATAATTATATTTAAATTTAATTGTCACATTTTATTGTCTTTTTTAAAAAGCACAATAATATCTTTTTTTGTGATACACGCATTACCATTTGAAAAGAAAATTCACTGCAGCACCTAAAACTAGTATGAACACAGAAAATAGAAACAGTTTAAGTAGCAGAAATTCAAAAACAAAAGCAATCTAGAAAATACAAAACCACTATATTTTTCATTGGAATTCACTAATAATATTATTGATTGAATTTATCTTATACAAATACTGTCTAATTTTTTTTAATGTTTTAGGTGCAGATAGGAGAAAACAATAAATTGTAACATCTTAAAAATGTACATATATACAGAATACTTGGCAAAACAAGATAACTTCTCAAGAGAAAACTTAGGAAAAAAGATCTCAGATATATGATCTTTAGAGGATCACTTGCATCCCATAAAATTGTTCACAGAATTGAAGTCATTGTATCTTTCTGTATCAGAGTATGAATTTTAGATCTTGCGTTGATTGTTTTTACAAAAGGATTTAAAAATTAAATTGTTCATTTAGCTTATAGTGACCAAAGAATTCATCATCAAGTGACCAACCTACTGGTTATGAACCTAAAAAATATCTTACCAATCACTTGACTTACTTGGCCAGTGGAGAGAGATGGTGGCCAAAAGCAGCATCAATTTAAAATATAAATTCATTTCTAAAATCTTATGAAAAATGAATAGCAAAGCCAGTCTGAAGAAAACTTGGCAAGAGACTCAAATAAGCAAAGTCATGCCAAAGGTATTTAAGGATGAAATATAAGGTGGGAAATAAAATAAGGTCACATTGTAAAGTCAATGAGTTAACTTGATCTTTGTGGTTGGGCTCAAGCACTAACATGATCTAGTGCATTTTCTATTCAGGAATCATCCAATTTCACTGGCTTTCCAGCCGTAACTCTCTTAATAACTGCTTATTCTTTATTTGATGTCCTTTTTTTTGTAGAATTGACTTTCTCAATTCACAAGGAGAATATTTTGCATCCCAGAGATTCTTTTTCAGCGACCCACAGCCATAGTTTCCCATTCTTACCCTTTGACAGTGTTCAATCTCCCATAATCTCTAGACTCCCGAGCTTGATTAACCTTGCTGTCTACATCTTTATTTTATTTCATTTTTTGATCCCAAAGGAGTCCTAGGCCTTTCTGCTCTGTTCCTTTTACATCTCTCCATTTTTTGATGCACACAAAGCTCCCTTGGACAGTCTTTGAAGCTCTGTATCACGTCATTCTCTTTCTGACAGATGCAGCCTCTAAAATAAGCTGTGTGAGGCACACAAACTGAAAATAAACCCTTATTTGAGGGCTAGGTGCGTCATACCTGCAAATAACCTCATTTATCTAGAGAAATATATCTAATGCTTATTGTATAAATACCAGTGTTTCAGCAAACTTTATAATACCATCTGTCACTTGCTCTTGTATGATGCATAATTCAATGTATCCCTTCCTTTAATTTTGCCTCTGTATATGCTGCAAGATTCCTATATGTATCTTCACATACTGTGACCAGCATGTAAGTGCTATGAAAATTACATTAAATATTACACTGAGATTAAATCATGCTTTTAGCAAAAATATACTTTGAGTCAAATATTTCTGACTTTGCTGAAATGTGCACCCATGTGGCGTCAATCAGTTGACATAGACTGTCAGCCTCTATTTGAATCTATTTTATTTGCTTAACACACATAGACACACATACACACATATGCAGGTGAATTTTAAATGCAGATATCTTCGCAACTAAAAATCCTCTGCCATTGACTACCTCAAATAGAAACAACTGCTAGAAAAGAAGTTAGTAAGATCAAAACAAAAATATAAAGTCAGTCATGTTGGAGGGGATAAATAAAATATGGATTTCATCTTCATCATCCATATGATGTTTCCCAATATAATAGTATTTTTTAATAGAAGTCAACAAAGTCCAAATGAAATGATGTGCTCAGGAACAGAGATGATATAGTTCCTATTGTGTTTATTTTCCAGGCAAGGTATATTTTAAATAACCACAGGAAGAAAAGACTAGGAATTCTGAAACTGACCTATCAGGTCTGATTCCTTCCTTTGTGTGGATTCATATTGAGATTATATTCTCGGATTTACCAGAGGATAAAGCACTTTCTCAAGTATTTTGCAAATCTTAAAGTGATAATGTAAATGTGCACTATTTTATGCTTCCTCCATCCTATTCTTGTGAAACTGAGGCTTTGAACCCAAGTATAACACTTTGCATTTATTCCTGTTGAGGTTCGTCTTTCAGTCCAGTGTTATAGGCTGTCAAGATCTTTTTGGAACTTGGTTTTGTTATTCAAAGTATTAGAAATATCTCTCTTAACTTTGTGTAATCTTTACACTTGATGATCCAAACCTTTATCCAGTCATTGACAGAAAGATTAAACAATACAGGGCCAAGCATAGATTCCTGAGAAAGATCACAGGAAGTGTGCAACATTGCCATGTTGCAAGCAAACCATTAATAACTACTCTTAGATCTATCCACAGATGTTCTGGTAAATGTTCAACAAATGGTTCTCTGAATGTGATGTATGCATGATATCCTTATAAGTTGCATCTTCATTATTCCTGTCCTCATCACTTTGAGTCTAGAAATCAACAAAATCAAAAAAATGACATGGCATTTTTTGATTTCTACTTTTACAACAAAAATGTAACAACTTTACAAATTACAATGTAACTATTTATAAACAAATTTATTAATTATTAAACAAAATTTAACAACAAATTTAACAAACTCTCCTCAGTTGGTATGAGTGGACTCCAGTTATATACTGTCCTGTTTTTATTTTCATATTCTTCACCCACATTTTAACAAATCTGTTTTTTGTTGAGTTCCTTGCGCATCCACAATGATTCCATCAGACAACTCAAATTTTGCCTCCTTGGTGGGATTGTTATCCTTTGTTTCTTTGGAATTTCATTTTTGAGAGCTTCTCTTCTAGCTTCCTCTATAACTTTCTCAGCTGCCAAGTCAAAATGTTGACTCAATTTGAGCTTTCAATCTATTAGAGTCCATAGATCTTTTTTTAAAGAAAAAAACTGCTGTCTAGAAATTTTTTCTTCTATTCATCTCATCTAATACATGTAAAACATATTTTTGCACTCCAAATATAAAATTTCATTTTATTCCTATTGAATTTCAACTAGTTCTATTTGGTCCAATCTTGTAGCCCACCAAACCTTTTTTGAATCCTACCTAGCATTCAGTGTTCTAATTTTTCTCCTTCCTTTGGGTTATCTGCAAATGTGATAGGGATGAGATCTATGTCATTTTAAAATCATTGATGAAAATCTTAAATAACATAGGACCATCTAGAGATCCTTCAGGCAGGTTGCAGGAGACTTCCTGCCAAGTTGATATAGAACTATCAATGACTAATCATTGGTCTGGTCATTTAGTCTTGGGTCTGTTTAACATTACTATTGTCTAACCTATGTCTCACTTCCCCGCTCCCCAACAAGGATGGTATAAACGACTCTACCAAGTGGTTTTCCAAAAATCCAAATAGAATATGTCTAAAACATCCCTCTGATGTAACAATTTAATAAACTTGCCAAAAATTAAAAGAAGGATAGTCTGAAATCTATTATTACTGAAACCATGCAAGTTTCTTCTTCTTCTTACCCTTCTTCTACCCTTAAATTTCATGCAAGTTTCTTCTTCTTCTTACCCTTCTTCTACCCTTAAATTTCAATTTTTTTGACCTCTTTTGTGTTTTACATCACTTCCTTTCCCCCTCTTTAAGATAAGCTATTCTTTGTGACTGTAATGTACTATACCTTTATGATATTATCCTTTCATAGGATACAATGTCTGATGAATGGGACAGAAAAGATGTTTTTACCTAAAGAAAAAGATAAATCAGCTAGCAAAGGATGTTAAAGATGTGAATTTTGATTTCTGAAAAGAACAGGAAAAGAAATTTTGTTTAATAAAAAGATTTAAAATATATATATGAAGACAGTTTTCAGAAAATGGATTGTGCTTATGCATACATATATCTCTATACACACATATATGTGTATGTGTGTGCCTGTCAACCTTGTCACATGTCAAGTGATGCCCATTTATATTTGATAGTTTAAGGGGTGATGGGTAAAGAAAGAGCTTTTACTTAATAAAACTGGAAAATTATGAGGGTGAAGAAAATGTTTCAAGGACATAGAATATGATATTGGACCACTCTCAGAACTGAAAGCTGCAGAACATTATTATAGTCCCTCAGCTTATTTATATTCACTTGTTTTGGTATTTAACAGTAAAACTCACAGGGTGAAAAAAATCTTCTAAGTTTTGGATACTGAAGACTGTCAATTTCTCAAAAGGAGATTGGTGAGTTGAACCTCATAAGTGAAAGGTGAGTCACTGTGTACCAGGAGCCTCTGATTTAAGCCATTGAGGATATGTATAGGAGACTGAGATACTATTGTGGTCAAGAGACTGGAGAACTTTCCAGGAAATGGCAGACTCAGTAGGGCATCAAAAGCATCTTTCTTGGAACTCTTTGATGAGCCCAGGAACAGAGACACTCAGCTGATAAGAAGGCTTTGACTGTGATCTCCTAGTTGTCAGAACAAAGACTGGAGTTTCCATTCTTGCTTGATATTTAGTGTCATCTAATGGTGGTGGAACCTCTCAGAAATGCCTTTTGCTCTTTGCTCCCCCTCTCTCATTTGACAGGGAAAAGTAGCAAGGGAAAAGAGATTTAGTAACTTCTTGGTTTGCCTTGGCAGGATGCTCGCTCTAATGAAGTAGATAGAGGATAAGTGAATTGTCTAGAGTCACACAGCTTTTAAGTGCATGGGCCTGGATTTGAACTTGAGTCCGTGTGATGCTCTGTCCAACACTTTACCCATTCTACCACTTACCTGCCTCGCTGGACCTAAATCAAGCTCGTTGGCCTTTACATTGCCACCTTGATCCACTTTCCTTTTTCAAAAATTGAGAGCAGCATGACCCTTCTCTAATTTCCTATCTTTATTATTTTCTGTGAGGTTTCACATATCCCTGACAGCTGTTCACTATTCACATCTAACCTTTCCCCTGGTATTGAAGGATGTGGTTCATCTGGGTCAGATGATCTGAACGCCATTATGGACAACTCCGTGCTCTCCTACTATCTCCTTGTTTCTCTTAGATACCAGTATCCTATCAGCTTTTTTCCTCCTCCTTTTTAGTCATCTCCTTCATAGTAAATAGAGAAGGTATTAAGAATTAAGCAGTTCTCCTTCCCCTCTACTGTAGTTATTGCTATTCTGGTCTTCCTAAAAAGGATCCTTATCCCATCTTATGTCTCCTTTTTCCTAATGTAGCTAAAACAAGACAACTTTTTTATCGTTAAATTTCCTCATCATCTTTCACTGACCCTGCATCTCCACACTTGTGATGATATTCCTCCAGACCCTATTGCATGTATGAATTTGTCTTCTATTACTTGTTCTTGCTTCTGTGTCCTACAGAAATTAAAAAAAATATTTTAAATTCATTGGAGAATTCCCTGTGCATTTACACCTATTCTCTTAGAAAATTCCCTTTTTTAATTAAAATATCTTCCCTTTGTGTCTTCAGAATTTCGTTCTTGAGAACTTTCTATCCTTTCTGTCCTGAATTCCCATATAGAATTTTAACTTATGATTCAACATATCCTCCTTTGAATGATTTAAAGTCTGCTCTACACATATCAAATACTCATGTTAGATTATGCCCTGGCTTTTCCTCTCCTTTTACACCACAAGTTTCTAATTGGAAGTCATTTCCCCTCAAAATTCCCATCATTTCTACTCCCCAAATCAGTTCCTCCCTTTTGTGAATTAGATCTGGAAGAGGATTCCTATTATCTTCTGAATGATTGAAATATCATTATTAGGGACTTATTTGCTACTTGCTTTGAACAGAGAAAGAGAGCTCTGGATAACTGAAATTTCTCTGACTTCTCTGCCAGATTTGGGACAATATTCCTGAATTTTTCCTAAATTTCTTCTTTCTGTTCAGTTGGGTTATTGTGTATTTTGTCGATGATATGATTTCTGTTTTTGCACATCTCATGACTCCACAAGGTCATTGAAGTATTCGTCTTGAGGGACAGGTACCTTGCAGCAGACTGGCCCATGACCATTGGGGTGGGGAGAATGTACCTAAGGGTCAGAGTAGCGGGAAGATTCTGTTTCCTCTATCAGAGGTGGGAATGGGGGTCAGTATCTGGCCAGGAGGGAAAAAGAGGAAGCTTGCATTGGCAAGAAACTTGGGGATGGGTTCTGACTGGCCTTGGAAGGGACTGACAGAGCTTTCTTGCTTAGTGCTAGCTCTGGCTATATTAGAAACATCAAAATGTAGACACGTATCCTCTTATTATACAGTACTATCCTAATCCCCTTTTTATCTCAGGTTTCTCTTGAAGGAGAAACTGCTTTCCTTATATTCAGTTATGGTGCTCATCCTATCAAGTCTTCATAAGTAAAGCTATTTTCAGTCTCTTGCTTTTTAAAAATTCATTTTTATTATGTTTTTAAGGAAACTTATTGAATTGTTTCAGTTGGCTGACTCTTTGTGACCCCATTTGGGATATTCCTACCAAAGAGTAGTTTGCCATTTCCTTCTCTAGCTCATTTTACAGATGATAAAACTGAGGCAAATAGGATTAAGTAACTTATCCAGGGTCACAGAACTAGTAAGTGTCTGAAGGTGGATTTGAACTCAGGTCCACTTAACTCCAGGTTCAGTCGGTGATCTATCCACTATACCACTTAGTTGCCTGATCTCTTGGTTTTTAGGTATACTTTCAGTCATTTGTGTGTAGACATTTGAAGCTACCTTATTTGTAAAATTATCTGGAGAAGGAAATGGCAAATCACTCTAGTATTTTTGTCAAGAAAACCCCAAATGGGGTCAAGGAGAATAAGACATGATTTAGATGAACAAATCATGACAAAACAAATGTATTCTCATTATCCCATCCTATGAGTACTATATGGACAACCACCTATGACTCCTATATTTTAAACATGATCCAGAAAACCAAATGAGGATATTTATGCTATGATGTGCTCCATTCCTGTATCTATGGGCCACTTCTCTTTTCTCTCTACACTTGCATTTCATGCTTCCACTAGCTCCCATGTATTCACTGATTACCTCTAAGAAGATGGCCTCCAGTTCTATAATCCAGCCCTAGTCTTCTACATGGACTTCAGTTTCACATCACAAACTGCTTCCTGGGCATTTTGAACTTGATATCCCTGAAGCATCTCAAAATGAACATGTCTAAAACAGAATTTGCTGACAGAATTCCATCCTTCTTCTTAACTTTCTTATTAGCATTGGGGGCAATTTGATCCTTCCAGTCACCAAGACTCTTCATATTATTGGTATAATCACCTCCTAACTCTGCCCATATATTTAGTCAGTTTCCATCTTGTTCTCTATCTCTATAGTTTCTCATTGCCTAGTGTTCTCTAATCTCCATTCACTTAACCACCATTCTCATTTAGGCCTTCATCATTTTTTGCTTAGACTATCTAAATAGCTTTATTTGTTCATTTGTCAATTAAAAAGCATTCTTTTTCCCTCTTGCATCTCTTTTCCCCTCCAGAGAAAAACAAAAACAAAAAAAATATACATAATCAAGCAAAGCAATATTGCAATAGCTTTTGATTTGGTCTCCCTATTTCAAAGTCTCTCAACTTCTATTTGATCCTCCACACAGCTAACAATGAGATTTACTTAATGTAAATATCTGGTCATGTCACCTTCTGACCTAATTCCTGTGTTCCCCATTACCTCTAGAATCAAATATAAATTCTTCCGTTTGACATTTAAGGTTCTTTCTATATGGCCCCTTATGTTTCCAGGTTTCTTACACATTTTTCCTTTAATGCACTCTATCTAGCCCCACTAGACTATCTATAACTTACAACACATACAACTCTCTCATTCTCTTGCTTTTGTAATTACTGGTTCCCAGGTTTGGAATGCACCTCCTTCCTCACCTCCACTGATTGGCAGCCATGATTTCCCCTAAGACTCACCTCAAGCACCTCCTAATACATGAAGCCTTTCTTAATCTAGCCTTGTTTCTAGTATTCTCATTTCTAAAACTCCGTCGGATTAATTTTGTGTGTATCTTGTGTATACATCTATCTATTTATCTGTCTGTCCGTCCGTCCATTCATCTTTATATCTAATCTCTACGTTTTCCCTTTGTTTGAATATAAGCTCATTTAGGACAGGGGCTGATTCTCTTTTGACTCCAGTGCTGCGCATAGTGCCTGGCACACAATAAGCATTTAGTAAATGCCTATTGATTAACTGATAGAGTAAGTGATACTCAGGATACTCGTCTTATTAACCTGACTGTGTGACTGAGCCATTTAAGTTCTCAGAAACTTAGTTTTCTCACCTATAATATAAAGGGATAGACTAGTTTATGCCCCAATTCCCTTCCAGTTCTAAAATTCTGGTAGTCAGAATTTGAAGGGCTGTCATTTCAGTGAAAAAGTAGAGATTCTGTGTAGCTCTAGGACTAAGGCAGTTTTGACTCAAAAGAAGAAATACTTTCTCACCATCTGATCTGTCAATGAAGGAATGGGCTTCTTGGCATACTTCCCATTATGAGAAGTTATCAGGGATGTTGTTGAGGTGATTCTTGCATTGTGCAGGAAGTTGGATCAAATGACCTTTGATGTTCCTTTTAATTGTTAAGATTCTGCAATTATATCTTTAAAGGATGTTATCCATGGAAGAGGAAGTTTATAAAGGAAAAAGATATATTGTCAGGTTACTATTTGGTGGGTCCATCAGCAGTGCTAGTCCTAACTACTCAGGGTACAGACCTTGAGTGATGGGGATCAGGCTAGGGAGGTCCAGTATGCCTTAGCAACGGAGGAAATGAGAATATGAAGTCCAATTTCACCCTTTCACATTTTAGCTTAGGACCAGCTCCATTCATAGATCTCATAGTACTTATAATTTCTGCCACATGGGGAGCTTTTTTTCTTTCCTACACACACTTTATAATGCCTCATTCCCATTTGCTGTCCTTCATTTAGCTCATGAGTAATCATTTCTGGAGCATTCTCACCATTATATATAGATGTTGAGAGGCATTTCCCTTTTGGTGCTTTGCTCTAAAAAATGGATTATCACAGACTGGGCAGACTGGCAGAGGTAGGTTCCTGGTACAACATTCAGAGGATCAAGCTCTGGAGCTATAAAGCATCTCAGAAGTCATCTAGTCTAATATCCACATTTTTATAGATAAGGAAACTGATAGTGCAGTGACTTGACAAGGTCACACAAGCACCAAGTAGCAGAGGTGAGATTTAAACCCAGGTCTTTTGACTTCAGAGACAGCATACTTTCCTTTCTTCTGTGTTGTCTCTTGTGGAGCAGAAGAAGGCTGGGTAGGCTTCAAAGGTGAGGGACTGGCAACAGTGTTGTGCCAATGCAGCCAAGGGTGCCTTAAGTAGAGTAGATGAAAAAGACAGATGGTTTAAAATGTTTAGTATGGGTAGATGGGAGAGTTTGTCAATTCAGAATTAGGGGGATATGAAATGAAGTCAATGTTGAGGAGAAAAAAATGGAAGGGGCTATGTCAGTCAAGATGGAAGATAATTGTTTCCTTCTCTGAAACAAGTAAGCAAAAAAAAACCTAGCATGACCATAGATCAATTAAAAGTTGTTTTCTTGAGTTTGCTTTATGTTTGAGTTTTTTCCCCTGTAGGGATGATAGACCTTAATTCAAATAATAATCGTAAGAACAATAATAGTCTTGTAGTATTTAACATATATCCACAGCATCATAGACTCTCAGAGTTGGAAGGGATTTCAAAGGTCAACTCTTTTAACTGACAAGAATTCCTCCATATAATGACTATCAAATGGCCATCCACCTTCTAGGGTGGTAATTCAAATATTAACACCTTCATTTTGCAAATTCAGAATACAACAGTCAGAGAAGCTAAAGTAGTCCCTGTGTCTACCGAAAACCTTTCCAACTCTCATATTCTGCGATTTGGTGAAGTCATTTGTCTAAGATCACACAGTCAGTAAGATGGAGATTAAGAAATCAAATACAGGATCTCTTTCACTTAACTTTGCTTCCTCTTATTTTTCTCATTTGTAAAATGAGAGGTTTGGACTAGATGACCTCCCAAGGCCCTTCCCAGCTCTAGGTCAATGATCCTATGAAACTCTGAATGTTTTACTCCAAATCTAGTATTCTTTGCACCCCACAATGTTTTCCCCAGTGCTTAGCTTGGTGCCTGATGTGTCATCATCATTTAACAAATGCTTGTTGACTTGACTTCTTGACCACACCATCAGTGACACAGAGAAGTGATGAATGTTAGGGGAGAAGGGGCTCGACTAAACTTTATCAATCATGGCATGTTTCCTTTGGGGAACTAAAGGTTTTATTTGCTTATTTTGATTGTATTGTTACTACTTTTTTTGGAGGAGGATGGAAGATTAGCAATAGTAAATCTTAATTACTCTATTAAAAATCTGCATTTGACTCCAAGATAGTTGCTTTTAGTCCCTATAACAAAACATTAAACCTCAAAGTATTCAGTGAAATAGATTTAATGATCACAATTCATAGGATTATGAATCTAATGTTCAACCCCCTCATTTACAGCTGAGGAAAGAAATATCCAGGGAAAATGAACACCTTGTTCAAAGTCATACACAAGGGCAGTGGCAGATCCGGTAATCTAGATATACTGAGGCTAGATCCAATAGCCTTCTTACTATATACCAAGATATTTGGATAGTTTTAATCCATTGGTCTCAGGAGTCCCAATCATGTTCTTTATAAAATATAACTGCCCAAGGTTGCATGAATGTTGTTCTCTATTTTCAAAGTGGAAATCTAGCTACAGTGAAGGAATCCATTCAGAATGGCAGGGCCTTAGAATCATGAACTTGTATTGAATTGAAAGCTATGGTTGTTTCAGGTTTAAAGGATCAGAAGAGGTGCAGATGGGAGATAAGAGGAGGTGAAATGCTTGCATATGAGTGACCTTAAGATGGTGTTAATTACATCATCCAAGTCAGGTCAATGGCACTAGTAGGATCCAAATCCTTGGTGACTCTTCTTTCACCTTTCCACTCCCCTTCTTTTTCAGCCCCCTTTTATGCGTTGTGTCTCCTTCATTAGAATGTAAGTTCCTTGAGGACAGGCATGGTCTTTATTTCTTCTTGAATTGTTATTTCCATTGTTAGCACAGTTCCTGCCGCATAGCAAGTGCTTAATGAATATTTGTTGACTTGATTGACTTTTGCATATTAGGATTCCATGGCTTCCATTCCAGTTCTCATTCTCTGGGCCTCTTCTATTATATATTTTATGTATGCCTTGTTTCCCTAATGACTAGATCTTTAGGAATGATGTGACCTTCAAAAAGATGCTGCTCTCATTTTATCTGCCTATTTTTTGTTCCTCCCTAAAAAGTTCTGGTAGCTAGCCTACTTCTGAATGATGACATAATGAAGAGAGAAAGCAAAAATAGCGATTAAAACAAATCTTAAGCAAAAGTGTGGGTAATATAAATGTAATATAGAAGTAAAAATGAAAAATTTCTTCAAAAGCTGTTTGATGTAATCAATAGCTCCTTTGTATAGTGTACTTCAAATCAGATTTAACTACACAATAGGAGATTTTGAACGTAACAATTCACCAATAAACATTTAAGCTCTTAATGTGTAGGACATTGTGCTAGCTGTTGAAGGTACCAAGACTCATCCCCTCAAAAAAGTTTTTTCCCTCAAGGATTTTACATACTACTGGAGGTGATAGAATATGTCAACAAAAGCACACATACATACATATATGTGTGAAAGGAGTGAGAAGGTGAAAGAAGAGTCACTAGGAATTTGGGCTCTACTGGTACCATTGACTAACTATGTATCTATCTACAGAGAGAGAGAGAGGGAGAGAGAGAGGGAGAGAGAGAGAGAGAGAGAGAGAGAGAGAGAGAGAGAGAGAGAGAGAGAGAGAGAGAGAGAGAGAGAGAGAGAGAGAGAGAGAAGGGAAAGATCAGGTGTAGTAAGTGGCACCTGAACTGAGCCTGGAAATGGAATAAAGATTCTTGAAGGAGAAGTGAGGAAGGAATAGTCTATTCCTAGGCATGGGGCATGTCCTGTGCAAAGACCTGAAGGTAGGAGCTGATATGCTGAATTTAGGGAACAGTAAGTAGACCAAAGTGCATCTGGGGAAACAGGTGAAATATATTTGACAAGGTAGGAAGGAGCTGAATTGTTGAATGAATTGTTCCACGTTGTTGTTTTTTTTTTGGAAAAGAAATTTTTATAAATAGTAATTGACCTCTATATAACACCAAAAAGTTTGCAAAGGCTTTCACATATGTTACCTAATTTGAGTCTCACATCAGTCCTATGAGGGAGGTGATACAGTTATTCCTATCTCCAGTTTACAGATGAAGAAACTGAAGCCCAATGAGGTTAAATGACTCACTCTTGTTGACTCAGCAATTGTCATGGATGGCCATGATTCATACCCATATCTTTGTGATTCCATGTCCCTCTGTCCTTCTCTACTGTACCCTGTAGTATTGCTGCATTTAGTTGATATTTTGAGATCCAGTCTTCTTAGTGGGGTCTTAAAAGCATAGGTTTAGAACTAGAAGAAGCCTTAGGAGACACTGAGTCCAACCTCTAATTATATAGGTGAGGAAACTGAGACCCAGAGAGGATAAGGAACTTTCTCAAGGTTGCACAGGTAATAAATGACAATGGCAGGATTTGAACCCATGTTATCTCACTCTACAGGAAATGCTCTTTCTTCTGTATGTTAAAAAAATATATTTTTCCCTTTTATTTCTTGCTCTTTCCACTAGTCATTCCAAATTAAATAAGAGTATTGCCACTTTGGTCCACTTAATAGCTCTGTGTCAAATAAGTGAGTCTGGCCTTTGGTCTCAATGGCCTTTGGCAATTGCTTCCTTGATTGAGGACACTCCAGGGCTTGCAAAACACTGCAAGGCTGGCTAGTGAGCCAGATGAGTTCTTTGTCCTGTCAGCGTATCATAGATCATTCTTGCCATTCATATGACTCCTTGAGTTATTTTTTGTCTTTACAACAAACTTTGTTCTAAAGACACATCAGTCATTTCTCCAGGAGTCTCCTAAAGTGTATCCAATTCATACCCTCTTTGAAGTAATTTCCCCCCTTAACCTTTTTCAATTTCCTACAATTCTGCAAGATTAATCTCCTTGGTCTATCAGTTGCCATCAGGAGCTGTCCAGCACTGTATCATGAGCAGTGAAGTTGTGTTTACTTTGAACAGAAAGGACAGAATTAAAGGTTAATTCTGAATTCCCTTCAAAGGACTGAGTAAGATATTGAACAGGCTGCTCCAGTGACACACCTTTTATTTTGCAATAAAGTTTCTGGGAAGAGAATGGACTCTATTTCAGGTATTTAAAAGGAATAAACATTTCAGTAAACAGCTTTCTCTAGTTTGCAACAGTATTTAAAGATAATTGCATTTGTTTGGTATGAAATGCAGCCCTGCCATCAAAGGAACCCATTTGTGAAGCATCAAAGACAAGGCAGCAATAGCCTTTCCAATCTGTCTCTAATGATTTTCTGGTAATGATGAGTCCCTGGGAAGAAATTCAACCTGTATTCTTTTTTTAATCTGCTTAGTGTTTCTTTTTGGATCAACTCCAGATTGGGGTGACTTCCTGTTTAGTAGGAATGATATGGACCTTAAGAAGAGACTTGTTTTTCACAAGAAAGATTAAAAATAGGATTCACATTTTGGACTTGAATCTCACCTCAATGATTAACTTGATGTACAAATTTGGTTTTATGGTGTGATGTATAACATAGTATGGTGCAGTGATTAGAGCACTGGGTATGGAGCCGGGAGATTTTTAGCTGATGGTGGAAAAACTAATGTACTTGAACATGATGAACTTGAACATGAGAACTCACATAACCTTGGTTTGGATCCTTGTTGTGTCGTTAACTGTCCCTGTGATCTTGCTCAAGACATGTTTCTTCTTTGGGACTCAGTTTCTTCATCTGGAAAAGCAGGTGGAGTGAACTAGATGACATGTTCATTTCACCTATGGATTTAGGATTTTGTGATTTTCCTCTCTGTGTGACCTTGGGTAGCTTCATTTCTTCATCAGTAGCATAAAGATAATGATGCCTTTAGGTTTTACTTCAGAAGGTGTTGGGAGCAGATTACTCCTTTTAAGTATCTGCTTTAGGAGGTCATACTTGGGTTTTTTCAAAACATTTAACAAATATGTCATATTTTACAATACTACATAGACATACTATGGCCCATTCACAGCATACCTGCCAACAAGTGGAAAAGTTTGATCATCTGGGAATTTCATGATCTAGAATTTGAGTAAAATCCTTATTTGGCATGAAGAGAAAGCAACAAGAGAAACTTGTCTGATACCTCTACCAGCAAGTATTTACTTAAGCACATACTGTGAGCCAAGCATTGTTCTAGACTTTGGTGACATAGATGCAAAGGATGAAACAATCCTTGCTCTCAAGAGGCTTCTATTCTCTCTAAAAGGGACTTCTGGGAAAGAAGAGTTCATTGAGAATGTAGCATCATGGCATGAACCTGGAGATCAGTGATATGAAGCACCCATCTTATAATAAGTGACTTAATTTTTGACATCTATTTTTAAAAACATGGTGTCTAGTCCTGATCCTCAGGGAATAGAAATACAGCCACAACCACCTCTACTCTAGCTACAAGGTATATTTATAGCATCTAAACTGGTCATGAAACTCTGACCTCAATCAACTCCTAAGAAAGAATAAAAGAAGACAGAGATTCCCAAGTCATCACCACTTGAATCTCAGACTGTCCTGATTCCTGAAAATGAAGCTACATGTATAGCTATAGCCCAGGAAGTCAACTTTATCCAGAACTGAAGGACTCAGGCAGGAGACAGATAGAGTCTATGTGGTCTTATATTTCATCAGGCCTAGGGAGTTGAAGCATTTTACAAATATTTCTATTAGGCTAAACAGCGCCTATGGAGCTTTCAATGCACTAAACCTGTATGGGGCAAATAAACAAAAACGTAGGAGTGGTAGAATTTCTTTGACATCAAGGGCTGCCCTCATGAATTCTTGAGTCATTGTAAATATTTCTTTTCTCCTAGTATCCTCTTATCCCTTCAGAGAGACTTAATCTAACTTGCCTCATCAAATGACTAGATTTTCACACCTATAAAAATAAAGAAAGCATGATTGGAGGACTGTCTTGTAGCAGATTTCCATGGACCAAAGGAGCACATGATTGGCAGATATGAGTGGGCAGTGATAGTCTTACCCTGGAGGGAGGGCCTCCATTGGAGAGATTGCAGATCCACTGGAATAGTATCAGAGCAATCTTCAGAAAATATTTAGACAAGGCATTTTTTCATTATTTTTCAAAAGAGGTTCTTAGCTCTTTATTTTTCATGTAGAAGTTTATCTTTTTTTCATTTCATAACTGAATTTGAATATGTTCAGTTTCTTCGTAAACCTATGTATTTTATTTCATGCATTTAAAAACATTATTTTAAGAAGAACTTTGTAGACTTCACCAGCCTGCCAAAGGGGTCAATGATGCAAAGAAGGTTAAGTGCACCTAATCTAAACTTTGGTGATTTCTGAACAAAGCAGTTATTGCTGAAGAATCTTCAATGATTCCCTATAAAATGGAAACTTGTGAGAGCATAATTTTCAAATAGGATGTGACCTTAAAGCTTATCTAGTCTAAAGCTTCATCTTATAGATGGAGAACTGAGCTCAGACAGATAAAGTAATTTGGAAGAAGCAGTTGTGGGTTGAAGCAAAGTCCTTCGACTTTAAGTCCATTGCTCCTTGTGCTGTATCACTGCTATTTCTTTGTTTGGCATTTAAAGCCCTTCATGGTTGGCTTCAGTTTACCTTTCTGGGCTTATTTCACATTATTCCCCTTCATTTACTTTACTTTCTAGTCAAACTGACCTACTTGGTCTTCCGGCACAGCAGGCTTTTGCACATCAGTGTGGTTGGAATACATGCCCTCCTTGAATTCATCTCTCCAAATCTGTAGCTCATCTCTTGGGCAACTTCTTTCCTGGTCCCTATATAGGTGTTCCCACCCTCCTCCGATGATCATGCATACATACACATTTATCTCCATGCTACAGAGAATGTAGAATGCAAACTCTGAGAGCAGGGGCTTTTTTCATTTTATCTTTGTGTCCAGCCTCCCTTATGTCTTTTAAAAAATTATTATTTATTTTTACATCTTTCAAGTTGGGAGTTTTAAATTCCCTCCTTCCTTCAAGATCCTCCACCATCTGCTGAGGTCAATAAATTTCAATTATACATGAGAAATCACTCAAAAATATTTTCATATTATCTGTATTACAAAAAGTAAGAAAAATAAAGAAAGTGAAAGTGTATTTCAATCTGCACTCAAACTTTACCAGTTCTCTCTTTGGAGGTGGATAGCATTTTTCATCATGATTCTTTTGGGATTGTCTTGGATGAGTGTGCTGATCAAAGTACTTAAGTCTTTCATGATATTCCTCCTTCCAATATTACTGTTACTGTATGCAGTGATCCCCTGTTTTTGCTCACTTCATTTTGCATCAATTCGTATAGATCTTCCCATGATTTTCTGAAAGCATTGTGCTCAACGTTTCTTATAACACAGTAGTATCTCATCACAATCATATATTACAACTTGTTTAGCTATTTCTCAGTTGCTGGACATCCCCTTAGTTTCTAATTCTTCTCCACCACAAAAAGAGTTGCTATAAATATTTTGTATATCTTGACCCTTTTCCTTTTTTAAAAAATCTCTTCAGGAGACAGACCTAGTAGTATTATTGCTGGGGCAAAGAGCACACAGTTATAGTCCTTTTGGCATAGTTCTAAATTGTTCTTCAGAATGGTTGGGCTGGTTCAAGACTTTACCAACAGCATATTCCACATCCCCTCCAGTGTTTGTCGTTTTCCTTTTCTGTCATGGTAGCTACTTTGATAGTTTGAGGTGGTTCCTCAGAGTTATTTTGATTTGCATTTCTCTGTTCAATAGTGATTTAGAGCATTTTTCATGTGACTATAGATAGCTTTGATTTCTGAAAACTGCCTTTGCCTATTTATCAGTTGTCTCCCTGTGTCTTGCTCATAGTAGATATGTAATAAATGATTGTTGGTTTGGAATTAATTTACCTTACATACTACTTCCCTTTGGATGATCTTCAGCTTATCAATATTCTTCTTTTTTTTTTTTCTTTAATGTGTGCACTTTTATTTGAACTGGTCTTAAGTCAGTGTACAGGTAAAGCTCCTCCCCTCCCCCAAGTACTGGCATCAATCTCATAAAATTCGCAGGGAGACTGTGAAGTCTTCATTCACATCTATGTTGGGGGCAGGGAGGGAATTTAGGGGGCCATTCAATATGGCTGACAATTTAAAAAAAAAGGAACAAGTATTAAGGCGGAAGATACAAAAAGTTTTTTTAAAGGATTACATTAATTTACATGTAAAGCAATACTAGTACCTTCCCCCTCCCCCCCTCCCTATCTGGATTTGTTACTTAGCTCCTTTTATGGAGCTCATTACTCTGTAACAATGTATTATGCAACATTTGGAATGACTATTAAAAAAAAACACACAAATGTACAATCACGAGTCCTGAAGACGCACTGTAGAACTTTGGGGATGTTTGCCTCCAACATACTTAGACTGCTCATCACCTTCACCGTTCCAGTTTTTAAATCCTGAGTCAAGCACCAACAAAACAAAAAAAACAAAAAACAAAAAAACCAAAGAAAAAAAAAACCAAAACAAATAAAGCCATGCCAATCTCATCTCTTTTTTTGGGCAATTATCATGTCACACCCTTTTGACCAAAAAAGAAAACCAAAACAAAAAAAAAAATAACAAAAAAAACCACACAGTCCATTTAGAAGCATTTGCGGTGGACAATGGAGGGCCCAGATTCATCATGCCCCTGCTTGCTGATCCACATCTACTGGAAGGTGGAAAGAGACGCCAGGATGGAGCCTCCAATCCAGACAGAGTATTTGCGCTCAGGTGGGGGAATGATCTTGATTTTCATTGTGCTGGGAGCTAGGGCCGTAATCTCCTTCTGCATCCTGTCGGCAATGCCTGGGTACATGGTGGTACCACCAGACAATACAGTAATGGCATACAAATCCTTACGGATGTCAACATCACACTTCATGATTGAGTTGAAGGTAGTTTCGTGGGTTCCACAGGATTCCATACCTAAGAAAGATGGCTGGAAGAGAGATTCTGGGCACCGGAACCTCTCGTTGCCAGTGGTGATAACCTGACCATCAGGGAGCTCATAGCTCTTTTCCAGAGAGGAGCTGGATGCAGCAGTAGCCATCTCTTGCTCAAAGTCTAGGGTGACGTAACACAGCTTCTCCTTGATGTCACGCACGATTTCCCTCTCAGCTGTGGTAGTGAAACTGTACCCTCTCTCAGTCAGGATCTTCATGAGGTAGTCCGTCAGATCACGGCCAGCCAGATCCAGACGGAGAATGGCATGGGGAAGGGCATAACCTTCATAGATGGGCACAGTGTGGGTCACACCATCACCGGAGTCCATCACAATACCAGTGGTACAACCAGAGGCATAGAGGGACAGAACAGCCTGGATGGCAACCTACATGGCTGGGGTGTTGAAGGTCTCAAACATAATCTGAGTCATCTTCTCTCTGTTGGCTTTGGGGTTCAGGGGGGCTTCTGTGAGCAGCACAGGGTGCTCTTCGGGGGCCACACGGAGCTCATTGTAGAAAGCATGATAGCAGATCTTCTCCATGTCATCCCAGTTGGTGACAATACCATGTTCAATGGGGTACTTCAGGGTCAGAATACCTCTCTTGCTCTGAGCCTCATCCCCCACGTAGCTGTCTTTCCGGCCCATACCCACCATCACACCCTGATGTCTGGGGCGCCCAACAATGGAGGGGAAGATGGCCCGAGGGGCATCGTCTCCGGCAAAGCCAGCTTTGCACATGCCAGAGCCATTGTCAACAACGAGAGCAGCAATATCATCATCCATGGCGAACTTTGAAGTGGCAAGTTTAATCCCTTAAGAGAGAGAGGAGGTGGTGCCGCACCTGGAGGCAGGGGAGGGCGAGTGCACGCTGGGTGGGAGAGCTCACAGCTAATATTCTTCTTAAACTATAGTACCCAGAATAGAACGCAATACCCCCAAAATAGGCTGACCAGGGCCTAGACTAGCCTAAAAGTCTTTGTCGTAAGAGTGTTCAGGAATGTACTTGTGGGAATATTAACTCCAAGAACCTTGATGCCAACAGTTGGATACTTTCCTCATCTTATTTCTAGTTGAAGCCAGTACATTAATTTTCATAAGTGCTCAAACTTATCTAGTTCACTTTTTGGAAAAGCACTACAACAAACAGTCCAACCAGAATGTGTGTCTATCAAGAGTGTGCTTTCTAATGGTGTCTCTGAATAGCTATTATAGTGTCTTGATTCCTCAGTGAAGGATTGCGTGAAGTTCACCTTCTGCTGTCAGAGTTTTTGTTTCATCTCAATCATCCCCATTTATCATTAGATTGCATCTGCTCCCAGAAACTATCATTAGATTGCATCAAGCTCTTCTCTGCCACCTAGAAATACAGGATTTGGGGGTATTTTGTGTAAATCACCTTAAGTCACCTCATTTTTTTTGTTTTGTTTTGTATAGTTGATTATTTTAAAGCTCTTCAATTGCCCATAGTTCAGCTTTACTGTAGCTAATATTAAGACACATTGAAATAGTTGAAATAAAGGATGATGCACTTGGGCAAAAAGGCTTAGGAATAAGTCATTTTCTCCCTCACCTTCCCCTACCCCAAGGGTTAATTCAGTTCAGAATGAGCCCCAAAGAGATGGGTTTGAAATGAAGGGCTTTGGGGAGCTGCTCCGATGGAAATTCAGCCACATTCTCTAGTACAACATCTCCTTGAAAGCTGCTGGTCCTTGCTTGATCCCTGGGTTGGCTTTACTCTAGAGAAGACTATAGTTTTTACTTTAGATGACCACCTCTAGGATTCTCCTCTCCAGCTTCCAACTCTTAATATTATTTCATAATTATACATATACACACACAACATTTGCTTGTCCATAGTCTCCTTTATCACTAAGGTAATAAGCATTCATTAAGCACTGATCTTATGCTAGGCAAAATGCCAAATGTAAGGGATATAAAGACAAAAGGCGGAACAGTCTCCTGATATCAAGGAGCTTACATTCCAGATAGAGAGACAACATGTACTATACAAGTATCTACTAAACACCCACCCACCCACACACTATATATACATATACATATATGCATGCATACATACATATGTATATATACACATATATATATATAGGTCCTCTTCGGCAATGAAGGATGAACACTATATACATACATACATACATATATATATATATATATATATATATATATATATATATATATATATATATGATACTTTGAGAAGGGAGGATGTGAATAGCTGGGAGTATCATTCAAGCAGTACATTTATCAAATGATTGCTATGTTTCAGGCACATCCAGAAGATAGTGTTTGAACTGAGTTTTGAGGGAAACCAGGAATTCTGATAGATGAAGTAGAGGAGGGAGTATTGCAGGCATGAGAGACAACTAGTGCAAAGGAATGGAGATGGGAGATTGTATTTTGATTAGTGCTTGCTGAAGGACAAGTAGGCTGACATGACCAGCTGAAACTCTGTGTCATGTGGAGGGAGAGTAATGGGTAAGATGACTAGAAAGGTGCAATTTTGTAAGTTCTTTGAGGGCAGAGACAGTTTTTTCATTTTTTTATCTCTAGCACCTAACACTAAACCTTGCATATAGTAGGTGTTCAATAAATGCTTGTTGAATTTAACTGAATTACATTTTTATAAGCAAAGAACAGGTTTGTGTTATAACGTTATAACCACTTGATAGCATTTTTTTAGTCATTTGCTTATTGAAACAAGAAAGATGTAATATAATTCAAGATACACAGCACTCACAGGCCAGGCAATATGCTACAGTGGTATTTGAATTAGAAGGTTATGATGCTTATTACATATTGATTCTAGGCTTTTCCCTCTCTGTTATCTCAGTTTCTTCCATTTTAAAAAAGAGGATGGGACAAAATTCAAGGCCACGTGTGACCCTCTAGGTCCTCAAGTGTGACCCATTGACTGAATCCAAACTTCACAGAACAAATCCCCTTAATTAAATGACTTGTTCAGTGAAATTTGGACTCAATCCAAAAGCCGCACCCAAAGACCTAGAAGGTCACATGTGGCCTTGAGGCCATAGGTTCCTTGCCCTTGGTAGATGATCTCTAAGGTCCTCTCTAGCTCTGAATCTATGACATTATGATCTCTGATACTAAAATTGAATAGTGCCTCTTTACTGTCTATAGGAGAGGAAGTCAGACAAGAAGTCAGGAAGAGAAAACAAAACCAAACTTTGCCTTCTTTTGTCATTGTTATTTGGCTTTTTTGAATGAGAATGAACCTTCTCCAGTTGGTCTTGTTCCTTCATGGACATGGTGAACCTTCCTTCTGTTTCAGAGGCAGAAATGCTCCTTCTCCTTTCCTCATCTCTTGGGCCTTGATTTCAACCTTTCCCATCTCCTGAAGGACTTGAATTAATCAGTCTTTTCCATATATTTCTTACATCTTCAATCTGTCCCACTTCACATCTCTGTTGCCCACAAACATGCCTTGGTCTCCTCTGTCCTAAGAAACCCTCTCAACTCTGTCTTCCCCCTAGTCTACCCTCCCACACTTTCGACCACCACTTTTTCACCACACAATTACCCTCAGTCCTTTGCATTCTGACTTGCACTTCTACTCTACTAGAAGTGGTCGTTTAAAGGTTCACAATTACTCCCAATGTCCAAATCTAGCCATGGTCTTAAGGCTCATGCCTCCTGAATTCACTGCAGCATTTGACAGTCTCCACACCTTTCTTTTTCAACTACATCCATCACCATTGCGTTGGAACTAGTAAGAAAATTGAGGGAAGTTATACCTGGGGGTGAAGGAATTAAACCACGGAAATGTCTTCATATTAATATTTTAGAGGGATCTGTAAGCTGCTCCATTTAAATTTCCTTCTTGCTCAGCATTCTTCTTCTTCCATGGATATCATGCTCTTCCAGCTCCAAGTGTGGAGTAGTGAGCAAATGTGATGTAGGGAAACGATGGCTGAATTGAGTGTGAGAACTTGACTTCAGATCCTGGCTCTGCAACTACTTGGTGACCTTGGGCTAGTCATCTAAATTCCCAGGGCCTCAGTTTTCTAATGTATAAAAAATAAAGGAGGATGTGCGGAATAGATCATCTTTAAGCTTGCTTCTGGCTTTAAATCTGTGATCCTGTTTGAAGTTCATGCCACCTCACTACCACCTTCTCTTAACCTTGATCCCTTTCTGTCATTGGCTTCTAGGAAATGGTCATCTTTTTTCCTTGACTTTGAGTCCTGACTCACAGTCTTCCTCTCTTCCCCTGACGTTGTTCTTGGAGACTCTTGTGTTCACTTTGATGATCTAGCACTGGACATTCAGTTCATCTCAACTTCTGTGACCTGCATCTCCACTAAATCATCACTACTTGTCAAAATTCTTCCTTAAAGAATCTGAAGTGCTAGATCTAGAGTCAGCAAGACCTGAGTTCAGATGTGACCTCAGTTGCTTACTAGCTGTGTGGTCCTGGGCAGGTCACTTAATGTCTTAATGTTTCCTCATCTGAAGAGTGGTGATAATAATAATGATAGCACTTACCCCCCAGAGTTGCTATGAGGATCAAATGACATAAAACTGTAAAGTACTTAGCACAGTGTTTGGCAAATAGTAGGTACTTAAGGAATGTTTATTTCCTTCCTTCCTGCCTCTTCAAATGATCCCTTCCTTTATTCCTTCCACACCTGTTTTCCACACTTATGGTGTCTTTAGAAACCTCAATTCTTCCTTGTTCTCAGCCCATTGTCTGTATTCTTACTTCCCTTCTCTTCCTGATTAGTCTTGATATTTTGGTATTCATTTAAAAAACACTCTCTCTTCTACCACTGAGTCATCTGTCCCTTGAAGTTGCATTGTTCTTATGCATTTAGTTTTCAACTTGGGAAGCTTCTAGTATCTAAGTTCTTCATTCCTGAGTATGTGAATACTGCTGGAGAAAATTTATGAAGTGAGCTAGTGATCATTTATTCTTTCAATAAGAAGGCATCAGTTAGGCTTGGGGTGACAGTTACAGAGGGGGGTTGAGCCCTTCAACATTTTTTCCCTTTGCTTTTCTAATCCACAACCAAGATATTCTCATAGCAACCATAACACTCCGATGGTTAATAACAATAATAGTGGTGATAAGTGGTGATATGGGTGCCATTGCACTTGGTTTTAACAATTTATAGTTTTAAGTTCTTTTATATATTATCTTATTGGAAATGTATAAAATCTTATGAGCTATGTGGAATGTTTTGTTATTCACATTTTTACAAGGAGAAAATTGAGTCTAAGGGAAATCAGGTCCCTGTTCAAGGTCACAAATCTAATAAGTCAAAAATGTTGGGATGATGCCAAATATCTGTTTCATTTTGAGTCATCTGAAATTACAGTTGGTCTGTATGGTGATCAGAATTCCTAATTCTTTCAAAGTTACTTGTATTTTTAATACTGTTATTGAATAAATCGTTACCTGCTTCTCCTCACTCTGCTCTGCCCCAGTTCATCTCAGGTTTCTGTGAAACCATTTCCTTAATCATTTTTTTCCAGCACAACAATATTCCATCATTTTCATGTACCATAACTTATTGAGCCATTCCTAATTGGTTGGCATCCCATCAGTTTCCAATTTTTTGATGCCACAAAATGTTGGAAATACTTTTGTACATATGAGTCCTTTTCCTTTTTTATTTCTTTGGTGCCTAGGCCTCCTAGTGATATGTCTGGCTCAAAAAGATATGCATACACAATTCTGTAACTTTTTGGAACATTGTTTCAAACTGTATTAATTTACATGTTTTCCCATAGCCCCACCAGTATCTGTCATTTTCCATTTTTGTCAACTTTGCCAATATGAGGGGTATGAGGTGGAACTTCAGATTTCTGTTAATTTGCATTTCTTTAATTATTAGTGATTTAGAGCATTATTTATTAAGGCCTTTGATAGCTTGGATTTCTTCTTCTGAAGACTGTCTATTTATATCCTTTGGACAAGTCCCTCTGTCTTTCAAATATTGACGAACTTTGTAGGGTATTTCATATGTATGCTTATTGAATATGTTGTAAAAATGGATCTCTTTGGGAATGCAGTTTGACTAGATCCGGGTTCTTAGCCTTTTTTTTTTTTTTTTTTTTTGAGTCATGGGGACACGGTGAATCTTTAAAAGCATAAAATGAAATCTATAAACTTGCAAAACCAAAAGCAAAAAAGAGTGCAAATAAAGATGCATTTTTCCCATTCAGGTTCACAGAGCTGTAGCAATTCACCAAAGAACCCTTTGGGGAAAGTGTAGCTATGGTTAAGAAACCGTGGAGTAGATGGTTAGAGAGGGCCATTTCACTTCTAAAAATTCGGTGATCCTCCATCAAAAGATATTCTCTTTCAAAGCTTTTCTCTGACATTAGCTGTAGGCCCATGGGAAAATCACCTCAAATGCATTCAACTTTAATTTTCTCATCTGCAAAATGGGGATTTGACAAGTCCATTCAATTTTACAAACCTATGTTAAGCATCTAGCATGATTTAGGTACTGCTTTACTGGAATAAGGGTAACTGGTCTATGGGGGCATCTTATAGCAGTTTTTGTAACATGCACAAATATCTTCTGCTTTGAATTAGTCCAAAGACCCATTTGGAAGATTGAGGATGAGCCTGCTTCCAGTTATGATGACTGAGAAACTTCAGTTGTGCAGTGACAAAGACTTCTAAATACAGAGCAGAAGAATTGATGACTCAGGGGTTGCTAAGCTTGAGTGGTTGTACAAGAGGGAAGACCTATCTCTTTATCAATATTCTTTCCTTTAAAATTGCAACTGAGGCAGGTCCTGAGAGTTGGGTGGAGGAGAGTCAATGACACTCTTTCACCTAGCTATTGTGGCTTTGATTAGTGCTCTATTTGTGTGTGTTTTTTTCTCCTTTAAGGTGAATGAGTATTCTGAGATGAAAGTGTCTAGGTGATTTTGTGAGTTCAGGAGATTCAGGGGGCCCATCAGAGCTCAATCGCTTCAGTAGCAGTGGCCTCTGGAATGGGAGAGGCCAATGACAATGGATATAGCTTCAGACAGAAGTCCAAAATCATTCATTGGATGGTCCCTCATAGTGGAGAGAAGTTTGAGTATAAATTCTGGAAAGGCATGTTTCTTGACATCACAAATTCAACATGTTCAGACATGAATGTGAATTCATTATCTTTCGCCTTCAAATTCTCCTGTCTTTCCAACTTCCCTATTTTTGTCAATTATAACACCATCCTTCTAGTCTCCTAAGGTCACATGGTAGCTGTCATATTCATGCTCTCCCCCCCTATATCCAATCTGTTGCTAAGGTCTTTCAGTTTTACTTTTGCAACATCTCTCCAATATGCCCCCTTCTCTCCTCTGATATTACCATCATTTTGGCTCAGGCCTTCATCATCTTGTTCCTGGACTACTGCCTCAAGTCTGTCCCCACTCCAATCCATCTTCTATTCAGCCACTAAAGAGATTTTCCTGAAGTGTATATCTGACTATATTTCTCCCCTCTCCCAGCTCAATACATTCCATGGTCCTCCTCCTGTTCCCAGGATCAAATGGAAATCTTTTATTTTGCTTTTAAAGTCATTTATAATTTGGGTCATCATTCACTTTCTAGTCCTCTGACATTTTACTTTTCTCAATATTTTCCACTTCCAGCATCACTGACCTTCCTACCATTCCTTATAAATGATACACCATTTCCCTTTTCACTGACTGTCCCTCATATCTGGGATACTTTCCCTTCTTTGCTCTGCCTCATAGCTTCTTTGCCTTCCTTAAAGCTCAGTCAAAATTCTACCTTCTGCAAAAAACTTTTTTAAGCCCTACTCAAAATTGTTACTCTTCAGTTGTGTCCAATTCTGCGTGACCCCATTTATTTTTTCTTTTGGCAAAGGTACTGAAGTGGTTTGCCATTACCTTCTCCAGCTCATTTTTACAGATGAGGAAACTGAGGCAGAGTTAAATGACTTGCCCATGTCACACAACTGGTAAGTATATGAAACCAGGTTTGACCTCAGATCATCCCCATTCCAGGGGAGGCACTGTGTCCACTGAGCCACCTACCTGTACCACCTAAGTGACCCCCTCAGTATTAGTTCCTTCCCAGCTTATCCTGTGAATACATCTTCTATATCCATAGTTGTCTGCATGTTGTCTCCCCATTAACATGGGACCTCCTTGTGGTCAATGACCATTTCTTTCCTCTCTTTGTATCCTTAGCACTTAGCACAGTGTCTGGCACATGGTAAGTGCTTAGAAAATCTTGTTGACCTTACTTGTTGATTTGGCTGACAAAAATACTGAACAAACAAAATACTGGTAGAGAAATGCCTTGGGTTGATTGTATGTGTATGAGCCTTAGGCCTTCCTCATCCAAATGGATACCTCCTTGTCCCTGAAAACTTGCCTCACACGGTCAATGCCAAGCCATTAACAGTAAGATTACTGACCTTCTTCTCTCTCTCCTCTTTTCAACACAAGGGAATGTTTGCTCACATATTTCCTTTCTCTAAATAGTGTCTCCATGATCATTCCCCAAGTACCTCTGATAGATGTAAGCATAATAGAAGCCAATTTTGACTGCAATTCTCTGTTCTCCGTAGGAGAGGATGACTGAATCTTAATTACAATTCTTTTATACTAAGTATGCATGCTTTTCTGAAGCATTTTTGTGGTTTCCCCAAATTTCCTCTCCTGGAACACCTCATCAGTAGAATAGTCCAATGCAGTCCTGCTAATTATAATGGGATTTGGTGGTATGAGCTTGTGTTCTACACAGAACCTCAAGGCATCTAGGCAAATAACACTTTAAAAGCAATAATAGTTTCACAATTTACTGAACTATTTTAACATAACTTTTTTTTGCTAACAAATCAAATACACCCCCCACCTTGATACTGTATGTATAAGAAAACTGGGGAAAAGCCAAGGCTAATCACAGAAACACAGAATTCTAGATTAAGAAAGGATCTCAATGTCCATCTAATGCTAATTCACAACAGAAAAAAAACTCTTTAGTGTTTCTGATATGAAGCTCTTCTGCCTTCATTTTAAGACCTCCAATGGGGAGAAAGCAACCATCTCCTTGAAGTAGCCCGGCCCTCCTTGTTAGTAGGTTTTCCTGAAACACATCTTTCTAAAAAAAGTTAATTAATGTATTTATTTTCAGTTTTCAACAATCACTTCCATAAGTTTTAAATTTTCTCCCCCTCCATTCCCCCTCCCTTCCTGAAATGGCATGCAATCTTATATGGATTCTACACATACATTCTTATTAAACACATTTTCACATTACTGACATACATCTTAAATGAGCTTCTTTATAACTTCTTTCCCACCATCCTATCCTATGATTTCTATTTCTGCTCTCTGGGGTCAAATAGGACCATTTAAATCTCTTTCTAGGTGACCATCCAAGACACAGCAAGTCTGCTATCTGTCTGACTCTCTTTCCCAAATTTTCTCTTTTCTTTGCTATTTTTGAAAGCTAAAACAACTCAAAAAAGTTTCTATTATGTGTGTTTGCTAAAGTAGTGAGAGCAAAAATGGATATTCTAGCTATCTAGCAAATTTAAGTTCTAGTGTTTACTTCTTTTCTTAATTTATGTTCATTACATAGAGGGGCAGCTAGGTGGAGTCACAAAGTTCTGAGTTCAAATCTAGCCTCAGACACTTCCTAGCTGTGTGATCCTGAGCAAGTCATTCAACCCCTATTTGCCCCAGTTCATCCTCTGTAAAATGAGGACACACTAGAGAAGGAAATGATAAACCACTCTAATATCTTTGCCAAGAAAATCCCATAGACAAAAAGTCCACAGGATCACCTAGAGTCAGATATGACTGAACAAAATCGTTGCATATACATGAATATATACACACATGTACACATGTATAGGCACACATATATTTATACACACATAAATCTGTGTGTCACAGGCAATACAGAAGAGTGTGTAGACAGCTTTCTTTGAAACCAGAAACACTTGGGTTCAAGTTTTGTCTCTGTGATGCTGAAAAAGGTCTACATAATTCTCCAAAATGGTAAATTGCAGAGAAGGCATTGACTTACATTATTAGTACAGGGAGTTTCCCATCCTGATGAACATACAAATCTATTTTTTATTCCAGTATATCATTGATGGAAACTTGTCTCTAAGGAACTATCATTTGTATTTCACAGTGCTCAATTTAGCAGAGAATTTGTTAGTGTTCCCTCAATGATTTCTCATTCAATAACATTATATACTTCTCTGTATATACATTATACCCTCCTTTCCTCCCCGACTCCCTTTGTAAAATATAAACTCTTGGGACAGCTAGGTGGTGCAGTGGATAGAGCATCAGTGCAAGAGTCAGGAAGACCTGAGTTCAAATCTCACCTCAGAAACTTGATAATCACTATCTATGTGACCTTGGGAAAGTCACTTAACCCCAGTAGCCTCATCCTGGGTCATCTCCAGTCATCCTGATGAATATCTGGTCACTGGATTCAGATGGCTCTGGAGGAGAAGTGAGGCTGGTGACCTGCACAGCCCTCCCTCACTCAAAACAAAGTCAAGTGTAAATCATGTCATTATTTCTCTGAAGGCATGATCTTCTTCGGTAATGAAGGATGAACACACACACACACACACACACACACAATATAAGCTCCTAGAGGGTAGGGACTTTTTTCTTCTGAATTTCTAGCACCCCAGCAGCAGCATCAGGAACACTCATTGAATTGGTCAGAAGGAAGTCTAGCAGAGAAAGTCTAGGTATTTGTTATGAATCAGTGTTGAACTGCTTTCCTCTAAAACAGATTTCAATAACTAATTAATTCAATGAATATTCATCAGACACAGCATTGCTCTGAGTATTCTGGAGGATGCCAATGTGCAGAAAGAGAGAGGCCTGACTTTCAGGTAAAGATTCTTACATGTGAAGATTTGGGTCAATTATTGAAGAGCCATCACTTCCCTGTGGGATGACCTCACTGAAAATCATCACTTTCCAGGACTTTAAAATAGGGCACATGGCTGCAGGTAGTTTCCCTGTGGCTGGAGATGGCTTCTTAGGTTCTCTTCCAAACCTAAATCTTTGATTACAATTAATTACTAGTCATGGACATCAAGGGGGTGTGACTGGGGGTGGTGGTGAGTGCTTCTCAGGAATCTCAAAAGGACAAGAATCCTAGGAAAGCTTCCTAAAGTAGTTGGCATATCCTAAAGTAGGAGCAGTAACTTTAGATTCCTAAATGTTCAGACCTGGAGTGGACCTTAGTGTTTATCTAGTCCAGGGTTTTCTAATGTTGCTTGTGTCTTGGACTCTAGGGCAATCTGGTGAAGTGTATGGCTTTCTGCTGGAAATAAGGTTTTATTTTTTAAATGCATAAATTTTAAAAAGGGGGGATTATTAAGGAAACTGAGTATATTGAAATAGCTACCAAAACATTTAAAAATCAAGTTCATGGATCCCAGGTTAAGAATCCCTCAGCTAGTCCAACCGCATATTTCACAGATGAGGAAACTAAATTGAAATTTTAGTGTTAGTGTTTTCCATCTGAGATTATCTCCCATTTATCTTTCATATTTCTTTGTACACAGTTGTTTACATGTTTTCTCTGCCCATTGGATTGTAAGCTCCTTAAAGGAAGGGGTTGATTTGAATTTCTTTGTGTCTTTAGCACTCAGCATAGTGCCTGGCATCTCCAGCAGGTGCTTAATCAATGCTTGTTTCGATTTGAAATGACTTACTTGAGGTCACACTGCTAGCTAGTGACAGTGGAATCAGAATGAGGAGCATCCTTAAGGTCTGTTTCCCTGACATTCAGGCACCAGTATCTTTTGATGCACATGTCCAGTAAAGGCTGTCTGTCTCAGGGATGAGAGGGGTGTTACTAACTCTATAAAGGTGTTTCTGGCTTGGAGTATATATTGCAATATTTGTTGCTCCAGTGTTGGGAGTGATTTTACTCCATTGGTCATCTTTTCTTTAGCATGTCTTTAATCTCTCCCTGACTCCTTCCTCTCAGACTACAGATAGATGCAAGTCTCCCTTATCCTAACTAAACAAAACAAAAACAGAAGGTTTCTTTTGACCTTGACACTCCCCACCACTAACATGGTATCCTAAGCCCTTGGTACCACATGAGGCTCTGCTTGAACAAAGAACCCTAGTACATTGTGAGTGAAAATTATACTTCTCTGCTCATGTGCCCCCACCTGGGAAACCAGGGGAAAATCTATGTTAATTCTTTCTTCTCAATAAGCTGACACCAATTCCCATTTCTAAGATGGAAGTTTAAAATACCTCAGAAGAAATTTTTCCCTAAAAATGAAGGTACATAAAACAAGAGCCCTGGAATGTGTCATCACGAGTCCACAAGACCTATTATATTCCAAACAGGAGTGTTCCCAAGAAATCCTATATTCTTGCCCAGATCCTTGCTAGTATCGTCTTAGAGATGGGCTAAACCAGTTGGAGGGTAACTGACAAACCTCATACTGGTCAGTGAGTTAGGTGAATATGTATCCCAAACATGAGAAGATTTTCCCTCACAGAATGGGCAGATAAGAACAATTTGTTCCAACAAACAGCTTGGTGAAGCATCAAAGAAGCCGAGGTCATCCACACCCTAGGTCATCACCAATTATTCTGGCTTTTGATTGGACTTTGAAAGAGAAAGTGAAGCTGACACTTTGTGCAACTCTGCCTCACTTACACCCAATTCACAGGCAAGAAAAGATAGCACCTTTTCATATTATTGGTCTTCTCCAAAAACAAAGGAAGGAAAACAGATGAGTAAGGTTTGAGAGGTAGACAAAGGACTGGTGCTGGTCTTTTTTTTCCTACTTTCTTGCTGTTTCTCTAATATTGCTCTTTCCAGTTTTCTATTTCCAACCATTCCTTTAACAAAATTTATCATGCAAATTGAGGAGGAACATTGAGGATTCTCTGTCTTTCTATTCCTTCTCTCTCATGAGAAGTTAAGAACAGAGAACTCTGGCACTTAGAGTAAATTCAATTCAATTGGGTGAAGAGAAAGTTACAGGCTTTGGAGAAAGACCTTAGAAATGGGAACCCAGGGGAGCAGAGCCAAGATGATGGAATAGAAAGATGCACATACTCTAGTTCTTCCCCCAAAGCCCACAAAATACCTGTAAAAATAACTCTCAATAAATTCTAAAGCAGTAGAAGCCACAGAACGATGGAGTGGAGGATAATCCCTAGGCAACAGTGGTTCTCAGATCCCTCAACCCAAAAGCACCAAAGGTAGCTTCAAAGGTCAGTGAGAAACATTTTTCACCTCGGTGACAAGGGAGCAGGGTCCTCCTCTAGCCCCAGCCTTGGGCAGAAGGGAGGCAGAAGCAGTGGGTGGTGTCTGTGGATGTGGTGGGGTTGGGCCATGGCAGGCAGCAGCCAGTATCCACTGTTGGAACCCTCAGCTTAAAGTCCCTGGGGGAATTGAGCAGCTGATCTGAATCTTAGGCCTGAACATGGTCCTGGGGTAAGGAGGAGTGCTGGTATGGTAGTGCTGAAGGTCCTTGAGGAGTAAACACCTCTCCCTTGATTGTGCCACCTTGGAGGAACTGAGAACTTACAAGTCCCCAGAGTATACCCTACTCTTGACAAAGGACCCAACAGTCAAGTAACTAGTTGGGAAAATGCCCATAAAAGGGAAATAATAAGACTACAGAAGGTTACTTTCTTGGTGAGCATGGATTTTCTCCCATCCTTTTGGAAGAGGAAGAATAATGCTTTTTATCAGGGAAGAGAAGGCTTCTGCATCTCAAACATCCAAAATAAATATGCAATGGTCTCAAGTCATGGAAGAGCTCAAAAAGGATTTTGAAAGTCAGGTAAAAGAGGTAGGGAAAATTGGGAAGAGAAATGAGAGTGATGCGAGAAAATCATGAAAAGCAAATCAACAGCTTGCTAAAGGAGACTCCAAAGATGCTGAAGAAAATAACACCTTTAAAAATAAGCTAACTCAGTTGGCAAAAGAGGTTAAAAAAGCCACTAAGGAGAAGAATGTTTTAAAAAGCAGAATTAGCTAAATGCAAAAGTAGATTCAAAAGCTCACTGAAGAAAATAGTTCTTTAAAAATGAGAATGGAATAGATGGAAGCTAATGACTTTATGAGAAACCAAGAAATTACAAAACAAAACCAAAAGAATGAAAAAAAGGAAGATAATGTGAAATATCTTATTGGAAAAACAACTGACCTGGAAAATAGGTTCAGGAGAGATAATTTTCAAATTATGGGACTACCTGTAAGCCATGATAAAAAAAAAGAGCCTAGAAATCATCTTTCATGAAATTATCAAGGAAAACTGCCCTGATAGTCTAGAACCAGAGGGCAAAATAAATATTGAAAGAATCCACAGATCACCTCCTGAAAGAGATCCAAAAAGAGAAACTCCCAGGAACATTGAAGCCAAATTCCAGAGTTTCCAGGTGAAGGAGAAAATATTGCAAGCAGCTAGAAAGAAACAATTCGAGTATTGTGGAAATACAATCAAGATAACACAAGATCTAGCAGCTGCTACCTAAAGGGATTGAAGGGCTTGGAATATAATATTCCAGAAGTCAAAGGAACTAGGATTAAAACCAAGAATCACCTATCCAGCAAAACTGAGTATAATGCTTCAGGGGAAAAAATGATCATTTAAAGAAATAGAGGACTTTCAAGCATTCTTGATGAAAAGACCAGTGCTGAAAAGAAAATTAGACTTTCAAACACAAGAATCAAGAGAAGCATGAAAAGGTAAATAAGAAAGAGAAATCATAAGGGACTTACTAAAGTTGAGCTGTTTGCATTCCTACATGGAAAGATAATATTTGTAACTCTTGAAACTTTTCTCAATGTCTAGGTAGTTGGAGGGATTATACACACACACACACACACACACACACACACACACACACACACAGAAAGAGAGACAGGGAGCACAGGGTGAGTTGAATATAAAGGGATCATATCTTAGAAAATAAAATTAAGGGGTGGGAGAGGAATATATTGGGATAAGAAAGGGAGAAATAGAATGGGGCAAATTATCTCATAAAAGAGGCAAGAAAAAGCTTTTTCAATGGAGAGGACAAGGGGGGAGGTGAGAGGAAAACAATGAAGTTTACTCTCACTCTACATTTGACTCAAGGAAGGAATAACATGCACACTCAATTTGGTATGAAAACCTATCTTACACTACAGGAAAGTAGGAGAAAAGGGGATAAGCAGGATTGGGGGAGGATGTTGGAAAGGAGGGCAAATGGAAGGAGCAAGCAATTAGAAGTAAACACTCTTGGGGAGAGACAAGGTCAAAATAGAGAATGGAAGAAATGGGGGACAGGATGGAATGGAGGGAAATATAGTTAATCTTATACAACATTACTATTATGGAAGTCATTTGCAAAACTGCACATATATAGCCTATATTGAATTGCCTTCTCAGTGGTGATGGGTGTGGAGAGAAGAAGGAAGAGAAGTTGAAACTCAAAGTTTGAGGAACAAATGTTGAGAATTGTTTTTGCATACAACTGGGAAATAAGACATACAGGGGAATAGAAATTTATCTTGCCCTACAGGGCAAGAGAGAAGATGGGTATAAGGGAAGGGAGGGGGTATTAGAAGGGAGGGCAGATTGGGAGAGGGGCTAATCAGAGTGCATAGTGTTTTGGGGTGAGTGGAGGGGAGAGATGGGGAGAAAATTTGTAACTCAAAATTTAGTGGAAATGAATATTGAAAACTTAGAATAAATAAAAAAAAAAGAAATGGGAACCCAGGGCATTGAGGTTCACCCTTGTCAGATGAAGTTAGTATGGGCATGTGTATAAATAATTTGCTTCATCCTTCTCTCAACGTGACTGAACCTTGATCATGCTGAACAATTCTTCTCTCAGGAAAGTTATTCTTCCTCTTTTTCATCTCTTCTATTTTTCTCTCTTTTCCTTTTCCCCCTCCTTTCTCTGCAATTATTGGCTCATATCATTTTCCGAAGTTAACTTAGTTAAATTGAAGTGATAACTGGAAGATTTTTTTACGGGCAGCTACTGAGTGTATAGGCATACTCAATTATTATCATCTGATTTTATTTCATTAACTCTCATTATTGCACTGAGGTTGAATATTTTAAGACATTTGTATTTTCAACCTTTAGTGAATATTCATGGAAATAGGGACTGGTCATATGATTTCCTTTAGTTAAAGGGAACTTTCAAGTGAGGAAACTCTCTCTACCAATGCAAATAAAAATCTTCTATAGGATTTATAGGATTACAGAGTTGCATAGAACACTGCAGAGGGTGGGTGGGTATGGAATTAGCATAGTTGCCACCCCTTACAGTTTTGTTCTTTGCATGCTGTCTCCCATGCCCAGTCCTTAAGGAATAAAATTTGAACCACTCTTTTGTTGCCAAGGATCACACAGTGTAGCACCAACATGATATTCACATATCATTCATGGCCACATGGTAACCAGGAATATCCCGGTGTAGTTCTGAATCATAAAATACAACAGACTCTCCTCATAGAAGAAAGAACCAAAACATTTATTCAAATTATTCAAACACCAGAAAGCCAAATCCATCATAATCTATACATGATACCAATGCAGAGAACAACACCATCCCCAAGCCTTCCCCTTGCTAGGCTTCCCACAAACCAGCTCCGTTAAACAAACTACAAATAAGTTCTTTCATTCATGCTAGCCAGATGCCTATTTGTCTGAATCTTTCCTAGCTCTGACTGCTTTCATGACTACCATCCTCTCAGCTCTACTGCCTCTTCCTGTTCCACCCTTCCTGCTTTACCCTTTTAGCAAACCCCTCGCAAGACAGTCTTCATGTGACTAAGACTTCCACGTAACCTAGGCACGTCACATGGGCCTATTAACGAATGGGAAAGATCTTCCCATTTAAATTATCATTACACACAGCCAGGTCTTCCTGACTCTAAGTCCAGCCTTCTATTCATTATACTGAGTCACATTGCTTCTTACTATTTATCTAGCCAAGTTACAAGTTATTTAACCAATATCACATACACATACAGTCTTAGCCCAATGCTTGTGTATCAATTGTGAGTGTGTGAAAAGTGGATTAATTTCTCCTAGCTGACCTCCATGGTTTTTCTGAGTCCTTCATAGTCAGGAATAAAGCAATTTTTATAGTAAGGGGGCAATATTTGACCATAACCTGTCAGTCATTTTATAAGAAAATTAATATAGTACATTAAAATTAAAGTAAAATAGCTTGTTATGTTAGTACTGTGATGATGAATATAAAGACAGAAAAATGCCAGTGCATTTTCTCCACTAAACGCTGTTTCTGAATGTCACATTTAGTTTACAATTCATAGTCACAGTTATATTTAATGAAGTAATAAAAATAAAATGTAAATTGTCTCACCTTTTCCCCATTTATAGAGAAGCAAAATTACTTGAGTAATAAAATTTGTGAAGGGTATGAAGAAATAACTTATGTAATACAGTACCTGGTCTTGGTTTTTTTCCCTATTTTACTATTTAACTCAGTCTCATGAGGGAGGATTTTATCCCGGAAGGATATGGGGGCAAAAGGAATTTGACAAGCAATCCCATAGGCCTTTCTTTGCCCTCATATTTCTTTGCTGCCTCCCCAGCTTCCTATAGATCTGTCTTCAATGCTTAGAGAATTTTTCCTTTGGGCCATGGCTTTTGGGGTCTCCTATTAAAATAAAAAAATGCCCATGAGTCAGGCAGGATGACTGCCAAAATGTTATTAGTCAAGAATTTAGTAGAGTTGGGAGTAGGGGTGGAGTGAGGAAAATGATGGCAAGCTTCTTGCAAAAACCCTGAAGGAATAAGGACCAGGAGAGTATCTAGATCAGAGGTTCCTAAACCTATTTGGCCTACTGCCTCTTTTTCAAAAAATAAAATTACTCAGCACCCCCTTGGAAATCTGCTTTCTTTGACTCTTTAATAGTACTTTTTTATAATTTTCATCATTTAAAAGGTATTTATGCCTATATCTCTCCTCATATATATTTTTTAAATGACACCCTAAAATTAATAATGTATTGTAAATTTGTGGTTTTCTCCTGCATTAAAATTTTGATGATGCAATATTGCATCATGTAGCTGTATAGTATTATATTGCAAACAAATCATTACACATGCATATTCTTGCCAATGAATGCTGAATTTCCCAAAACTGCATGAACAGCTTGTCTGCCAACACTTTCTTATTAAGACTTCTCAGCAGACTTGATTACTGATGGGTTATAGCTTGCATTTTGTGTATTTATTTGGAAAACAATGTAATCATGATGACTCTAACTCTGTTACATAACTGATGAAACATGTACAAATGGTTTTTTCAAAATTTTTTCCTCTTCCCTACTTTCTTCATGCTTCCACTACACCCATATTTTTATTCATTATCCCCCTCCAATTGCATAGGAGGATGCTACTGCTCCCCCAGCACTCTAGTGACCCCAAGGAGGTGATAGCACCTACTTTGAGAACCTCTGTTAGATCCTGGGATTGGGAAGGATGGAGTAGAGAACCAGGGTGCTAAAGGTGGAAATAGAGTTTGGCATTCCTCACCATTAGAGCAGCTCTAAATAAAATATGTGATACATGCATAAATTATATCAGATTGCTTATCACCTTAGGAATGGGAGATGGGAGGGCAAGAATTTGGAACTCAAAACTTTAAAAAAAAATTTTGAAATTTTTTTTTTAAACTTGTAATTGGAGAAAATAAAATATTATATTTAAATTTATATTTTACAAACAGTAAGGTTGGTATTAGTCAACAGCAGAACCAGAAAAATGCAATAAAATTCCACAGAGGTAGTTGCTTATGTCACAATGAATTGTAATGGAGACCAAAACCAAATACGATTAATAAGTACCAAGGTGGTAAAGTGGATAGAATTTTCGACTCAGACTCAGGAATACCTGAGTTCAAATCCTGATTCAGACAAGTCTTAGCACTTACTAAACTTCCTGAGCCTGATTCTTTATCTATAAAATACCGATAATGATAGCACCTTTCTGCCAGTGTTGTTGTAAGGATCAAAAGAGAGAGCATACATAAAATGTTTTGTAACCTTAAAATGCTATATGTGATTATTATTCAATAACAGAAACTAATTTTCAATTTTATTGTGACTTTTTTCATAATATAGATAGAATACTGGACCTGAAATCAGAAAGACCTGAGTTCAAATTTCACCTCTGTACTATGTTGGGTGGATAGTCCTGGTCTGGGCTGTGCCCAGATACCTTAGAACAAAATCCTATTTGTTCCCATTCTAATAATAATAGATTGTATAAATTTTCTACTGGCATGATTTTGAGAAGTAGCTAGTCCCAATGTAAACTGTTATACAGGCTGGAATTTTTGCTGATGAGCATCTGTGGGGCTGACCTTCATAGGGAACTTGTGATTCATTAGAGGGAAAATTCTTTGTTGAGAAGTCTCTACTAGTGATTGATTTTGCAATGTGCATGCCACAGATTTACAAAACAAATTGGGCTAATTTTCAGGTGTGAAAATGCTCTGTGGGAGATGGTGGCTCTTCCTTCATGTAGCAAATATCTTGATCATAGAGGCTAACATTTCCAATAAGTTCAGTGCCATCAGAATCAGAGCTGCTTTTTCTAGCATAGATAGAGGTAATTACATAGTGAAGTGTTTCAATGAAAAAAACCTTTGCACAAAATTAATTTATTTTGTAGGTGGCTGGAGTGCTTCTCCTCCCCCATACCTTTGTGCTATAAATAGTGTGAAGTAAAACTTAAAAAAATTGATTCCGACAAGAATTTAGCATTGTAATCACTAGATATAATTAGAAATACCAGATACTAAGCTGGAAAGAAAATTAGACTTCATATAGTGCTTATGCTTTTTATTTCTATATGATGGTCATCCTCCATTCCTCACTTACACATACACACACACACACACACACACACACCAAACCCTTCCTCATGATGAAGAAAAAAATCAAGGGAAAACAGCCCAGGGAGTGACCATGTATGACATTGTATGGCACACTATGCCTCCCAAATCCTTACTTCTTTCCTGAAAGAGCAGTAGGTTTCATTAACTGTTCTCTAGGACTAAGACTGATCAGTTTGTCAGGCTTTTGTGTTACTTTCCTTCTCTTTGTTTTCATGGTCTCCTGATTAGACTTAGTTCATTCAGTGTCAAGGGATGTGTCATCCAATGTTTCCCTGAATTCTTCATAGTGTTTGTTTTTTACTATGTAACAACATTTTTTTACATTCACATCAAATAAAGTCAATAAATATTTATGAAGTGGCTACTATGCATCAGGCACTGTCCTAAGTGCTAAAGATACAAGGAAAGGTGAACAAACATCACCTCCCACCCAACTTTGTCCCTCAAATAAAACAAAACAAAACCAGTCCCTGTTCTCAAGGAGCTCATAGTTTAATGGAAGAGAAAACTAGGTACATATGTCATATGTGCAAGATAAATTGGAGATTGTTTTAGATGGAAGTTACTAAAGTTAAGGAATTTTCATATAACTCATTTATTTAACACAGTTGATTCTAGTATTTCTTAATCAATCGTTACCTACCTCATTTCTAAATTTATGCTACTACAAAAAATGCTACTATGTGTATTTTAGCTTCCTTGTAATTAGCTCAGTTATGGGATCACTCAAAAGAAAGTACCAATCTTATTTGTCTCATCTAATTCCAAGTTCTTTTCTAGAATGGTTGAAATAATGCACTGATCCACCAACAATGCATTAGTGTGCCTGCCTTATTACAGCTCCCCAAATAAATTCTTTTGGGGAAAGTTTTAAAATTTTGTGGAGAGTTTGATGGATGGGAGGTGAATGGTCAGTTTTTTTTTTTAAATTTGTGTTTCTCTTAGAATTAGGGAACTAGAGAATTTTTTTTTATTTGGTTGTTGATCAAATACCACATTTTATAATAGGGCATCTAGGTAGTACAGTAGATACAGCACTAGTGCAGGAGTCAGAAGGACCTGAGTTCAATTCTCACCTCAGACATTTGACACTGGCTGTGTGACCTTGGGCAAGTCACTTAAACCCAATTGCCTCATCCTGGGTCATCTCGAGTCATCCTGATGAATATCTGATCACTGGATTCAGATGACTCTGGAGGAAAAATGGAGGCTGGTGGTCTGCATAGCCCTCTCTCACTCAAAACAAAGTCAAGTGCAAGTCATGTCATCATTTCTTTGATGGCATGTCTTCTTCGGTAATGAAGAATGAACACACACACATTTTTATCATGGTAAAACGGAGGCCTGGAAAGATTAAGTGTCTCGACTAAGGTCATATAATGTGTAAGATTACATCATAGAATTTCAAAGAGGATACATCCTAGAAATGTCCCATTGCTAATGACCATCTTTCATAACATGCTAAGCTCCTGTAAGCTCCATTTTTCAATCAAGCCATGTGGGATTCTCTCTCTCTCTCTCTCTCTCTCTCTGTCTCTTTCTATACTTTTGTAATGCTGCCTCCTTTAGTTGATATCTGACTAAAGGGACAGTCTAATTTAGCTACTTGGCTGTTCATAGACTTACAAATGAGATAGTGTTCTTGCCTTCAGTTATTTGGCATCTCTATAATCTATTCTGAGTTTTGCCAAGATTTCCCCCCTTTTCACTAGGTTTTAATGAGAGATTCCATAACAACAATATCTTGAACTCAGAATTTAATACTTACAACAATTGACTGAGAAGCAAATATAGCAGTTTTGATGATGAAAGAAACATACAAGATGAAAGAAACAATTCAATAAAAATTAAAAGCAGAGTAACACAATGGGAGAATCTCACAGGACAGGATGATCCTTCACAGCCCATTCTTACAGCAAGGGCTAGAGCTAGGTCTGTTAGACATTGGTAAGGCAGAGGATAAAGTATTTATTAAGGACTTCCTATGTATGTTCCAGTCACTGTGCTAAACACTGGAGGTGTATATGTATATATATATATATATATATATATATATATATATATATATATACATACATACATATATATATATATATACATACATACATACATATATATATATATATATATATATATATATATACATATATATATATGTGCAGGTCAAACAGAATTGCAGTGGTTACCTCAGATCAGCCATGGAAAGGCGAGACTCCTAACCTCACTTGAAGACATCCCAGATGTGACCCTGAATTGGAAGATAGGGTCATCTTCATACAAAGAGGCTGCTGGTTAGGGGCCACTCCTAGAAAAGGCAGAAAACTTACTAAGGGTGAATGAGAGCCAAAGCAGGAGGAAACTTCCCATCTGCAATCTTCCTAGCTTTACTAATTATTCTTACCACTTAGTTTCTTCATCGTAGTTGGAATGTCAGAAGCCTGAACAAAGTATTGTATATGAATGAAATGAATATTTTTGTTCCATAAGAAATGATGAAAATTATGAAAGTCATAGGTTGAAAGAAACCTCAGAAGACTTGTGTGAAGTAATACAGCATGAAGGGAACAGAACCCAGGGAACAAGTTATATACTAATAGCAATAATGTAAAGACAAACAACTTCGAAAAATTAAAGAACTCTGATTGATACAGTGATGATCTACAATTTCAGAAGAGTGGAGATAGTACACACTAGCCATCTCCTGCCAGAGAATGTGATGGACTCAAGATACAAAGTGAGATACTCATTTTTTTTTGGCCTTGGCCAATGTGGAAATTCCTTTTACTTGATTTTATCTTTCTTAAAAGTTCTTTTTAAATTTAACTAAGTTTAATCTTCCTTAAAAGTTTTTTTCTTTCTCCTTGAATGGGGAAGTATATGTAAGAGAAAAGAAATATTTGTTAATTAATATGAATTAAGTTTCAAGAAAAAAAAATGTACGTGACAAAGTAAGAACAAGGGCCAGACTCTATGCAAAGGGCCATAATTACAAATACAAGTAAAGACAGTCCTTATCCCCAAGGAGCTTACATTTGAATGGGTACAAAGCAATGTTTGGAATGAACCAGGTACCCTGTCAACAAGTAGGGAGAGTTCAGTGAGTTGAAGAGATAGTGAAGTGAAACACTGTCGGAATTCATTGTGAAATAATTGTTTACATTTGTTGTGTGCTCTAAACTTTAGTGCCTTCTGTCTAAGCCCTAGGCATGCCTTTGTTCCTTAATATAAATGCATTGGGAGTGTTAGAATTCATCACCAAATTTCTATTCCCCTCCACCAGTCTAACCCTTTTCATATCTCCAATAAAATCAACAAAAAAACTAGTTGCTTTTTAAAGCTTCTCTCCACTTCTTACAAAGATAACCCAGGCAGGTATCACATTCAGAAGAGTAATATTTATGAATCTTCTTTGCCCCCTGATGATTATTTTTCTGAATAGAGGGAATGAAGTCCTCATTTGTTTGTCTTTCTCCTCTCAAACTTACAAAATCTTCTCATTCATGGTAACATTTTTTCATAGAGATAGGATGCTTTAATTCTTGGATACAACTGTGATCTTGCTGATATGGACAGTCCCTCTCATGATATGGATAATAACCCATACCAATACTTGCCCATCCTGTGCCACCATTGTTACATTTTCACTTTGACAATGATTGGTTAAGAATACAGTCCATAGGACCATTCAACCATTCAACAAACATTTTAAGCACTTATGATGAACAAGACATTCTGCTAAGCACTAAGAATATAAAGAAAAAATGACAACAGCCCCTATTCTTGAGAAATCTATCCAACTGAATTTCTTAGAGTCTGATGCCATCATTTTCTCCTCAATAAACTTCAGTGGCTTCCTATTACCTCTAGGATCAAAAACCATGTCTTAGAGTGTAAAGCTCTTCCCAATTTGGATGATCATCCTATCTTTCTAGTCTTATTACATTTCACTTACTTCTGCATATTTTATTATTCAGCTGTACTGGCCTGCTTGCTCACCTACTTGCTCTTCACTCACCTACTGTATCCCATCCTTATGCCTTTGTACTGGCCCTCTTTCATTCCTAGAATACTCTTTTTCCTTACCTCTTAGAATTCCTAGCTTCATTCAAAACTCAGCACAAATTCCATTTTCTCTAAGAGACTTTCCCCAGTTCCCTTAAGTAGTAGTTCTTGCCAGTTTAAGATTTCCTCCTCTCTATTCTGTATGTATATTACATATATCAATTGATGTACCCTTGTCAATTTGAATGTATGCTCCTTGATGGCAGGGACATATATGAATTTAGATACTATACCATTTATGCATCAATGGCATTGTTTCATTAACTTTAAGATTGAGGTAGTTTTCCTTTTAATTTTTTTTGAAATTATGAAGTGTGTGTGTGTTTGTGTGGTTATAACTCTGTTTCTTGGAACAGTTTCATGCATAGTACCATGTTTTTTACCAGTCTTTCATTTTTTTCTTTATGTATCTTTATTTTTAGATAAGTTTCTAGTGTATAGCAAATTGTTGGATTTTATGATTCATTCTGCCACTCTTTCATTTTATTGAAATATTTATTCCTTTTACATTTAAGGTTAAGATTCTTAGGCTTGTATTTTTTTTCATTGACATATATATGTATGTATGTATATATATATATATATATATATATATATATATATGTATTTAAATTCTTAAGTCAGCACTTTTTCCCTATAACTAATTGTGTGTGTTCCTCCCAACTTATTTCTATTGTTTCTAGTTTATTAGGAACTTGATTGTCTCATTGATGGGCTATAATCTTACTTGTTCCTTTTAAATTTCCTGCTCTTAATGAGAGGTAAAACCTCTAATGCAATTCTTCCTCCATTTCTCTATTAGTGCATTTGTCAATCACTTATTTGTTGATTTCTCACTATCTTCCATTTCCATTCTGTAGTTATTATTCTATTTTATTAGTTTTCTTTGTTTTTAGTGGTGCCTTCTGCTGAGTTTCTCTCTAAACAATAGCAACTCATTAAGCAGTAGTAATAAAGAAGAAGAGTCACTCTGTATTGTGAGTCATAGAATCTTGGCTTACCTCTTGTTCTTGTCATGGTCACTCAAAGTTCCTAAGACTAACATATTGTAACTATGGATCTAAGTTACTCCTATAAGCCCAAGTGCTAGCTACCCATGGACCCATATATCTTCTTCTCTGGGGTTTATAGATGTCTTAAGAAATAGAACCTTTTCTCAGAGAAAGTAGTCTCCCATTGTTCCCATTTCCTCCTAGACAAAACCTACTATAAAGCCTCAGCCTTTTTTTCCAGAAAAATATTCTCCCCTCAACTGGGAATATTCTTTAATTGCACCCTTCAATTCCTCTTTATCCTAATCAACCCTGTTGCCTTCCCTTGCCACTCACTTATCTTGTTCTTCCTTGGTCTTCAACAAAATTGAGATTCTGAAGAAAGAGTGCTTTCTTCTCCATTGACCTCCAGGCTAGCTGGGGACACACTTTTTGACTCCTCTACATGTCTTGTGCCTTTCAATCATACTCTAGTATATTTTCAGTATATTCCCACAGCATCCGCCTCCAATATATTGATTTACTTATATAGAGGTTGAGGATTTAGTGCATGTAATATTGATTCAGTTCATCCCTCTTGGCTATTTAAGCTTCCTTCAAATCTTTAGCCCCTTAGATTCTTTTAGGCCTGTTTCTTTGTTCTACCTTTCATCCCTTGATGCAATTTATTTCTTTTCAACCATACCCTAGAAACATTGAAAAATCAACTCTGTTGTTTAGTCCTCTCTATAATTGCACTTACTTTTGTTTTCTTGCGTTGTTCTGGTTTTGTGTCAATGTTCTGTTAATCTACACTTTCTTTTTGCACAGATGATTCAAATGTCAATTTTCTTGTAGATCCTTTTTCTTTTTAAATTCATGAGAACGGTCAGCTTGGCAGGATATATTACTACGGCTTATCTCTTGATCTTCTTTGAAGTTAAGGTTTCTAGAGACCCCAAGGTTATCAGTGCCTGGGAAATCCCCTGGTAGCACTAGATATCTCGATTACAGGATTATGTTGCCCAGAATTTCCCCTCTTCTCCATTTAGAAGTTTTGATTTTAGGAACTCTCACCATTTTACCAAGTAATTCCCCTCTTCGTGACTGTCATCTCTTGAGTGGGTTGGTTATAATACTCTGACTAAAATCTGGGCCAGGAACTTCAAACGTAAAGCTCTCATATCATTTGTGTAAGGATTAATTTGGTTGTATCTCTGACAACTTAGTCAATAATAGGTTCCTAGGTTACTTTTCTTTGACCCTACTCTCAATAGCCAACTTTCCCAGGTTTGGGGGTGGGGGAAAAGGGAGGAAAAGTTGATTGGGGAAAGATCAAAGGGTATAATTGATATCATACTTTTATAGGCCAGCACAAATAGATCATTCCTTTTCCAACTGTCACATTCACAGGAGTCAGAACCAACCAATTTATGAGAAATTACTAAAATCTGTCTTCCAGGAAGGACCAAGGGATTTATCCATTCTCTGTATTAGGGCTGAAGTAGGACTTAGGTCAGTCATCTTGTAGTTTAGGTTTGATACTGGAACAAAATTAGGTACTCATGGGTCATTCAACACTTAATAAAGTATTTACTTAACCCCAGCAGAAGAAGAATATTTAAGAAGATAGATGTCAAGGATATCTAGAGTTGGTCCAGGTGAGTGAAGCTTCCTAATCTGAGTCACTCATTCTTTTTTCAGTTGCGAAGCAATAGATCAACAGACTGGAACTCCATGTGGCTATTTTGAGGAAGTGATGACAATAAGCCTGAGACTTTGGTCGCCTGTGTTAACAAGTGGCAAATCTCAATATCTTTTAAGGAATAACTATCCTAACTTACATAGGGGTGGAAATTTTGATATTGCTTTTACCATCCCCTTCAAAGGAATATATGAGCAAAAGTCTAAAATGAACTTGACCATCACGGTAGCTCATCAAATTGAACAGGAAACTTTGCCTGACCAGATTCTAAAAGATGGTCTTGATCCTCTCAACAGAGTGTATACACCCTCTGTATAGAGATGGTCTCCAGGTCCCAAGGAAAGCTCGCCATTAAGTTCTCTAAACCCCAATTTCTTCATTTGCAAAATGAAAGCATTGGAAAAGATGACCTTGGAGGTACCATTAGTTCTAAATCTATGATCCTATGAGCTTGCAGATAGTCAAGGAATTCCCTGGTTAACCCACTACAAAAACATTAGAAACTACATCTAAAAAGTCATTCTCATAGTGCCAGTCCACACATATGCCTCCTTTCTAAAGGGAATTTCAATCTCAATCTCAGCACTGGGACCTTATTAAAAACTAGTTTAGTAGTTGTGTTTATTTACAATGGGATTTGAAAATGAGCAAGGCTTTAGCAAGGAATGTCAGGCAATATTTCATCCTGGTGCTTCTGAAGAAGAAAACAGTCAACTTCAACCTTTACAAGAAGAAACTTCACTGTGAGGAAATGATGATTTTTTTCCCCTTAGTACCTCCTGGTAGTTGGAGGAGTTTCACTACATTATTTATTTGTTTATTTCATTCTAAGGGTATTGGTAAAAGAAATAATAATAGGCAGTACCACCAGAAATGACCAAAGACTCATGGATAAAAGCATCACCATTTACACCAATGATTCCAGTGGTTGCCAGGCACCCCACTTCCACCTCCTAAAATCCTCAGCATATCTTCCGGTGAACATATCTCAGGTGCTGCCTCTTGTGCAAGACAATTCCTGAACCTTCACAGGTGTTAGTGTCTTCTTTGGTTTTCTTTAATTGCTTCCTTGGCGTTTCTTACCGGGGAAGGTTTCTGGAGTAGATGACAAGGTATGATCTAAAAAATGAATGACATTTTCACATTACGCTACCTACACTTTGATTTACTAATGTGTTCATAATATTGTTGTTGTGTTTGCCCTTCATTCCTGAAGGGGACCATGACATCAAGATGATGACATGACTTTCAATTGACTTTGATTGAAGTGAGGGAGGGCTGTACAAGGTCACCAACCTCACTTTCTTCTCCTGAGCCATTTGGGTCCAGTGGCCTGACATTCATCAGGATGACTAGAGATGGCCCAGGATGCAATGTGAGACCCTGGCCCTTTCAGGCTTCTCACTTTGAGTGAGATACACCCATTCAATGAATAGGCTTCTTTAAGTAGTTACTCAAGGGATGGCCCCTTTAATAAAAAAAAAATCAAACTGAGAGAAGACAATCAGGGCTCCTGGGTAAAAAGAGAAAAAATTACTATTCAGTAATTACATTCACTCTGTGATAGGTGAGTGGGAGTTAATTGTCCAGTCTTTGAGTTCCAGAGTAAATTGGGTTTAAGACTTGATCTTTGAGCAAGAAATATGGCCAGTAACCCCACAAGAAAAAAGGCATCTTTTGGGCATGGAGTGTACCTTCCCTTGGGTAGAACACCAGAGGAGAGGAGGGAAGAGGAAAGAAGAGGAGAAGAGAGGAAAAGAAAGGAAATGGGGAGAATAGGAAATGGAAAGGACAGGAAATGGAGAGGAGAGGAAAAAAGAGGAGAGAAAATATGGAGGACAGGAAATGGAGAGGGGAGGAGAGGAAAAGAGAAGAGAGGGAAGACATAGAGAGGAGAGGAGCTGCTACTCACAGGTTGTGTTTGTCGGTAGTTCTTGAAGAGGACCAAGACATCAAGATGATGACATGACTTGTGGTTGACTGTGATTTGAGTGAGGGAGGGCCATGCAAGGTTACCAATCTTACCTTCTTCTCCTCTTTCATACTGTAAGCCCCTGAAAACTTCTTGAGGTGAGGGAGTATTTCATTTTTGTATTTGTGTCCCCAGCTTAACCCCTTAGTTACACATTGTAGACACTCAATAAATGTCAAATTGAAGGGATTGAGACCCCATCTCCTGTTCATTGCATTAAAAAAAGAAGCAGAAGAGAGTTGGACAGTAATGCCAGGTCTTATATAGTGTTTTAAAGTATACTAAAAGTCTTCCTGAAACAATCCTCAAAAGTGGGCAATGTTTCAATATTTCCATTTTGCTGATGAGAAAACTGAGGCTCCAAAGAGTTGGTCACAAGGTGAAATGACTTGCCAAAGATCAAAGATAGGTGTCCAGACCTTCTTCTCCCCTCCTCTTTTTATAGCAGTATTTGTTTGATGCCATTTGTTTTTTCACATCACACCTTGACATCTGCCCTATGAGTCTAACCTGGGAAGAATGCCAAATAACTAAATCAGAACACAAAACCCCACAGCTACCACATCTGACAATGTATGCAACATCCTGCATCCGTAGTCTGCTACTTTTTCAAGAACGGAAGAGTCCAAATTTTCCTCATTTTAACAATGACTTTCTTCTTTTCACCGAACTACAAAACCTATTTTGAGCAAGAATAACCTTATGGAAGGAATGGGTTAGAAATAACTTGGTATCTTTTCTGCATTAATTATTAAACCTAATCCTCTGATAAAGTATAGTTCAATTGAAGAGAACAGAGTTTGTTAACTGGATAATCTTTCTGAATAAATTCATGAATTCATGCAAATATATGTCACTTTTATACCTTGATGAAGCTTGACCCTCCATAGACTTGGAAGAACTCACAGTTTTTCATCTTAAAGAAGCTCCTTGGTTTTACATAGCAAGCTATTCATTATAATTGGTATTGTTATATAATCGTGGATAGTGAAAGATTCATCTAGAAAGGCTAGTTTTTTTAAGGGACATGCATATGAACAATAAGTGCCAGTAGAACAAGACAACAAGGAGACAATTCAGAGCTTACTGACGGTTTTTTTCTCTTTCTTCTTTTATAAATCACAGGCCAAACACTAGGATGCCATGGTATCTCGGCAACAACCTGACAACAGATGTAAAATATTCCCTCAGAAAATGGGAGGGGGGGGATCATTTGTTTTTAGTGAAGGTATTTAACATTCTGTACCACTCTTACCATAAATTAATTTTCAGTTAAGCTAACAGTGTTTCTACATAGGTATTTTTCATTTACATGGAAGGAGATCCTAATAGTTAGAATTTTCATTTTTTTTGCTGTAAGGATTAGATTTAGCAACCTACTTAGGTTAATATTCCTTGTTGACAGAGGTGGAAAAGGTAGCTGACTGTGAAATTTTAGTAATTCTAGGATGTAGCTCCTTTTCCCACCCTCCAGTGCCTCCTGTCTCTGATTAGAAGTACCTGAAATTCATTTAACAGGAATAAAAAATTTTACCACTAAAGTAAAAGTTCATCATGTAAACAACCCTGAGAAAGGTAACTTTTTAAAAACTTAAATTAATATGTAAATGAATTGTATCATATTCTTTCTTGTGAGGGAATTTTAATGGGAGAAAGATGAAGAAAGAATAATAGGACACAACTTCTGGAGGAAAGGATGCTCCAGAAAGAAAAAAAGGGAAGGGAATGAAGGGCAGTCTTTGTACATAGTAGATAGAGTTTGCTTCTATCTAGCAGCAAGATCTGGGGAGGAGATGTTCAACCTGCATTGAAGATCAGGTTCAAGTTCAAGCTTTGATACTTACTATCTGAATGACTAACTCAATTCATTTCTCTGAGTCTTAGTTTCCAAATTAGTAAAAAGTCTGGTCCCCAATTAGGAATGTTGTAGAAAGGATTTATTTTTCATGGAAAATTTGGACCAAATGACTTCTAAGTTCCCTTCCAGCTCTGATATACTGTTGCTCCACAAGAGGGGTTAGGTTAGAACCTAAGGTATAGTAAGGAGGACTGGACTTCAATCCAGCTTCAGATACTTCCTAGCTGTATGACCTTGGGCAAGTCACTTAAACAAGATTGCTTCCAAAAAAAAATCCCAAGCCAAACCAAACCAAACAAAACCCCAAATACAACTCAAAGGTACTGTCTAGTTCTAAATTCTATGAATCTCTCTCTTCTTTTCTTCTGTAGGGCTGGTACACAATTGACCCTGGAATAAAGTTATGCTTTTTAGGGAATTAAAATAAAGCAAGTTGGAACTGACCTTGAGTTTAACCATAAGAGGTTGAAGTAGGCCATACCTTGCAGGAAGGACTATTCTAGCAAAGCTGTTTTTGTTACAGCAAGATGTAGGTGGGAGGATAGGTACTAGGGCTAAATTAATTGAGGTTATTTTTCCTTCCATAAGTCTGGTATAACATGGCTTTGTAATTTTGGATTTAAAGGTGATTGAGACATTAAAACTAGAAGGGACCTCAGAAGCTGTCTGGATCACAAAGATCCAAGAGAATTAGATGATTGTCCAAGGTCACCCAAGAGGTAAGCATCAGTCTTGATCTGAACTTAGGTCCTCTGAATCTGGAGCCACAACTTTTTATTCTAAGTAGCATTTATATGGAACCATAAGGTTTGCCAAGAAGTGTGCATGTTATTTAATTATTATATGACAGGAGTCCAGTGAATTAGATTCTATTATTATACCTGTTTTACTGATGAGGAAGCTGAGACTGACAGAAGTAAAGTGATTTGTTTAGGATTGCATAAGAAACCATATACTTCTGTTTTATATTGTTTATTTTTTGAAGAAATACATGTATATATGTGTACATGTGCATCTGTATATGTATACAGGTGTATTCATATGTATATATGTTAAATTTAACAAAGTAATGATAAAGTTTATCCATTACTTTGTATTGCCATCTGTATCTTCTTGTTTTCTGTGTATTACATTTTTTCAAATTAATTTTTTAATGCCCTGGGGGAATATTCATAATCATAAACTAATCTGTCTTCTCCCTCCTTGTGGATAGAATCTCTCCCTTGTAACAAAACATATATAGTCCTAAGAAACAAATCAACACACTTGCCATGTCTGAGAATACCTCTTTCATTTTGAGTCTTTTTCCAGAACTTCTTAAACTGTGAGTCATCATAGGGTCATGAAAAATTTGGCAGTAGTAAAAGGTTTCTGAATATACAACAAACAAAGATTAAAAATGTAATGAATTCAAGGTGTTTCTGGCAGCCCCTGCAACTTCACTCTATCCTTGGTTTTGAACACAAAGCATGCCCACTTTGTTGTCCCCAGACAACACCAGTCAAAAAGGGTCTCATTTAGGAAGCCTCCTTTAGGTCATCATTTCCCTGCCAAGATGTGGAAAAAAGTTTGATTATCAGTCTTTTCAAGTAACTATTGCTTGCTCTTTTTTCTTATCAGAGTTCTGAGATCTTTCAAAGTTGTTTTTTTCGCATTATTTTTGTTGTCACTGCATACATGGTTCTGTTCAATTAACTTTGTATCTGTTTGTAAACATCTTCTAGGATTCTCTGATTCTCATCATATTCATCATTTCTAGTGGCACAATAAGATTCCATTACATTCACACATGACAATGTCAAGTGATTTGCTGATTACTGGTTGTCTCTTACATTTCCAGTTCTTTGCTACCAGTGTAGCGTGGATACTTTTGTCCATATGAGTCCATTACTACTTTCTTTGCCTTTTTTGTGGTGGTGGTGGTGATGGTAGGGATATGCCTAGTAGTAACACCACTGAGTAAAATGTTGTGCACAGTTTAACGATTTTTAGGGAATAATTCTTAATTGATTTCCAGAATGATAGAACAATTCCAAGTTTCGTAAATGGTACATTGGTGTACTTGCCCTCCAACAAGTGCTATTTTCCTTGTTGATCTTTGATGATCTAATGAATATGAGGTAGAATCTTAGAGTCATTTCAAGTGCCATTCCTTTAATCATGAGGGATTTGAAGCATTTTCCAAATGGTAGTTTCTGCTTTGTGTTTCTTCATTTTAGAAGTACCAATTCTTATCTTTGGACCATTTGTATATTGGGAAATGGCTTTTGTACTCACATATTTGAACTAATTCTTTATATATTCTGGATATTAGACCTTCATATGAGAAATCTAAAGTACCTCTTTCCCTCCCTTGGGGAAACAATTCAGGTAAAAAAGCATTTGATCCATGTCTGTTACAGAGAAATTTATCTATTACAAACATGTTTGTAGGCTCTTTTCGAAATGAACATTGAAATCTCAAATGAAGTGGTTAGAAAAGACAAGTAATTTTAAGTGAAGTTACTTTGTCTAGCATGCACATATCATTCAGGAAATTGAATTAACTTTGTGCAGGAATATATATTTGAGCTTCTAAAAATGGAGGATAAAACCTTCATTAGAGAAGATCAGGAATTTGTTTGGCATTTAAAGGACTTTGCAATTCAACAGACAGTTTTAAGCATCTTCTACCAGCAGTCACTTTGATGGCTGATGATAGCAAGATGAAAATCCATAGTTCTTGCCCTCAGGAGCTTACAACTTAATGGTGGGGGTGATGTATCTACACTAATATTGTACGACAAGGCAGAATATGGAAAATGAACAGGAGAAATCCAAAGAGAGAGCTATGAGAAATATGAGGAGCCCACCATCACTGAGATAGCACTGAAGAATGGAAAAAGCATTGGGCCTGGAGGCAAGAGTGCATTGATTTAGAATTTATCCCATGACATTTACTCATTAGGTGATGATATACACCAGCTGGGCCTCAGTTTTGTCACCTGCAAGATGGGGAGAAATAATGCCTGCAGAACCTACCTCACAGGGTTTTTGGGAGTATGCCAAATAATGCAGTAAAGCATCTTATAAACCTTAAAGTGCTATATAAATGTTTTAGTATTTCTTGGGGAATCACAAAAGGTCATTTTTCCCTCCAATTGGGTCTGTCAAAGAATTCTGCATAATAAATAAATATGCATTAGAAGAGGGTCTTTAAAGCCTTAGTTATGCCCAACCAAGTCAAATACTTAAAAACTCCAATAAATAGTGTTGGATCTTGTATTTTCTATATCCTTTCATCAAAAATGTGACTAGAGAGGTAATGTGATCTAGAAATCATTTTGAAATGCTTGACTTTTCTCTTATGTCAAATATTTTTTTAAATCAAGAATACATCCCATGCATACAGGTTTTATAGGTGTGAGAAAACAGATATATCAGGCTGCTAGTTACTGAAGTTGTCTGGATTCCCTCCTTTTGGGTATTAATGCCATTCATGATTTTTCTAATCATTTGTTGTCTTTCTTTTCTTAAGAAATCTTGAAATTTAGTCCTTCAGTTCTTTGAAAATCATGTCTCCTTCAGCATAGATTTCTCCTTTGCATAATCAGTTTAATATAATCAGGAGTGTGCTGGAGCCAGCTGTAATGGTCTCAAGATAGACAATTGTTAAATTTTTTGTGTGAATATGTACACCTCAAAAATCAGCATATGCTATGAGTCTGGGCTTAATTTAACATTTCATTGATTATCTGGAGATTGATTATGATGGAGAAAATGTTAACAATGTAGAACACTTCAAAATTCAACATGTATACATGTTCTCCTTGTGGAGAGCTGGTTATTAGACATTTAGCATCACATTCTTGAGTTTCATCATTCTTGCTAAGTTCATTTCCTTAAGTGTCATTTCCTCATATGGCATATTAGAGATAGAAATATAAGATAACACATGTAGTGATTCTATTGTCAGCTATATGATGAAAACACATTGCTAAGGAAATGGAAGACAATCTGTTTCATTTTTTTCTATTTGTTATCCTTCTAGTTTTACATGTATATATGTATATGTGTGCACATATATATGTATGTATATATGAATATATGTATATGTCCACATATACACACAATACATGCATGTGCATGCACACCCATGTATATACACATATGTATGCAATACACAATATATATATACACACATACATATATTTGTGTATGTATATATATATGTATACGTTATCTAGATTAGATGAATCTCAAAATAATGTTTCAAACTTTGTTTCCTTTCCTTTCTTGTTCCACTCTTTTATGAAATGGTACTGTAGGTCATGCCCGTAGGTATTTCCTGGTTGAAGTTGTTTCTTGATCTGCCCTTTATAACAATTAAACTTTAGCGGAAAATGATAACAGTCAGAGTCAATTTCTTTAACTTTGTCCATTTTCCATTTTTCTACGTTAGCAGTCTATTTAAATAAGCTAAATTGGATCTATTGTGCATCCATCCACATTTTATCTTCTTCATCCTAGTTTCATACTCATTTTGACTTTTGCTTTAATCAGTCCATAATCTGACCACACACAAATGGCTGACTCAGAAGTGAACGCCACACCAGTAGTTAGGCAATTCCTGTCTTTTAAGATATAGTCAATTTTATAGTTTGCGGTGATCAATTCTCCCAATTTTCAATGCCTTCAGACTCTCTCCTTGAAGAAAACATTCCTGGTAACTCATCATGGTTCTTCTGAAGAGTTTGAATTTCTTTGGCTTTCATCACTTCTTAATCTTGAGTCATGCTCTTCAATTAATTGCTTTTTCATCTTCCTCAGTGCCCACCTTGCCATCGAAGACAATACTATGAACACATATCTTGACATGGAAACATTTTTTTCTTAGAATTTTTCTTTTTCTGCCAGTGGCATCAAAGTTGGTAAATATTCTGCAAGCATCTTCATCGTGGACTTTTTGCTTATTATTTTCATGACTATTTCAAGGAAAGATGACCAAATGTCTAATGGAATCATGTTTTCTTTGACTTTGGGTACATAATGAAGAAGAACCTGTGAGTCATCTTCTCATTTACCTGAACTCTAGTTTCATTTATTGTGATGCCAATATTGATTTGATTTTTTCTTACCATCATATGTCAGCTCATTAATCACTGGACAAAGATCTCAGACTTAGGGGCTAATGGTTAAGATAATATTTGTTGGTGGTCCAAAACTTACCTCAATATTATCACTGTCAATGGAGATGCAGAAGAAATGAAATCAATTTTTCTCTATTTCATAATTTTCCTAGTAGAGGATTTCATCTGGTAATACGAGACTTGTCCTCAGAAAGCAGATAAAGGCTGTTGCTTGGTCTATGCTTAAATCCCTTTATCTTCTAGAAATTTGACTCAACTGGTATAGCCTTTGGGAACTTAGGGTAACCTCCAGGGAAAAAGGCATCAGAGTAGAAGTTTTATAGAAGTCCTCCATGCCCAGAAAAATAAAGATAACCAGAAGTGACAAGTTTCTCTCAGTTTGGCTGCCTATTACTCAATAACAGTCTTTGGGCGACCCCAAATGTTCTTTAACACCAAAGTTCTGGCAGTAAAACTTTTCCCTATAAAGCTCTCTACTAATATTTTCTGCCTGATTTATTGAAGCCACTACTCTGGGAAAGGGTTTAGAAGTAAAATCGACCCCTGTTTCTTTTTCCTAGTCACTTGATTGGTGAGATCAACTACAGAGAATTATTATTTTTTTTGATGGAGAGTGGATGAGGCATTTAATAAAGAATAGCAGACATACACACATATATACACATGTATTTGGGTGGGAAATTTCCATCTCAATAAACATGTAAATACATAAAAACAACTTTTGTGTATTGATGATATAATTGTCATCTCTGTGCCTAATGACATAAATAAATATGCCTTCTTTTAGATAAAAATGATTATAAAAATAGATAGCATTTATATAAGATTTTAAGATTCATACTTAGAACAAAACACTGTATATATATATATTCATATATATGTATGTGTGCATGTATGTATATACACACATATTAATGTTTGCAAAGCAATTGAAATATGTATTATCTTATTTGATTCTTATCAGTGACTGTCCCTTAAGACCAGCCAGGCCTTCCATGAAGCCATCAGAGAAGAACTAAAGGAGAAAAAAAGAGAAAATGAATACTACTTGGTACTACTTGTTATTACTTGGTACTCTAGAATGTAAAGAGAGAACAATGAGATAACGATGAACTACTGTCAAGAAGCATCCTGGGAGTATGTAAAAAGTGAGTGCTGGTGAAGAGACAGTAACAAGTGCACTCCTAGAAGATCTAGACATTTTTCAAAAGCCTATAACTGGCATCTAGAATCTCTGTGTTAGCTCCTCATCTTACTCAAAAATTGAAGGTAAAAACACACCATTTGTATTTCAGAGTTTTCCAAACTTTTCAGTGGAGACCAGTTTTGAATAGAAGAGGACCAAACCTGTAAACAATAGGAAATTTTAGAATCAATGAGATTTCAATTTTGGAATCTTCTGCTAGCATAGCAATGGTGATTATTTCAGAGATTCATGATTATGAATTCAGAGCAAGCACCATTTCAGGACATTCTCTTCCAAAAGACCAGTTAGCAAGTATAAATCATACAGCCAGTCATTTAATCAAGACATGGTATTTCATAGACATAAGTAAATATTTATGACTAAATATATGATACTTAAAGACATAAGTAAAAAATGGAAGAAATCAAATAACAGAATCACTGTGAAGCTCCATATTTTAATTGTCTCTAAGATCCTTTAGACTCTAATATCAGTGGGAAAGGTAATATAACTCTTCTTGAACAACTTGCGCTCTGAAATGAGGAAAGTGCCTATGCCCTTGTAGTTTCATTTTCTGACAAGCAGCCTTGCCTTAGTTTTTCCTTTTCAGTTACCCCTCTGGTAGATCCTGAGAGTTGCCTTTGCTTCTGCTTCTCCTAATCTGTCTCCATCACTATCATTTGCTACTATGATTTCTCTTGGTGGGGGAATGGGTATTATCATTGCTCTTTTGTGAGACAGTCCTAGTCCAACATACCTCAATGCCTAATCAACATATTTTCAATTCTCTTATTGGGACTGATCCCACCAGGATCTATTCGGGAAAGGTCATCCAGACAACTAATAAGACTTTCCTACTATCTCTCCTTTTCCCATCCTCCTTAGGCCTTAGCCTTATTCTTGGGTGAGTCAGAGAATAATGATGTGATGGTATTTAGTAGTCTACATTTGAAGGAGTGGTTGGCTTCTCTTTATTGAATGGTTAATAATTACTAAAATAACACTTTCCTTTGATCTTCATTGGTTCCTATTGGTGTTATTTCCTACTTATCTTCTGCCACATGCATTATTTTTTCCTATTAGAGTATCAGTAGTAATGTTATAAAGGAAAAAATGGGGATACTATTCATGTTTATAGTTATTGGTATTGAGCATGAATATTTACATCTGTCTATATGCATATACCTACATACACATCTATACACACACACACGAGTACATCCACACATGTATATGCAGCAGTGTGTTCATAAATATTTAACAACCAGCTCTCTGGGGAAAAATAAGTAGGCTGCCCTTTTGTTAGATATTCATTATTAACATCACCTTCTTAAATCTAGACAATCAAAAATAAAATCAAGCTCTGATTTGTAGCATTTGCTGATTTCTGAGATATAAATTCTTACACAATATATTAGCAATTGTAAATCCAAGCTGGCTCTAGCACACGCAGTTATATGTGTGTTATGTAGATACATATAAATAAGTGAATAGGGAACCAAGAGTGGATCTATGCTTTTCATTGGAATAGAGAACTCTTGAAGGAGCATCCTTACTCTCCTGACTCAAGTCAGTCCTTTCTCTGCAACTTATCATCTTAGAGAGTTGCTTAGAATGCTGAGAAGTTAAGTGACTTTCCCAGGGACACCAACAAGAGGCTGACTTGAACCCAGGTGTCCCTGGCTTTAAATCGCCTTTCTATTATACCATTCTCTTTAAATTTATCCTTAGCTCATTCACTGATTTAGTGGTTTATAAAAATGTATTCTTGACAGATAGTGGTAAAGAAATCAAACAATTCTCATCCTTGAATTTATCATTTAACAAATGATTTAGGCTAATGGGCTTCTCTTGGTCAGATCCTGGACTTTTATTCAAGTAAGGGAAGTTTTCTCATGTGTCTACTGTCTAGTACATTAATGTTTAAGTGATCCAGAATTGCTTATGCACTTAAACATAGACTTTTGGAGTTGATAAGGCTAGAAATCAAATTTGAAGCAGTCAAATCCTGAATGAAGATGTTAATGTTTTCTGTCTTTCTTCTTCTTCTTCTTGGCATGTATATGTAAGAAAGATCACAATTCACATATTTAGGGGATCCATCTTATGCTATTATAATACCTGGCACTCATACTGTACCACTTGTATATTATCTCATATGACCCTTGGAACAATTTTGGGACATAGGTAGTATAGACATTACTTAATTGGACATCTATTTTCCATTTTACGTATGAGGAAACTGAAACTTAGAGAGGGAAAGAGAATTGCCTAAGGTTCTTTAGCCAGTAGATACAGAGATAGAACTTGAACTGGGGACTTGGACTCCTGTATGCCATAGTGCTACCCCTATTATAGGGGAATAGCAGATGCTAACAGTATAACTCCAGGGCAAATGTGTTAGCATTTCTTTAGCTAAAAAGCAGAAAGGAGAAACTGAGGGACAAGCATCTGAAATGATGTCTAGATTAAGAAGCTTAGGATAGGGAAACAGAATAGAAACTGTTTAGGAGAACATAGGGTAGATTTTTAAAAACAGGATCAATATTTTTATGTCATCACGCTTAGAACATTCCTTCATCCTTCAATACAAAAGGCAATGGAGAGATCTTGGTAGGTAAAAGAAAGGCTGTGACACGTTAAGGATAAGATTAGGGGTTGGATTGTTGTGTTCCTCCTTCATTTTTGAAGAGGATCATAATGTCAGAGAAATGATGACATGACTTGTACATGATTTTGTTTTGAGGGAGGATTGTGCAAAGTCATCACCCGCACTTTCTCCTCCTGAGTCTTCTGGATTCAGTGACCAGATATTCATCAGGATGACTGGAGATGGCCCAGGATGCAATGGCAGACCTTGGTCTTTTAGGCTAAGGCCTTTTCAGGTACTCACTTAAAGTGAGGTAATTCCCATTTGGTGAAGAGACCTCTTTGAAAGTAGTCAGGGGATGGCCCCTTTAAATAGAAAAGAATCAATCAATCAGTGAAGCTGGGAGGGGCAGGAGCCTCAGCGTTGTTGTTTGGAAGAGAAATGGTTACTATTGTCATTCGCTCACATGAACAGAAGAGTCCATAAGACAGTCATTGGGTGGAACTTGGGCAGGGACTCTGTGGTTGCCAATCTATGGGCTTCAAAGCGCACTGTGTCTAAGGTTTTAGGGAAGAGGAAGGAATGAAGGAAGGAAGGAAGGAAGGAAGGAAGGAAGGAAGGAAGGAAGGAAGGAAGGAAGGGAGGGAGGGAGGGAGGGAGGCAGGGAGGGAGGAAAAAAGAAATCTAGCCAGTAAACCTAAAGTTAACTGGGCAGCTTCTGGTCATCAAAATTTACCTTCTTTTGGAGAGGAGAAGGAAGGAAAGAGGGAGAGGTTGAAAGAGAGGATGAACTGAGTTACCCAACCAGTTGGGTCCCCATTCAGGCAGGTTGGTCTACTCACAGGTTGTGTTTGTCCTTCATTTTTGAAGAGGACCATGACATCAGAGATATGGTGACATGACTTGCACTTGACTTTGTTTTGAGTGAAAGAGGGCTGTGCAAGGTCAACAACCCCATTTTCTTCTGAGCCATATGGATCCAGTGACCAGATATTTATCAGAATGACTAGAGATGGCCCAGGATGCAGTGGGAGACCTTGGCCTTTTAAGCTAAGGCCTTTTCAGGTACTCGCTTAAAGTGAGGTAATGCCCATTCAGTGAAATGTGGGTTTCATTGCCTTAGGGAATGACTAGTGAGGAAAGTCCCTCCACTAGTGCAGCTTGGTGCCTGTAACCTTAAGTGTTAGAGAGTTACCTGGGACAGTGAGAGCTCTGGTGTGAAACCAGGTCTTTCTGGTCCTGAGGCCAGCTCTTGAGGAACCTAACAGCAAAGCAGGGGAATTTGATCAATTGAGGCAATAAACTCTTGCTAAAATTCCTGAGGAGGGCACGCCAGCCTTTATCCCACTTTCACCTGCCCAGATCCAGCTTATATAAGTGGGCTAGCCCAGATTTCTGGGCTGACATTTCAAAAGTGGTCCTGATAATACAGTTAACGATTGTCACAAGGACAAAGAAGATTGATGTGATTTGTTTCCTATGGGATAAAGCAATACAGCTTTTGGGAGTCTGGTTACCTGAGTACATGTCTACAGCGTATCCTCTTATGCTGAATGTGTCCTGGGGAGATTGTTTTGTAGTGTTCTAAGCTAATGGTCTAAAACCAGTGATTTAAAAGTACAGCATATAGCAGTGGACTTGATCAGAGATTAATGATAGTATTACAGACACAGTGATGGCTATGCCCTTGTCAATGCCATCTGAACCCTTTCAGGTGTTCTTTGTTGCACCTATCCCATGGAGTTTGGGACCTTTGCAGAGTCCCTTATAGTGCAATTAACGCATTAATTTCTGCCTACTGTGACCAACAAATTAACATTTACCAAAGTGACTTAAAAAGCAATGAAGTAAACGCTTTTGTTAATCACGAGTCAGGTGTGGATCTCAATCTTCAGGCTACAATTTAAAAGCAAATTCAGCTCAGATAATGGGTATATCACATACCTAACAAGCATTAACTCTGAAAGAAGCACTGAGTGAAATGAAACTTGAAAGCACAACTCAGATTGATGCCGTGTGACCTTGGACTACTGGGAAGCAGGAGCAGGAGATAACTCGAGGTGATCTTCATCTTTTATAAATGAAGTAGCCATTTCAGAGCAGCAGCTTCAAAGAGAACATGAGTCATGGGGCCAGAGTTACAAATAGCACCAGGTTCCATGAAGGCTGGCTACAAAAGCAAAGGACCACTCTAATGTATAAAACATGCATAGGGCTGGAGAGTCCATGTAGCCACTCACAAACAAGGATGATCATCGAAATTATCATTGAATGCCAATGTCTGTATACATATGTATTATATCTTCATATACCCACACACACAGAGGAAACATGGCATGGCTAAGTAGATAGAAAGATTGCCTTGGAAGAATGAAAAACTGAGTTCAAATCCCTTTTTCAACACATACTACTTGTTTGACTTTTAGTGGGCAAGTTACACTCTCTTAGTGTCCCAATAACCTCTCTAAAATGACACATTGCAGAGAAGGTGCTGAACTTTATTGGATATAATTTAATATCAAGAGTTCATTGTACTCATTGAATCCCAGGTCCAGGTTGAATCCCATCCTTTACACACACATGTGCACCCACACCCACCCACCCACACACACACACACACACACACACACACACTTCCATCAAGCCTTACTCTAACGTCTCTAATGTGGGACATCAGTGACTGGGTTCACCATGGAAAAAGTTCAGCTAGGTTGAACCACATTGAAAAGTATAGATGAAAGAATCAACAAATAGTATTTATTAAGTTGTGGTTTGTGCCAGGCACTATGTGAGGCACTATTAAGCACTGGAGGTACAGGTACAAAAGAGAAGCGGTCCCTTCTCTCAGAGAATTTACATTCTAATGGATGAGGCAACATTTGAGTGGAGGAGTGGTCAGGGAAGGAAGCTTGGACAGGGCAGTCTCAGGGACGATGAGCAGGCATGAGTCAATTGAAAGACACAACCCTCAGAGAACAAATGGATGGGTTTTGTGATTACTGCTTCTAGAGCAGAACTTGGAAAGTGAGAGGGAAGGGAATGTGCATGGTGATATGGAAAGAAGATGGCTTGTTCCCATAACTGAGGCCAGTTAGCTATGGTGAACACCTACTGACCAGGTCCCAGCAAGCTCCCTATTAGAGATTTTATATTTTGCCATTTCTCTTCCAGAGATCATTGTCTTCATCAGAGAAAACTGGATCATAATAAAAATGGTTAATATTTGAGGAGTATGTGAAGGTTTGCCTGTATTTTATTTTATTTTTGTATCCTCACAACACCTCTGCGAGGTGTATGCTAATATTATCATCCCTATGTTACAAATAAGTAAACTAAGACTGAAGGAAGTTAAATGACTTGTCTAGGGACACATAGCTAATGAATATCTGAGGCATTTTTAGAACTCAAGGCTTCCTGATTCCACCTTCAGTTTTATCCACCTTGATACCTAACTTCCTTAAAAATAAGGTTGGAGTCATTCTGTCATTCTTTATAAATTTACTTCACTGAGCTTGAGCAGTGTCTGATCTCTTCTTTGGTCCTAATCCTTCTTTTTCTACTTGCTCCAAAGTAGTTTGGAAAAAGCCACCATTTTGTTTGCCTCGGTTTTTCTGATATTCTGAATCTTAGCACTCCTCACATCATTCTTACAGGATTATGCTATAATTTTCTATTTATCTTCTGTTACTAGATCTTTCTTTCATCTTCTGTAAATGTCTTTTAAAAATCTGTGTTCATTGATTTGTTCCCTGTATATTCTCATTCATTTCTTTAAACAGTTCCACATTTTCCAATTTATATGTTTCTCTATCTCTTCAGAATTCCATTCTTGAGAGTTTTCCATCCATTCTAACTTCCCAGGTAGAAATATGTCCCAAAGAAACCCAATCCATTGTTTTTTAGTCTAAAATCTTTGAAATCTCCTCTCCTGAAATCTGTCCAAGCCATGCTTATTCCTAGCTTTATTTCCTCCTATTACAAATAATAAGATGATAGAATTACCTATTCCCAATGTTGCCATCATTTCTACCAGGGAACCACTTCCTCATTGTTGGTGACAATTTGTTTCAGACTGAAACTTTCTTTCATTGATTCTCTCCTTTGAAGGATGAAATCGCCACTATAAGCAAGTCAATGTATTATAAGTTACAGAGAGAGAGAGAGAGAGAGAGAGAGAGAGAGAGAGAGAGAGAGAGAGAGAGAGAGAGAGAGAGAGAGAGATCCAGCAGATTCCTGATTAATTGGAGTTCTCAAACACTACTATCTTTCCCTTATGGCATACTTGTTATGTGTATACATTTTTTTCTGTTCAAGCAGTCTGTTTTGTACTGTGATGACAACATCACTTTTCTTTCTGACTCTGTTATCTTCCCCCCCAAATTCCCTCTAACTTGGGTTTCTGAATTTTCCCATAGAAATTTAGTTTCTTTTTTCTTTTTTTTTAATATAAATTATTTATTTAACTTTTTACATTGATTTTCACAAAATTTTGGGTTCCAAATTTTCTCCCCATTTATCCCCTCCCCCCACCCCAATACACAAAGCATTCTAATTTTCCCTATCACCAATCTGCCCTCTCTTCTATAATCCCTCCCTTCTCTTGTCCCTATCTTCTCTTTTGTCCTGTAGGGCCAGATGACTTTCTATTCCCCATTAGCTGTATTTCTTATTTCCTAGTAGCAAAAACAATACTCAACAGTTGTTCCTAAAACTTTGAGTTCCAAATTCTCCCCATCCCTCCCTCCCCACCCATTCCCTTTGGGAAGGCAGGCAATTCAATATAGGCCATATCTGTGTAGTTTTGCAAATGACTTTGATAACAGTCGTGTTGTGTAAGACTAACTGTATTTCCCTCCATCCTATCCTGCCCCCCCATTGTTTCTATTCTGTCTTTTGATCCTGTCCCTCCCCAAGAGTGTTGACTTCAAATTGCTCCCTCCTCCCATTGCCCTCCCTTCCATCATCCCCCCCACCCTGCTTATCTCCTTCTCCCCTACTTTCCTGTATTGTAAGATAGGTTTTCATACCAAAATGAGTGTGCATTTTATTCCTTCCTTTAGTTGAATATGATGAGGGTAAACTTCATGTTTTTTTCTCAGCTCTCCTCTTTTTCCCTCCACTAAAAAGTCTCCTGCTTGCCTCTTGAATGAGAGATAATTTACCCCATTCCATTTCATCCTCTCTCCTCCCACTACATTTCTCTCTCACCATTTACCTTAATTTCTTTTAAGACATGGTCCCATCCTATTCAATTCACTCTGTGCTCTCTGTATGTGTGTGCATGTGTGTATGTGTGCGCACACATGTACATGTGTGTGTGTGTATGTGTGTGTGTGGTCCCACCAACTACCCAGATACTGAAGAGTTTTAAGAGTTACAAATATTGTCTTTCCATGTAGGAATGTAAACAGTTCACCTTTGGTCAATCCCTTATGGCTTATCTTGGCTTTTTACTTTTTCATGCTTGTTCTCATTCTTGGGTTTGAAAGTCAAATTTTCTTTTCAGCTCTGGTCTTTTCATCAAGAATACTTGAAAGTCCTCTGTTTCATTGAAAGACCATTTTTCCCCTGAAGTACTATACTCAGTTTTGCTGGGTAGGTGATTCTTGGTTTGAGTCCTAGTTCGTTTGACTTCTGGAATATCCTATTCCACACCATTTGATCCCTTAATGTAGAAGCTGCTAGATCTTATGTTATCCTGATTGTATTTCCACAATACTGGAATTGTTTCTTTGTAGCTGCTTGCAATATTTTCTCCTTGACCTGGGAATTCTGGAATTTGGCCACAATGTTCCTAGGAGTTTCTCTTTTTGGATCTCTTTCACGTGGTGATTGATGGATTCCTTGAATACTTATTTTGCCCTCTGGTTCTAGAATCTCAGGCAGTTTTCCTTGATAATTTCATGAAAGATGATGTCTAGGCTCTTTTTCCATTTGGCTAATTCTGCTTTTGAAAGCATTCTTCTCCTCATTGGCTTTTTGAACCTCTTTTGCCAATTGAGTGAGCCTAATTTTCAAGGTGTTATTTTCTTCAGCATTTTTTTTTTGGGTCTCCTTTAGCAAGGTATTGACCTGTTTTTCATGCTTTTCTTGCATCTCTCTCATTTCTCTTCCCAGTTTTTCCTCCACCTGTCTAACTTGATTTTAAAAATCCTTTTTGAGCTCTTCCATGGCCTGAGTCCAGTGGACATCCACCTCGGATGTCTGGAATACAGAGGCCCCGACTTCCACGTCTCAATTTGGTAAGAATTGTTCCTTGTCATCAGAAATGAAAGGAAACATCATCTGTTTCCCATGAAAGTAGCTTTCTGTGGTCTTATTTTTCTTCCCTTTTCTGGGCATTTTCCCAGCCAGTTACTTGACTTCTGAGATTCCTCTCCACCCCCGCCTAGATCTGCCCAGCTAGTGCTTGGGGTCTGAGATTCAAATGCTGCTCCCCAGCCTCAGGGCTTTCAGTGGCAGGTGTGGCTGCTATTCAATGTGAGCTTAAGTTCTGGTGCTCAGGTGGGGGCAGGGCCACCTCCCAGGCTCACTTCCCTCAGGATCTTTATGCAAAGACCTTCAGTAATGGAGCAGATCTCCTGTCTGCTTGGGGAGTCCCGGGCCGCCGATGCCTCCCGAGGGGGCCTGAGTTATGGAGACACCCCGCTCCTCTCTCAGCCAGCCCAGAAGTCTCTCTCACTGACCTGTAGCGCCTGTGGGCAGGGGGACCTTCACGGACGCCAGAGATTCCGTCCTTGAAGCCTGCTCAGATCTGCTCCTCTGGGGCCATGCGACCAGGGCAGTGCAGGGGCTCCGCTCTGCGTTGGTGTGCTACGGACCTTTGGGGTCAGGTTTTCAGGGCTCTCTGGAAAGGAAATCTCCTCCCCTCCATTGCTGTGTGGGTTTCACTGCTCCAGAATTTGTGGGGAGTTCTTTTTACAGGAAATTTATGGGTTGTGGGTTCCAGAGCTTGCATACGTGAGTCTTTCTACTCTGCCATCTTGGCTCCACCCCCCAGAAGTTTAGCTTCTTACAAGAAAATGTCACTCTGCCCTGCTGTACCTGTATCATTTCTTTTTAATCGGGTGCTTTATTCCCAGCTATAACTCTTTACCCCATCAAATTTGGCTCCATTTGTCAGAATATCTAGTTAACCTTCCTTGCTTGCTGCATATTGCTATATAGGCATCTGAGCCCATATTCTGTCTTCTTCCTTGGCTTTTTGTCTTCTGAGAACCACTCTGTCATCATCATTATTATTAATTATTATCATTAAATATTTTAACAGCTTAATGTGGCACTGTGGTATTTACCTTGTTGTCTGTAAGCAGGCAATATTCCCCTTCACTCTTAGTTTTTGATTTAAATTCCTTTTTAAAATTTGGAGTGGACCTAAATTCCAGTTACCCAACACATAGTGAGTATCAGTAGATTCTGGAGAAGGAAATGGCAACCACTCTAGTATCTTTGCCAAGAAAACCCCAAATTGAGAAACAGAGTCAGACATGACTGCAAATGACTCAACAACATCAGTAAACTCCAGCATATTTCTAGGGGATTTCATGAAGCAAATATAAATGCAGAAAAACTGGTAGGTGAACCAATTACCTATCAAAAAAGAAGGATATGAGCAATCTGAAGACTGTATTCATGATGTAGTAAGTAGGGCACTGAACTGGGGGCCATGAGACCTGAGTTAGATGCCCTATCTGCTTCCTGCTACCTGTCTGATCTTGGATAAATACTTAACCCTTCTGGGTCTCAGTTTACTTATCATCCATAAAATGGGGGTGGTAGTAGACCAAATGGTCTTTAAGATTCTTTCCAACTCTAAATGCAATTATGTGTACCTTATTCCAGTGTATTCTCCCCAGTATCAGTCACCAGAAACACTGCCAGTAATTAATATTTCGTTATCATTTAGAGACATCTAAGTGGCACATTGGACATAGCACTGGACCTGGAGTCAGAAAGGTCTAAATACAAAACTGGCCTCAGATACTAGCTAGCTGTGTGACTCTGAATGAATCATTTAAGTTCTGTCTGTTTCAGTTTCCTCATGTACAAAATGGGGTAATAATAGCACCTACCTCCAAGGCTGCTGTACCAAATGAGACAATTTTGTACAGCACTCTGTAAACTTGAAAGCACTATATACATGTTAGCTATTACTATTACTATTATCTAGCCAATTTACTTTAATTAGCCTTTACAAAGGGATACTTACTGAGAAGATATAGCAAAAATCAAAGTACAAACATTTCTTTCCAATATCCAGAATCAGCCAATAAGCATTTATTAAGGGCCTACCATAAGCCAGATACTGTGAGGAGCTCTGGGGATGCAAATGTGAAAGAGAAAGACAATACCTGCTCAAGGAACTTCCTCTAGAAGAGGAAGATAGTACACAAAAGGAGGAGATACAAAAGGGGAAGGGAAGGTACAGGGAAGGCAGGGCATGATGAAACCCAAAGAGGGCAGAAATGAAGGAGCACACTCTTTGTTATACCTTCTTGGTCCCCAGGAAAAGTGGGATCAACTTGAAAGTTTTTTTTTGACCCATAGAGTTCTCTTCCTAATGCTGGCCTAACTGATGGATAAGTTTCTGTCCTCCATCTTGATTGTCTTTGATCTACTTCTCTGCTAGGTCAAGCTGGTGACTTGACCCCTTCACCAGGATGAAATCTGGCATGGGCCCCAGTCATGCCAACTGAAACTCACAAAGCCACAATCTAGTGAGAGACTCTTTCACCTAAAATGCTTCGATAGAATGGGGAAAGAGGCAACTACCATACCATGCGCTCACAAGTCATATGGCAGCATACCTTTGCCAGAGACAGGAAGATGGCAGTAGAGGTCATTGCCATCATTGTTGCTTCCTCTCTCAGAAGCAGATGGGCCATGACTTCAGGATGGTATGTGTGTGTGTACACATAGGCACTTATGTATGCCTGCATATGGTCATATATATACATATACCCATACACACCCACACCCATATATGTATATATATATGCATCCATATATATACACATACATACATATATACATACACACATACATACATATATACATACACACACATATCCCCATACACCTCCATATATATATATGCACATATATGTATATATGTATATACATATATGTATATATATGTACTTACACACATACATACACACACATATATGTATACACACTTTATATACATTAATTCGTTCTCACAACAACCCAATGAGGCAGGGATTACAGGGGCTACTCTCTCCATTTTGTAGATCAGATAATTCAGGCCTAGGGCAGTTCGATGACCTGAAAGACAGGATGATGCTGTGGAAAGACGCTTGCATTTAAAGGAAGAGGACTTGGGCTCCCATATTACCTTGGTAGCTCACTCCCTATGTGATTTTAGACAAGTTACTGAACTTCTCTGAGTTTCAGTTTCTTTATCTGTAAATGAGGGGATTGGATGAGATAGTCTTTAACGTCTTCATCAACTCTAAATTGATACTATAATCGTCCCTTGACCATACAGGTCATTAGGGTCTGAGGCAGGATTAGAACCCAGGTCTTCCTGACTCTGAGTACAATATTTTCCCTCCACTCATTACCTCCTAGAGCTGTTAAGAGGATCAGATGGGCTAACACATTGTAAAGCCCTATGCAGATGTAAGTTGTTATTATTTAAATATGTAAATGTACAGATGAATGTACCTCTGTTGACACATATTTCCCCACAGAGCTATTTGCCTTTTAGTTGATAGGAATGGCTAATGCCTGTCAGCGGACTCAATTCCCCCTTCCAGTTTCATTCCCTTGGGCACAGGATACCAGAGAAATCTCTCATTTATGGAATTATTTAGACGGAAAATTCTCACCAAAAGCTGATCTCAGAGCTTTCCTGTATTGCTTTCTGGGCTCTGGTAGATGCTGTGTGGGAGCAGTCAAGTCACAAACTCTGCCTGAGACAAACACCTGGGAGCACCCACCCACACATTGAAATGGAAATGCAGGGGAGAGGTGTCAGGCAAATGCCACCTCTGCTGCCAGCCTTCCTTCTGCCTTTCTGAGTTCCATTTTCTAATGCAAAGTAGCTCATGGTTCACCATGACTACTGACCCTCCCACCACACCCTTTGACATTTCTTCAGTGGATGGTCCCCACCTGCAGTAGAGGCAGTGTGTTCTAGTAAGTACAACAATGGATTTGGAGGCAGAAAAATCTGGATTCAAACCTTGCCTTGATCATTCCACCAGTGGCTATCCTTCTGGGTAAAAAGTCAGAGGATCTAGGTTTGAATCCTGATTGTTGAAAACTGCCTGTGTGACCTAAAGCACAGAACATGCTCCATTTTCCTTTTCTGTTAAATGACCTCCTGCCAAATGGTCTGTGACCATGTGGTCAAATTTCTGTTGTCTCTGTCTCCATTGTATCTCTGAGCTTAAATGAAGGTGAGCTTTGGTTGGGATAGTTAGAGTCCATGCCAGATTCCATCCTGGTGAAGGGGCCATTAGGTCCAAGGCTTAGGTAAATGTTCTCTAAGAATTCTTCTAGCTAAATCCGTGATGCTATTGTGACCTTCTGCTATATGCAAACAATGTTGCCTTCCTGGAACCCATCATACTCATGTGAACCTTTGATTAATGACTCCTTTCCTCAGCTGCAACAGAGGAGAATTTTGGAAAAGGTCTCTTTTGGCAAAAGAAATGGCAGCCCTGTTGGGTCTATGGAGAATCAGATATGTCATTATAGCTCTGGGGACCCATTTGCTTCCCAGTTCCGCAGCATCTAAAAATTCTGACCCTCATCTAGAACTCTCAGAATTAAAAACAAATGCAAGAAAATTCATAAGGAGAACAGAAGAGTAGATAGAAACACAGCATACTATCTTTTAGCTAAATAGAAGTATGACTGACATATTAACAGAACTTAAGGATACTTAGCAATTGCCTGAGTTAGCAAGACATTGGGGTAAGAATTGATTTGCTGGCATAGATATAGAATGCTAAATGATGGATGGTTGATGTATGACCTTGGGTCATACTTTCACCTTGTGAAAAGATCACCAAACTTAAGAGTTGGAGAGATCTGTATTCAAATCCTCACTTGATGTCTCAGCCTCAGTTTCTATAAAAATGAGAATAATAGTGGCATGTACTTCACGCAGATTTTGTGGAGATCAAATAACTTCACATATATAAAACACTTTGCAAACCATAAAGAGTTATACAAATGCATTATTACAGAAAGAAAAACAGATGAGCACATCAGTAACATGAACTCCTCCCCCAACAGCTTAATACTTTAATGCTGAGGGACCAATGAAACACTATATATATATATATATATATATATATATGGATATATTATATATATATACACACATATATGTGTATTCTTATGTGTGTATATATGTGCATATATGTGTATATATGTATACACACATATATTTATATATACTTGGTTCCCCATTCTACAAATGAATTATGATTGCCTTTTGAACATAGTAGAGTAGAAAACATGCTGAATTTAGAATCAGATCCCAGCTCTGCCATTTACTGATGCTAGATCAGTTACTTCTGGCCTCAGTTTCCTCTGCTATAAAATAAGAGGGTTGGAGAGTAGAAGTTCCATTGAGCTCTAAATTTATGATTCTATCATGTAGTCATGTATTGTCTCCTCTTCCTCTAAAGTGCTCCTCTGATGCCTTGCTCTGACATGGACATCATTGCTTGAAACCCAAACCAGTAGATTTATGAACTCTGGATGGACCTGACAAGATGGAGAGGCTTTAGGTATGACCTGGTGATGTACTGGGAGTCTACCATGGCATGACTAACCTGGCTTAGGCAGAGAGACCCTATTCTCTGAGAGATCATCACCAACTGATGAAGACTTGCAGCCATCATTCAGAACACCATAATTAGGGATGTTGCTATCTACATAGGTGGAGTCAGTAACCAAGTCAATGAAACAAAAAAAAAAATCTTTTGAAGCTGAGGTATCATCTTAACAATGCAGTTATTTTCTAACTCATCAACCCTCAAATCAGAATCCTTGACTGCTAAATCGATGTGAATACTGCCCAGTGCCTCTCCAGTGAAATGAACTTTGCAATATTCTAACATGATTTGGGAGCACTTTCAACTCTATTTTGTCAGTTGAAGTAAATTTTACTCAAACTGATCATCTGCACTGATAAAATGTTGATGAGAAATGGATCGAGTTCTGGCATCAGTCTGCAGTATTTTTCTAAACCTTTTTGATGGAGTGGCTAGTTATTTTATTTTTTTGTCTACATACAAAGAGTGTATGCAAAAGTTTAAGTACTTTTTCAAGGTAGCCCAAGTTTATTCAGAGACATCCTTTATGAGATCCTTCCCCCTACAATTTCTCTAGATAATGCTTTCTTTCATTTCCCTAGGCTGTGAAGGACACAGGAGGTAAATTATATTTTTAGTTCATCAGGGAATGAAGTTGAAAACATAAACTAATTTTAGCTGCATTTTTGTGTGTATATTAGATGATGGTCTCCCTGAATTTGTTTTTGGTTGTCTTTGTTAATTACGGATTGGGTATGCTAGAATTTGTAGAATTAATGATGGTGTCTATTAGTCCTTTGGTTTATAATAATCAAAATCCTGAAATCGAATATTCACCATAGAAAGGTATATTTCTTGCCTTTTCCATCTTTGCACTAAGTTCTGTCTGCAAACAGTGACAGAGGGGAAGGGGATTTGATTTGAATAGTACACAATTGTTGAACATATGTAGAGTGTTGTTCAAGTTATTTGAAGATCAGTTAAAGGAAATGAGGATGTTTATGTAGAAGAGAAGACAGGTTGGGGAGCATGGTAGCTATCTTTAAGTATGTGAAAGGATGTCAACAAGGGAGCGGCCAGGCTTGTTCTTGGCTCTGGGGGAAGAAGGAGCAATGGGTGGAAGTTATTTTTGTTCAGTCATTTTTCAGTCAGGTCTGACTTTTTGTGATGCTATTTGAGATTTTCTTGGCAAAAAATACTGGAGTGGTTTGTTACTTCTTTCTCTAGCTCATTTTACAGATGAGGAAGCTGAGGTGGATATGGTGGAAGTTATAGAGAGTCAAATGTGGGTTTCATGTCAGGAAAAATATCTTATCAGTTGGAGTTGTCTAAAGTGGAATGAGTTACCTTGAGAGGTGGTGGGTGCCCTTTCTTTGGAAATCTTCGAGTGCAGGCTGTATGACCACTTGTTTGGGACATTACAATGGGCATTCCTCCCTGGGGATGAGCTGGACTTGAAATCAATTAAATCTCTGAATATTTCTCAATTAAGTTTCCTCATCAGTGAGGGTTGTGTAGAGTGCTAGTCTTGGAATCTGGAAGACCTGAACTCAAATCCTACTTCTGATAATTATTAGCTTCGTGACCCTAGTTAAGTCACTTAACCTCCTTCAGCCTCAGATTAGTCACTTAACCAATGTTTGCCTCAGTTTCCTCAATTGTAAAATGGGAAAAATACTAGCACCTACCTCACAGAATTGTTGTGAGGGTCAAATGAGATAACAATTGCCAAATGTTTTGAAAAATCTTGAAACTCTTCATAAATACCAGTTATTTTTATTGTTAGTATTGTTGTAGTAGTATTAATAGTATTAGAAGGAGAGAAGTAAGAGTAGGTGTAGTAGTAGTAATAGTTCCCTAAAATCATTCCAACTGCCTAGCTGAAAAATGCAAATGGAAATGACTTTGAGATGTGTTACCAGTGTTATTGACAAAAATAGTTTAAAATGGTAGAATTCACTGTTGGCAGCATGGAGGGGAAATGCATTCTATTGTGTTGTTGGTGGAATCATAAGTCAATCCAGTCTTTTGGGAGTGCATGCTAGTGACAGACAATTAGAGCTCAAGACTGGTCCCATCTTTTGACTCAGTGATCCCACTAATAAGACCTATAACCTCAGGGTATTATGGGATGGGAAAAAGAGTCTACATGTACAAAAACAATCATTGCAGCTTCATTTGTTACAGCAAAAAATTGGAAGCAGCTCATATGTCCAATGATTGGGCAATGGCTAAATAAATTTTGGTGTATCAATATAATGGAATATTATGGTACCATAAAAATGACAGATATGAAGAATACCGAGAAATATGATCAGACTTACAAGAAGTGATGCAGAGAAAAGCAGACAGAATAAAAGCAGCACACAGGCTATGATTTTGTGTACAAATAACGGCAATAGCATCTTGCAAGCATAGGGACAGAGATCAGACAGCATTTATGGAATGTCTAAAATGTTACCATTATTATTTTCTTGGAATTTTTTAACCCTTTCATTAGAAGCATCCAGTCAACAAGAATTAAGTGCTTACTACATATCAGGCACTGTGCTAAGCACCTGAGATACAAAGGAAAGTAAGAACAAAGACAAGAAAAACCAGTTGCTGATCTCGAGGAGCCTCTATTCCAATAATGGAGACAACAAGTAAATAATGAGCGACATGCAAGATACATGCAGGATAGACAAACCATAATTGGAAAGGGGAGGCATTGGTAGTTGAAGAGAGTATCAATTGTTTGACATTTATGGCTTTATTCATGACTTGATTCCTCACTTTTGTTGGAATTGTTATTAAATTTATAATTCAGTTGGATCCAATTTATTAAGTGCTATGTGACATGCTTTGAGAATAAAAAATAAGACAAAAAATCTCTGCCCTCAAGGAGTTTGCTTTCTATTGATGGCTCTAACTATTAAGCAAACTAACAAAGACAATATATTATGTATAAGAGTCCTGACAGCTATGGGGATGGGAAAAAGCTTTAAGATAAACAGAGGGAGAAACTGACAATTTCTAAACTTCCCTTTTTGTGTTAAAATGTTAATTATTCTCTTGCCTGTTGCTTTTGCCTCATCTATAAATTATTTTTTCTTGTTATCTTCTCAGTCATAATGCTTTAAATATGATTAGACATTTCATCTTTATTTCAATTTTTCCATCCATGCTGGTCATGCCTGTAATAGTTTTCCATAACATTTCCATTTTTTATGGTTCATTTCAATATTCAATGATCTGTCTTAAGTCAAGTGAATGTGTTTACTAAGTGTTTACCATGTGCCAGGAACTATGCTAAGCTGGGGATACAAAGGAAGGACAAAACACTCTCTTTTCTTAAGAAGAAATATTTTCCAAGGAGAGATATAAGATAAAAAGAGAGACCAAGAAGAACAAGATGTTTTTCCTGCTTATATTCTAATTGGAGAGAAAATATACAAATAACTAAGTGCAAAGAAGATACACATGGGGTAAATCGGTGATAACATCAGAGGGAAGGCACTAGCACTATGGAGAATCAGGAAAGGGTTCCTTCCAGAGATGGGGCTTTAGCTAGATCTGAAGGAAACCAGGAAAGTCAGGAGGCAAAGACAAGGATCAAGAGAATTACAGGCATGGTGGAGAGTCATTTCATGGGCATTCGTACTTTTTGCCTCGTTTTAGTAGTTCTGGAGGATTACTTTGGGTTCGTTAAGAACATATTAAACCAAAAGAACTTGCTCATAAAAGAAAATCCTATATTTTGTGAGGTTTTACAAACTAGATTGTTGAGCTGATGAATTTTACAAGGTGCTACATAAAGGGTCTTTGTATAAGATTTCAACATCAGTAAGATGTAGCTTCAAATCCTGCCTTTGATGGCTATTGGAAGTGTTCCTATTGGTAAATTACTTAACTTCTATGAGAACTAGGTTTCTTCATCAATAAAATGGAGGTTATAATACCTAGATCAAATGATCGTATGTGTTCATTATTTTGGAAATCTTCAAATAAAACAAAATGTCAACTATTATTATGGTTTATTATTATGGTTATTAGGGTTACTAGTGGGCTCTTCAACAATGGGTTGGGTTGGAGTTGTTTTCAGATAACTTTAAGCTAGGCATCATTGAATGAATCCTTCTGGATATGTGGCTTATACATCTATATTTGTGTGTATGTACATCATGGCCAGAATTTAGAGTGCTCTCCACTCATTCTAAAAATGCTCAACATTTACTTAGCACTTTAAATGTGGCAATGTAATTGAAGTCACAGCACATAAGGCATTAGACCTGGAGCTGGGGAACCCGAGTTCAAATATGACCCTCAACATCTACTAGCTGTGTTACCCTGGACAAGTCATTTAACTTTGTTTGCCTCAGCTCTTCCTCTGTAAAATGAGTTGGAAAAAGAAATGGCAAAACACTCTACTATCTTTGCTAAGAAAACCCCAGATGAGGCCACAGAGAGTCAGATCCAACTAAAATGGCTCAACAACAAAAATCCATACAACCTTGTGGCATAGATATTCCAGGCATCATTATCTGCATTTCACAAATGAGGAACTGAGACCCAGAGATTTTAAGTGACTTACCCATATTATCGCATCGAATCTTAGACAGGATTTAAACTTCCATCTTTCTGGTTCCCAGTTTACTGTTGCATCTATTGACCATCTACAAAGCCCCACATCTGCTATGAATAACCAAGTAATTTCAGATCTTGAGGTCATAGCATCACAGATTTAGAACTGGAAAGGACTTTAGAGGCTGTCTCATCTAACACCCTCATTTCTAGATGAACCTGAGCCTCAGTGAGTTAAATGACTTGTCCAAAGTCAAGGAGTTAGTAATTGTTAGAGGACAAATTTAGGCCCAAGTTTTCTGCCTTCAAATCTAATTTTCTTTCTATTCCACTATACTGGTTGCCTTTTCTTACTCCCTATCTCAGCCCAATGCTGCCTCAGTCTAGGAATATTTTAACTGTTGGTTAAGGCTCTGATACTTGGTCCCTTGGAAAGCATATTTCATTCACCCATACAATATGTATTAACTTCTTATTCTTTTTCTCCACTAGAAAATTAACACAAACCTTGGGAAACAAATATGAGACATGGTGGTAGTACAGATTGGAAGTGCGATGGGTAAATACCTATGAAAGACATGTTTAAAAATCTGACAACAGAGTTTTATCTGCTTGAGCTACAGACACAAAAGTCTCAGTAAATCATCATCTAGACTGCTTATGGACAGAAATGAGCATGCACTAATATCCCAGATTTAAAGCAGAAAGGGACATTGGAAGTGATAACTTGAACCCTAGCCAAAACATATGTTCTTTCCAATTTTCTCAGTTGTACAGAGGAGATATATACAGTTAACTTTCTAAGAAGGGCAGCTAGGTGGCACAGTGGATTGACTGTCCAGTTTGGAGTTAGGAAGAATTATCTTCCTGAGTTTAAATGCAGGCTCAGATTCTTATAAGCTGTGTGACCCTGGGCAAGTCACAACGCTGTTTACCTTAATTTTCTCATCTGTAAAATGACTTGGAGAAGAAAATGGCAAACCATTCCAGTGTTCTTGCCAAGAAAACCCTAGATGGGGTTATGGAGAGTCAGACAGAACTGAAAACAACTCAGCAACAGTAAAATCTCTCCAAGAATGTCAGGTGATGATCTGCATAGGCAGAGGCAGTATCCTCACTGGGAGTTCCCTATACAAATAAAATGATCACATATGTACCCATTCATTTACACACAAATATGAACATATACATGTATATATGTAATATATCCAAAGTACACATATATAAGCAGTGCATGTTTTCATGTAAATATACTATTATATACATAACCTATAAATATGTATGCACATGCCCATGTATCTATATATTCATCCAGGTATATATTCACATGTGTATATATGCTATATATTATATACAATCAGCTGTATGTTGTGATATATAATATGCAGAAATGTACTATTTATTACTGTCTAATGATGCAGATTTTTATACTAAGACTACTGAACTTGGAAATATATTATTAGAATATAAGTCTCAGTTATAAAACTTTCCAGATTGGGGACCTACAGCAAGTCATGTGACCCTTTTGAACTTTAATTTCCCTCTCTTTAAAATAGAGATAATGATGATTGTGGCTCATCTGCATGACACTCTGAAGTTTACCAAGGACTGTATGTTATCTTAGTTCATCCCTGCTGGCACAGTGGCAAGAGTGTTGCTTTGGAGTCATATGATCTGAGTTCAAATTCTGCTTCTAAAATTTTCTACCTCTGTACTCTTGGGTAACTCATTTAACCTCTGATGATCTCCTCTGTTATCTGAGGGGGTGGATAGTAGAGGTGCTTGGAATATATGGTCATTAACGTCTTGTCTGTCTCTAAATCTATATTCCTTAACTAACAACCCACTAAGGAAGATATTCCGGTATTGTTAGCTCTGGAAAGGTAATCTTCATTCCTTTCCTCCCTGGGTGGTTGTGGGGGAGGATCTTGATAACCTGCAAAGTGCTATAGCAAATGGAGGTATAATTATATTTTTCTTTTGTTATAGATCAAACGTGTTTCCATAGGTTTTAAAAATGATTTTGTGCTATCTTTTTGTCATTCCGCGTGTCTTTGAGGTGAGAGGGTTATTTTTCTTTATTGTTGTTGTATGGTTTTTTTCCCTTTAAAATAAATTATCTTTTGGAGCTTAACCAAAGGATTCCTGAAAATATCAACTAAATTGCATTAAACCAAGTGCCATTGTTAATCTTTCTTAATAGGCTCTGACAAACATGGAGTTAAGCTACCAATGTATCTTTCTGGTTTTTTTTCTATCTTCTATCATCAAGAAATGTCCAAAAAAAAAATTTATTTTCCTTGTTTTGTCCTTGTTAACTTTTAGGTGATGACATTATAGGGCAGTTGAGGCAGCAGACATGGCAATAAAACGATTTAAATCTCTGTTCCCATTCTCTCCTTTCTCCAGTCCCTGCCTCAACTGTTGCCCAAATGGCCATTCATGGCCATGCCACCCATTATTCTTTGGTGGCTCCCTCTTGCCTTATGGACAACATCTCCCTCTCTACTTTGACCTTTGAGGCCTGACAAAACATGGCTCCCAGCAGCCTTTCCAGGCTGACTTCAGACCCCTTCTCTTCATGCCTTCTATGTCCAAGTGGCACAAATTGCTGTTGCTCTTATGTGACATTCCACCTCTGACTTCCATGTACAGCAATTTCTGGAGTGCATTTACTCCTCTCCTTTACCTATTTGAATTTTTCACTTTTCCCCAGGCATTTATCAGAAGCTACCTCCTCCAGGAAGTCTTTCTTAATCGCCCTCATTCATAGCATTATCAACTGAGATCTAGAAAGGAACTTAGAGTCTAACCTCTTCATTTTATGACTTGCCCTGGTCACACTGCTGGGGCATGTCAGAGGCAAAATGATGATGATGATGATGACGACGATGACGATGATGATGATGATGATGATGATGAGTGCTTACTATGTATAGGCACTGTGCTGAGCACTTTGTATTTATTATCTCATTTGATCCTCATAACAGTCCTGGGAGGTAGGTAATATTACCATTCCTATTTTACAGATCAGGAAATGGAGATAAACAGAGGTTAAGTGACTCACCCAGGACCACACTGCTTAAGTGTCTGAGGCTGGATTTGAACCTGGGTCTTCTTGATTAAATTCAACACACTTTGCATCCATCCATCCATCCATCCATCCATCCATCCATCCATCCATCCATCTCTGTCTGTCTGTCTGCCTATCTTACTTTCCCTCCCTCTTTTGTCTCTTCTCTCTCTCTCTCTCTTTTCTGTCTCTGCTTCAGTCTCTCCATCTCCATTTGTCTCACTCTACCTCCTCATGCTCCTCCTCCTCATCCTTCTTCTCCTCCTCCTCCTCCTCTTACTCCTCCTCCTTTCTCCATTCCATCTCTTTCTGTCTTTCCATCTTTCTGTCTCACTTTCTTTCCCTCCCTCCTCTCTCTGTCTCTGTCTGTCTTTTTCAATGTCTGTCTCCTTACATTTTCTCAGTCATTTAGATGTGATATCCCCCAGTAGAACATAAATTCCTTGAAAGCAGAATATGCTTTATTTTTGGTCCCTGTAACACCAATATGGAGTACATTATCCAGGACATAAAAAGCACAAAATAAATCCTTGTTGAAATTTTTCACTGACTTGTGACTTCCTTTTATTTGAATATGTCTCCATCTAAAAAAAATGGAGGTGGTAATATTACAGTCCTACAAGGGTCTCTGAAATGAAGGAGTCATCTATCTATGAAATACATTGAGATCAGGATTCTTTCCCTTTTGTCTTTATATTTCTAACTCTTAGCAGAATACCTGGAACAAATGAAATACTTGATAAAAACCTATTTGAAAAACATCATCTTTTCTCAGAGATACATAGCCCATTATAATTCAATAGAAATCATTGTCTAATCTTTTTTCCCCACAGGGTTTTAAAGCTTAGTTAGACTTTAAGTGATTTGAACAAGGTCATGCAGCTAGTTAGTGACAGACAAGACTCAAATTCAGTTGTCCTGATCTCACACATCACTCTGTTCAGTATATCTTCCAAAGTTTTTTGTTTTTGTGTATATCATCAAAGCTAATAAAAAGGAAAACACTCTGGGGTAGTCTGAAGTAATAGTTAACTCCCAAAACTTTCTTTCTCTTTTTCTTTTTCAATATACTTGTAAATCATATTTGCATCTGTTTTTGGTTTCTAATTATTTACTATTACTTAGGATAATATTTAATATATGGAACTAAAAATTCTGATGGAAAGGGATAAAGTTAATGGACAAAGATTTTCTCCAATGGGGAGGCCTGAAACTTTAGGGATTACTCAAGCTTTAGAAAACAGACTTTCAGGTCATCTAGTGTACCCCTCTTCTCCACTGTAAAGTTGATGAAATCAGCACCCTAGGAAGTTAAGTGATTTGCCCATTCTCATGCAGATAAGGAAGCAGCAAAGCTGAGATTCGAACCCAAGTCCTCTGACTATAATTGCAGTACTCCTTTAAATGACTGTGTTAGCAAATAATTGAGAATGGGTATGGAGCTTGGTCTTTTGTGATTCACAATTGTAAATGAGGGAAGGGATGGTCATGGTGGCAGAATCCCAAGTTTCTCATTACAATGATCATACCACTCTTCTTTCCTGCTCCTAGAACAAAGAGAAACTGATCTCAAAAGTGAATTGAAAGTTTCAAAGTCATCCAAGGAAATGAGTAATCCCACTCTGTGATAGACTCGGTTTCAGACTTTACCCCAACTTCCAGAAAGGATTCCAAACAGCTTACAAAATGAAACACAATATAAAAGTGGACAGTTACACACCCACACACACACTGGAGCTTAGATAGAAGCCAGCTAAAGAGACCAAAGAAAGAGCTGTCACCAGGTACCCAAGATAAGCTAATTGCTGCAACTGAGCTTTGAATTGAGCTCTAAATTTCTTGGCAGCAAAGCTGAAGAAGTGAAATGCACTGGTTTATATAGCTCTTGTTGTTAAGAAAAGACAACAGAAAAAATCATCTGGGGAAAGAATCTTTTACCTGCCACCAAGTTCTAGGAGTTTCCTCCTATAGCAGAACCTAACACAAAGACATTAACTTGTATAATGGGAGCTGTCCTATTTTGCAAAAGTCATGGAAACCTGGCCCCCCAGGGGATGCTGCTTACGCTAGCTCTATCAGAGTTGAGAGGAGCATTCAGTCCTAAGTCACTGAAGGCATTTCTGTGGGAAACTGATATAAGAACCCAATCACTTGGCTTTACAATGCTCTATCTTTTTAAAAGTTTTATTTCACATTTTAGAAATCATTATTGTTCTTAATTCAGCTATACCTACCTCTTTGTGACCCTATTTCAGTTTTGTTCTTTTGGCAAAGATATTAGAATCGTTGCCATTTCCTTTTCCAACTCATTTTACAGATGAGGATACTGCAGCAAGAAGGTTAAGTGACTTCCCTATGGTCATACAACTAGTAAGAGTCTGAGGCCAGATCTGAATTCATGCCTTCTTGACTCCAGGCTTAGTGTTCTATCCACTTTGTAATCTAGGTGCCCTTTAAACTGATAAGCATTAGTTTTCTTTCCTTTTCAATTCCTCCCTTTGGAAAAAATAGAAAAAAACAATAAGACAAATATGTAGAATTGCAAAACAAATTCCTGCACTGGTCATGTCTAAAATGTGTCTCATTTTATACTCTACAACCTTTTTCTCTCTGTCAGGAGGCACAGAGTATGCTTATTATCAGTCTTCTGGAACTGTGATTGGTGAACGATGTATTTTAATATGGGTCTAGAACTTAGAGAATCTAGAAGAAGGAATAGTTAACATGTCTGTTAGACTCTTTCAAACAGCAGAGTTCTTAAGTAAGCCTTTGGTAAGTGCTGGGCCACATATTCAACTCATGGTTTAATTCATTGTTGAGCACCTGAAATAGTATATTCTGTAGTGCTGATTAAAGGGGGAACTATGCTTTAGATGTAGTAGGTTTCTGGGAAGCAGAGATGCCATTTTGTTGGAAAAATGTCAGAGCTGGACATACTCCGATGGAGAATGAGTAGCGGCAGTCCAATTCTAGGATCATTTTTTTTCTTCAAAAAAAGAACTTGGTTATTATGTGCATGGATAATAACTCAGTTCTACTACTGTGTCAACCACATGCTAAAAAATATACTTAGTGCATTAGATTCAAAGACAAAAATGACAGTCTCCACCTTCAACCGGCTTGTGTTCTTTGCCAAACAACATTGGTATTCATGTTGTGGGGAGAGGAAGCCCGATAGAGTTCATAGGCAAGCACAGAGGGCATGGCATCAATGCCTTAGACACTGGCCTAGGAAGCTCTTGCCTATTACTGAGGGCAGCTGAGATAAGATTGGCTGACTATATGGGCATTTCTACCCAGGGCTACCATAGTCAGCACATTTGAGGAAATAGGAATGTCTTGCATATTTATAGGCTCTTGTGAGTTCTTTGTAGCTTTCCCTCCATTTTGTTTGAGTGATAAAATGAAGACTGTCCTTAATCTGAAATATATGTATATGTATATATGTGTACATATATACATATGTATGTATATATGTATATATATATGTGTGTGTGTGTGTGTAGGTAGCTAGCCTGACTGCTGGTGTAGGAGCTGATAGCTCTTTTGCTTATATTTGAAGCCCAGAAGTGAACCATATCCTAATGTTCCCTTGCTGAGGGTAAGGTGGGGAGGAGATGCTGCACCTACCAGTCAGGGTCTTTACCTTACACCATTAGAATATGAGCTACTTGAGGGCAGCCTTTCTGCTTTTGACTTTTTTTTTTTAAATATTTATTTATTTATTTAATTTTTTACATTCATTTTCACAAAATTTTGGGTTCCAAATTTTCTCCCCTTTTATCTCCTCCCCCCACCCCAATACCCCAAGCAATCTAATTTTCCCTATCTCCAATCCACCCTCTCTTCTGTCATCCCTCCCTTCTCTTGTCTCCATCTTCTCTTTTCTCCTGTAGGGCCAGATGACTTTCTATTCCTCATTAACTGTATAACTTCTTTCCTAGTAGCAACAACAATACTAACCAGTTGTTCCTAAAACTTTGAGTTCCAAATTCTCCCCATCCCTCCCTCCCCACCCATTCCCTTTGGGAAGGCAGGCAATTCAATATAGGCCATATCTGTGTAGTTTTGCAGATGACTTCCCTGATAGTCGTGTTTTGTAAGACTAACTGAATTACCCTCCATCCTAACCTGCCCCTCATTGTTTCTCTTCTATCTTTTGATCCTGTCCCTCCCTGAGTGTTGACTTCAAATTGCTCCCTTCTCCCTTTGCCCTCCCTTCCATCATCCCCCCCTTGCTTATCTCCTTCTCCCCCACTTTCCTATACTGTAAGATAGGTTTTCATACCAAAATGAGTGTGCATTTTATTCCTTCCTTTAGTCAAATGTGATGAGGGTAAACTTCTTGGTTTTTTTTTCTCAGCTCTCCTCTTTATCCCTCTACTAAAAAGTCTCCTACTTGCCTCTTAAATGACATATAATTACCCCATTCCATTTCACCCTCTTTCCTCCCACTACATTTCTCTCTCACCATTTACCTTAATTTCTTTTAAGATATGGTCCCATCCTATTCAATTCAATCTGTGCTTTCTGTCTCTGTATGTGTGTGCATGTTTGTATGTGTGTGTGCATGCATGCATGTACATGTGTGTGTATGGACCCACCAACTACCCAGATACTGAAAAGTTTTAAGAGTTACAAATATGGTCTTTCCATGTAGGAATGTAAACAGTTCACTTCTGGTAAGTCCCTTAAGACTTCTCTTTGCTGTTTACCTTTTCATGCTTCTTCTCATTCCTGTGTTTGGAAGTCAAATTTTCTTTTCAGCTCTGGTCTTTTCATCAAGAATGCTTGAAGGTCCTCTATTTCATTGAAAGACCATATTTTCCCCTGAAGTATTATACTCAGTTTTGCTGGGTAGGTGATTCTTGGTTTCAGTCCTACTTCCTTTGACTTCTGGAATATCTTATTCCACGCCCTTCGATCCCTTTATGTAGAAGCTGCTAGATCTTGAGTTATCCTGATTGTATTTCCACAGTACTGGAATTGTTTCTTTCTAGCTGCTTGCAATATTTTCTCCTTGAGCTGGGAATTCTGGAATTTGGCCACAATGTTCCTAGGAGTTTCTCTTTTTGGATCTCTTTCAGGTGGTGATCGATGGATTCTTTCAATACTTATTTTGCCCTCTGGTTGTAGAATGTCAGGGCAGTTTTCCTCGATAATTTCATGGAAGATGATATGTAGGCTCTTTTTTTGATCATGACTTTCAGGTAGTCCCATAATTTTTAAATTGTCTCTCCTGGATCTATTTTCTAGGTCAGTTGTTTTTCCCATGAGATATTTCACATTCTCTTCCATTTTTTCATTCTTTGTGTTTTGTTTGGTGATTTCTTGGTTTCTCAGAAAGTCATTACACTCCATCTGTTCCATTCTAATTTTGAGAGAACTATTCTCTTCAGTGAGCTTTTGAACCTCTTTTTCCATTTGGCTAATTTTGCTTTTGCAAGCATTCTTCTCCTCATTGGCTTTTAGAACCTCTTTTGCCAATTGAGTGAGCCTATTTTTCAAGGTGATATTTTCTTCAGCATTTTTTTTGGGTCTCCTTTACCAAGGTATTGACCCGTTTTCATACTTTTCTTGCATCTCTCTCATTTCTCTTCCCAGTTTTTCCTCCACCTGTCTAACTTGCTTTTCAAAATCGTTTTTGAGCTTTTCCAAGGCCTGAGCCCACCCGACATCGCCCTGGGATGTATGGGGTACCGAGGCCCCACCCTCCACGTCTTTCCCTGATGGCAAGAATATGTCCTCGTCATCAGATCCAAATGTCGGAATCATTTGCATCTGTTCAAAAAAACTTTCTATAGTCTTATTTTTCTTCCCTTTTCTAGGCATTTTCCCAGCCAGTTACTTGACTTCTGAGATTCCTGTCCACCCCCACCTAGATCCGCCCAGCTAGTGCTTGGGGTCTGAGATTCAAATGGGCTTTCCATGGCAAGCGGCTGCTAATGAATATGAGCTTTAGTTCTGGTGCTGGGGTGGGGGCAGGGCCGCCTCCCAGGCTCAGTTCCCTCAGGGGCTTTATGCAGAGACCTTCAGAAATGGAGCAGGTGGGGCAGGGCCATCTCCCAGGCTCAGCTCCCTCAGGTGGTTTATGCAGAGACCTTCAGTAATGAAGATCCTGCCTGCTCCTGGGGGAGTCCCAGGCCTCCGTGGCTGGCCATGCCGCTGCTGCCTCCACTGCCACCCCCGCCTTTGCTTCCTCCCGAGGGGGCCCGAGTCACGGAGACACTCCGCTCCCCCTCTTGGCCAGCCGGCCGTCTCTCTCACTGACCTGTAGCTTCTGTGGGCAGAGGGACCTTCCCGGCCACCGGAGCCTCCGTCCCTGAAGCCTGCTCGGATCAGCTTCTCTGGGGCTGCGGCCAGGGCAGCGCTGGGGTGGGGTCCGCTTTCCGGGGCGCGATGGACCCTGTGGACGGCTCTCCAGGGCTCTCTGGAATGGAAATCTCTTCCACTCTGTTTCTGCACACCTTATAGTGATCCAGAACTTATGGGGATCTCTTTTTACATTAATTCTATGGGCTGTGCATTCGGAGCTTGTAAACATGCATCTTTCTACTCCACCATCTTGACTCCGCCCCTGCTTTTGACTTTCTTTCTATCACAGGTACTTAGCAGTGTAAGAAATTAAAAATAACTCCTTGTTGACCGACTCACAAGACAGTAACAGTGAAAGCACAGATCTAATTTAAAAAATAGTTTGTCTAGGATTAGGACCCACCACTCAGATCAGATGGAAGCAATTTTTAGATGAAAACAGGACTCCTGGAGACTTTTCCAGTCTTAGATGATTTACTTATGTGAGGTCTTCACTAATATTTCTTAATTTTCATGTTGTTTCACTGAGTCCCACCTTAGGAAAGAAAGCCTCTCAGGGCTTAAGGCAGCTTTTTTTTTTTTAATGAATTTTTAAAAAATGAATTTTAAAATGAATTAATATTTGTTTTTTAACATTCTTTTCAAATTTTGCGTTCCAGATTCTCTCTCTCCCTCTCACCCTGCCCACATCCAGTGAGGACACAAACAATATGCTATAAATTATATATGTGAAATTATGCAAAACATATTTCCATATTAGTCACATCATAAAACAAAGCAAAGAAAGAAAGAATTATTCTTCAATTTGTACTCAGAGTTCATCAGTTCTTTCCTTGAAGATGGATAGCATTTTTTCATCCTAAGTCCTTTGGAATTGTCTTGGTTCACTGTATTGACCAGAGAAGTCAAGTCTTTCCCAGTTGATCATCATTAAAACATTGCTGTCACTGTGTACAATGATTTCCTGGCTCTTCCACTTCATTTTGCATTAGTTCGTATAAGTCTTATTATTTTTTTCTGAAGTCACCCCTTTGTCATTTCCCATAGATTAATAGTACTCTATCACAATCATATGACAGAGCTTATTCAGACATTGTTCAACTGATAAACACGCCTTTAATTTCCAATTCTTTACCATCACAAAAATAGCTGCTATATTGTTACTACAGAGAGGTCCTTTTCCTTTCTCCTTGATCTCTTCGGGATATAGCCCTAGTAGTTACATCACTAGGTCAAAGGGTATGCACCTGTCCTTTGGGCATAGTTCTAGATTCTTCTCCAGAATGGTTGAACCAGTTCACTACTCCACCAACATTTCTTTAATATGCTTATTTCCCCTCATCCCCTCTAGCATTTGTCATGTCTAATAGGTATGAGGTGGTAACTGAGAGTTGTTTTAATTTGTCTGTCTCTAAGCAATAGTGATTTAAAGTATTTTTATATGATGATAGAGAGCTTTGATGTCTTCTGAAGACTGTCTGTTCATATTCTTTGACCATTTATGAGTTGGAAAATGACTTTTATTTTTATAAATTTGACTGTTCTTTTTATATTTATGAAATGAAGCCTTTAGAAGGGAAAATCGCTGTAATTTTTTACATAACTTCATTGTCTACAGTATCTTTTAGCAAAATGCAGTTTCCCTGATTATCTCTTTTAATTAGGACTATTTTTGCTTTTGCTTTGCTTGAGATCATGATTGATACCCTGGCTAGTACAGTTACTGGTTTCCAGCTTGAGGAGGAACAGGAAAGATAGAATCTGTATAAGACAGAGAAATAATCAAGATTGTACGATGACATGAAATCACTCTTCCTCCAACAATTATTAAGAGCCTACTGTGCGCCAGGCACCAAGGATAAATGGGATTTTAAAAAAATGTTCCTTTCCTCAAAAAGCTTACATGGTACAATAGGAAACAAATCCACAATAAGAGAAAAAAACCCCAAAATATACATATGGCAAATATAAAGCAATTTAGGGGCTATTAGTAATTGGGAAAATTAGAAGAGATGCTTTTGTAGGTGGGGCCCTGTGGCTGAGCTTTAACAGAAAATAGAGATTCTGAAGGCCAGAGGTGAGGATCAAGTACATTCCAGTCATGGGAAACAATAGTGCAGATGCATAGAGATGGAAGATGAAATGTTATGAAATAGGCAAGAAGCTTATTTTGGCCAGAAATGTAATGTTTGTAGAGAACTATGCAAAAAGCCATTGAGTGGACTGGAGGAATCTTGTAAAGGACTTCAGATATCACAAGGAGGGGTTTGTATTTATTCCAAGAGGCAAACTAGGACCTGTTGAAACTTCTTAAGCACAGCTGTCTGGTCAGGTCAGCGCTTTAGGAATCTCCCTTTGGTAGTTGTGTGGAGGTTAGACTGGGGCTGGGAAAGACCTGAGTCAAGGAGAGTCATCAGGAAGTTCCTGTAGTGGTCTAGACAATAGGTGAAGACAACCTAAAGTAGTTTGGTGGTCCATGAGTGGAGAGGAGGGGATATAGGTGAGAGATGTTATGGATATAAAATCAACAAGCTTTGGCCACTTATTGGCAAAAGGGCATCATTCAAAGGAAGAGCTGGGGAGATTCTGAGGTTCTGATCCTGAGATCTGAACCACTAAGAGCCCTGAATGGAAGCAGGGAATTTTGGCTAGAGTGTCTCATCATCTCTTGAGTTTTCTAGGATTCCTTTTTCAAAGAAATACCCAAGGCAACAGATTCTTCAAATCAGCATTCATTATTGTTCTGAACACAGCCCGAAGAGTCTGATTAGGTCCAATTATAATCCACATTTTTGAGAGGATGAGTTGTTTGTAAAAAAAAAAAAGATGAGAATTTAATAAGTATTTGGGTGGCATCAACTGAATCCCCTTTGAAATGTCTCAATAGCTTTGCCAGGATTTTTTTTTTTTGGTTAACTTTATGGCTGGCTTTATCAGGTCAAGAGATTGATTCTCCAGGGCTCTTATGGCTCTGCACATAGCCAATTTAATTCCATTCCATTCAAGCAACAAGGATTTATTGAATGCCTACTATGTGACAGATACCATCCTAGATGCCAGGAATTCAAAAGCAAAAGTAAAATATCCCTGCCCTTAAGGAGTTCTGCTACCATGGAAAGAGGCAAGGCTGCTTTCATTCCTTTTTTTTTACAGCCTTTTTATATGTAGATTGCACACAGAATTGGACTCGCTAAGCCCCATGATTTTGCCATTTTAGTTATGGATATGCTCCAACTCAGGGACTTGAGGGTCGGTAAATTTAAGCGGAGATAATTATCCATCTCAGGGACTGAGATGAGCAATGAAGGGATACTTTGGAAATACTTTATAGTAGTCCTGTTCCCCCTCTTGGTTAGAAGAGTAAAGGAATTGTCTCTAGATTTGACTGTAGGCAGCCCATTGATAACCATTATACAACTGCTTTCCATCTCAGAGAAGGGGAGGTGAGTCATTTCCACCATCATGGCATTGATTCCTAAGACTGTTGGTGGGGTCAGTTTCTGACTTCTTGACTTAACAGGGAATAGATGCTCCAACCATTTTCTCTAAATACCTTATGCTGTTTTATTCATCAAATTTAGGACTGGAATCCAATTTGGGGGTCACAAAGGGACAGGATCATAGTTGGAAGGGACCTCAGATGTCACAGTCCAACCCCTTCATTTTACAGATGAAGAAGCTGAGACCAGAGAGGGGGAAGTGACTTGCCTAGGGTTATTAAACTACTGAATATCTGAGCATGGGCCAGCCCGTCCTTACCAAGTCTCTTTACCCACTCCTTTGGGTGTGTGAGTTATGTCTATTTCTGGAACAACACAATTACTCATTCATTCAAAAACATTTATTAAAAGTCTACTAGGAGCAAGTTTGTTGACTTGTTGCTCCATGTCCTTGACTCTGCCTCCATTTTTAACCTGCTACCTGCCATTGCTGTCTATTGCTATTCCACCATCTCCTCCCTCTCTGCTTCTAGCCTCAGGCCATTAGATACACATTTGGTTTTTGAACTGGGTGAGGGCCTGTGTATAGGTAAGCCTGAGCTCATAGTACATCTCAATGACCAGAGCAGGATATATCTTTTTTGGAATGAGAAGTGAACTACATTGGTGAAATCATCTCAGTCTGAATTTTGAGATTTAGTTCATCCTCATTCAGCCCCTATCCTTGGTGGTGTGACCTGTGGGCAGCCCTGAGTGGCACCATCTTCCATTCATTCTTTTTTTTTTTTTTTTAATTTATTTATTTATTTATTTATTTAGCTTTTTACATTCATTTTCACAAATTTTTGGGTTCCAAATTTTCTCCCCTTTTCTCCCCTCCCCCCACCCCAATACCCCAAGCAATCTAATTTTCCCTATCCAATCTGTCCTCTCTTCTGTCATCCTTCCCTTCCCTTGTCTCTATCTTCTCTTTTTTCCTGTAGGGCCAGATGATTTTCTATTCCTCATTAACTGTATGTCTTCTTTCCTAGTTGCAACAACAATACTAAACAATTGTTCCTAAAACTTTGAGTTCCAAATTCTCCCCATCCCTCCCTCCCCACCTATTCCCTTTGGTACGGCAGGCAATTCATTATAGGCCATATCTGTGTAGCTTTGCAAATGACCTTCCTGATAGTCGTGTTGTGTAAGACTAACTGAATTGCCATCCCTCTTAACCTGCCCCTCATTGTTTCTCTTCTGTCCTTTGATCCTGTCCCTCCCCAAGTGTTGACTTTCAATTACTCCCTCCTCCCTTTGCCCTCCCTTCTGTCATCCCCCCCCAATATCTCCTTCTCCCCCGCTTTCTTATACTGTAAGATAGGTTTTCATACCAAAATGAGTGTGCATTACACTCCTTCGTTTAGTCAAATGTGATGAGGGTAAACTTTTGTTTGTTTGTTTGTTTGTTTGTTTTTTTCCTCAGCTCTCCTCTTTTTCCCTCCACTAAAAACATCTCCTACTTGCCTCTTATATGACATATAGTTACCCCTTTCCATTTCCCCCTCTTTCCTCTCACTACATTTCTCTCTCACCATTTACCTTAATTTCTTTTAAGGTATGGTCCCATCCTATTCAGTTCAATCTGTGCTCTCTGTCTCTGCATGTGAATGCATGTGTGTATGTGTGTGCATGCGTGTACATGTGTATGTGTGGTCCCACCAACCACCCAGATACTGAAAAGTTTTAAGAGTTAGAAATATTGTCCTTCCCTGTATGAATGCAAACAGTTAATTTCTGGTAAGTCCCTTAATACTTCTCCTTGCTGTTTACTTTTGCATGCTTCCTCTCATTCTTGTGTTTGAAAGTCAAATTTTCTTTTCAGCTCTGGTCTTTTCATTAAGAATGATTGAAAGTCCTCTGTTTCATTGAAAGACCATATTTTCCCTTGAAGTATTATACTCAGTTTAGCTGGGTAGGTGATTCTTGGTTTGAGTCCTAGTTCCTTTGCCTTCTGGAATATCCTATTCCACGCCCTTCGATCCCTTAATGTAGAAGCTGCTAGATCTTGGGTTATCCTGATTGTATTTCCACAGTACTGGAATTGTTTCTTTCTGGCTGCTTGCAAGATTTTTTCCTTGAGCTGGGAGTTCTGGAATTTGGCCACAATGTTCCTAGGAGTTTCTCTTTTTGGATCTCTTTCAGGTGGTGATCGATGGATTCTTTCAATACTTATTTTGCCCTCTGGTCCTAGAATGTCAGGGCAGTTTTCCTTGATAATTTCATGCAAGACGATGTCTAGGCTCTTTTTTTGATCATGGCTTTCAGGTAGTCCCATAATTTTTAAGTTGTCTCTCCTTGATCTATTTTCCAGGTCAGTTGTTTTTCCCATGAGATATTTCACATTCTCTTCCATTTTATTGTTCTTTTGGTTTTGTTTGGTGATTTCTTGGTTTCTCATAAAGTCATTAGACTCCATCTGTTCCATTCTAATTTTGAGAGAACTATTAAATTCCGTGAGCTTTTGAGCCTCTTTTTCCATTTGGCTCATTCTGCTTTTGAATGCATTCTTCTCCTCATTGGCTTTTTGAACCTCTTTTGCCAATTGAGTGAGCCTATTTTTCAAGGTGTTAATTTCCTCAGCATTTTTTTGGGTCTCCTTTACCAAGATATTGACCTTTTTTTCATACTCTTCTTGCATCTTTGTCATTTCTCTTCCCAGTCTTTCCTCCACCTGTCTAACTTGCTTTTCAAAATCCTTTTTAAGCTCTTCCAAGGCCTGAGCCCACCCGACACCCCCCTGGGGTGTCTGGGGTACTGAGGCCCCGCCCTCCACATCTTTCCCTGATGGGAAAAATACGTTCTCGTCCTCCCCATCAGATCTGAAGGTCGGGATCATTTGCATTTGTTGGAAAAAACTCTCTAAAGTCTTATTTTTCTTCCCCTTTCTAGGCATTTTCCCAGCCAGTTACTTGACTTCTGAGATTCCTTTCCACCCCCGCCTGGATCCGCCCAGCTAGTGCTTAGCCTCTGAGATTCAAATGGGCTTTCCCGCAGCAAGCTTTAGTTCTGGCTCAGGGGTGGGGGCAGGGCCGTCTCCTAAGCTTGGGCCCTCAGGGGCTTTCCGCAGAGACTTTCAGGAACGGAGCGGGTGGGGGCGGGTTGGGGGGCCCCGCCTGCTGTGCTCAGCTCCCTTGGGGGTTTTATTCAGAGGCGTTCAGCAGTAGAGCAGGGTGGAGGCAGGGCCGTCTCCCCTGCTCGGCTCCCTCAGGTTGGAAAGACCTTCAGTATTGAAGATCCTACCTGCTGCTAGGGGATTCCTGAGTCCCGGGCCATTGCCGCCTCAGCCGCCCGCCCACGCCTCTGCCTCCGCTGCTTCCTGCCCCCGTCTCTGCTGCCGCTGCTTCCTCCCGAGGGGGCCCGAGTCACGGAGACGCCCCGCTTCCCCTCTCCTTCAGCCCGGCTTTCTTTTTCACTGACCTGTAGCTTCTGTGAGCGGAGGGACTTTCCTGGCTGCGGGAGCTTCCCCCGGAGCTGTCCTCTCTGAAGTCTGCTCGGGTCAGCTTCTCTGGGTCGCGGCCAGGGGTGGGGGTGGGGTCCGCTTTCCGGGGTGCGATGGACCCCGGAGATGGCTTTCCAGGGTTCAGTGGAACGGAAATCTCTTCCCCTATGTTTATGCACCCCCTGTAGAGATTCAGAATTTATGGGGATCTCCTTTTACCTCAATTCCATGGGTTGTGGGCTCGGAGCTCGTAAATGTGCGTCCTTCTACTCCGCCATCTTGGCTCCGCCCCCATCTTCCATTCATTCTAAAGGCATTTCCTATGTCCCTACTATGTGCCCCATTTGATGGAAGAAGTACAAAGGCAAACACACAACAATCCCTGCCCTCAAGGAGCCCACTTTCTATTGGTTAATCAATAAGCACCTTTGTGACATTGGGCAAAGCACTTTATCATCCTAAGTCTCAGTTATCTCAATTATGAGAGTCCTTTCAGTTTTATATCTATGATTCTATGACCTGCACAAATAACTCAGAGCAACACATGCACACGCACACACACATGCACACACATTTCATTCTTCTGGCTGTACTAGAGAAGGCACGCATACACACACACACACACACACACACAAAGTCAGAGAGACTAGGAGAATTCTCCACAATCTTAGATGACTATAACCCTATGCTCTACCATTCCTCCAAACCTCACTTGCTTTTTAAACCTTACTGATCTCACAAGCTTTGTCTGTAAGCCACCATACCACATTCAGTCTAATTCCACTGGATAGCCCATGCCTGACTTTGCACTCCAGAGGCATGACTTTTAGAAACTCAGAGTCATCTCTACTCCTCAGTGATAAATAGAAGAAGGATTCTAGTGGAATCCCTCTTGCACACACAAAAAGATGACCATAGTAAGGTGGATACATAACTGACAACCAACTACCCCTAATGGTCAAGTAAGTTCAAAGACCCAGAAATCACATCTTCCCTCAGATCACTGGTCCTACTTCAAGCCTGGCCACCAAAGTTATTATCTAGGGGAGCAACTCTTGAAGAGAAATGGAGGGCTATCCCCAACACCACCAATCCCAACTACTGACTAGTTATTACTGATACGCAGAAAAGGGAACAGGGGTTCTCTGTCAGACCACTCCTGCAGACATCATCCAAGGAAGCAACCTTAGTGGAGGTGTATCTCAGCAACTGCTTAGGCAGCCTAAGGACCTTCCATCAGACTTGCAGCTGATCTCTTGTGTGTCCCACTGCATTAGATTGTGTCCTCTTTGAGACCAAGGACTGTCTTATTTTCTTATCTGTATCTCCAGTGCTTAGCACATAGAAGACACATTTTTTTCAATCTTTGATGGTCTTTTGGACCTATTCCTATTTGGATCTATTCCCTCCAATGATACAGATTGCAGCCCATCCTGGCTTTGTTATCCTATACAATATATGCCCATGTCCTCCCATAAATCTTCCAAGAGAGGAATATCTTCCACATTGAGGGCATTCCTCTAGGATTTTTCTTGATATTGTGTAAATATCAATGGAGTAGGGAGTCTGTCAAATCAATTATATCTCATTTTCACAGCAAGACTAGCTCACCTCCTTTTCAGGGGTAGAGGGGGTGAAATATATCTCCCAGAAGACATTCCTCATGCTGCTTTATACCACAAAATAATACCATATTTTGGTAATATGTTTCAACCCAATTATGCCCAATTCATGAAAAGTGACATCTCATAGTGGAGAAAAACACCATCCTCAAAGTCACAAAGACCTGGGTTCAAGTTCTGTTTTTGACATCACTGATTGTTTGACAATGGGCAAACCTCTTCACCTCTTGTTGAACTAGGGAACTCTGCATCTCCAAGTTACGGAGAAGGTGCTCACTAGTGTTGACAGAGGGTTTTTTCTCTCTCAAGACTTCCATATATCAGAAAAATCATAGATTCGGCCCCTGTGCTTATTTCTTTATGTATGTACCAACTTTTACATTTTTGGGTTCCAGATTTATGATTACATCAATATGAGGAACTCCATTGCTGAAGACTGGCAATTCCTTTGTGACTTGTAGTCAACAATTTACTCAGAGTACTGAGAGCTTAAGGTACTCACTCATGGACACCCGGTCAGTTTGTGGGAGAGGCAGGACTTTCTTACTCCAAGACTATTTCTCCTTCTCCATCACACCATGCCACCGGTCATAGTTCCATAGTTCACCTGAACACACATGCATTTTGATATACTACAGCATAGCAGAACAGTAGAGGGTAGACTGACTTAGTGTCTAAAACATGGGATGTGACACTTTTGAGGTCCTGTGCCCTGGTCAGACCATCTTTGGAGTCTTGTTCTCAGCTCTGGGCACAACAAGAACAGTTGTTTCTCTTTGCGTTTGTTTTTGAAGAGGACTGGTGACATCATGGGGTGAAATCTTTCCTTATGAGTAAATTAGATTTAAGTGAGGCAGTTGTATGAAGTCATTAGCCTCACTCCTTCTTCCAGTGTCATCAAGAAGTCCAGTGACAAGACAAAGGTGAGGATGACTGGCAATGGCTTGGGATGCAGTGGATGACATTTGTGTCTTCTGTTACTGATCAGGCTCTAAGCACTCCACAGTGCCTGCTTCAGTGGCCTTCACGGCTGTTGGCACAAATTGTGTTCTCTTCCACCCATTCCCACTGAGGGAAGGTCTTCACATGCTTGGAGTAGATATCCCCCTAACTCACCCCCAATGGGTTGGGTCTGTCAGTTACCCTCACCCTGGTTTAGTCCCTCTGCTTACTGGGAGTAGTCGCTGAACTTGCTAAAGCTTTTTGGAGCCACAGGTGAGATTGGATGAGAGGTGGATGCCACAGGTAGGAAAGCAGCCCTGAAAAGGGCTCCTCAAGACCTCCCGCCAGAGGTGTTTGTCCTCTCTGAACACCCCACACCTATTTAGGGACAGGAACAGTATTACTCAGTTGGAGAACATCTAGGGGAAGTCATTCATCATAGGGAAGGGTCCCACATTCATGAGGATCATTTGAAGAAAGCAAGAGTGTCTGACCTGACTGAAAGAAGACTTGGGAGGAATTGAGAGCAGTTTTCCATTTTCTAGAGGGCTGTCGTATGAAAGAGGGATGTGAATTGTTTGGCTTGGCTCAGGTATAAAGCTAGAATAAATGAGAGGACGTTAAAAGAGGCACATTTAGGTTCAATGTCAATTAAAACTTCTGAATAATTGGGAATAGCCCAAAGGGTGAGAGCTGTTTTGGGAAGTAATTTCCTAGAGATTGCTATATGAGGGCTTATTAAGCAGCCATGAAGGACTTTTGGGCAGGCAGGGACTGGACTCAGTGGCCTCTCAGATCTCTTCCAACTCTGTGACGGATTCCATCCTGAATTTAGTCACATCTGTAGTTTCACTTGTTTGGTTTTTATATTTACTGTCCAAATCCAGTTTTGTTTTTAAAAATTGAATAGGTAGCATCCACTGAGCAGTCAGTGTGGCCTTTCTTTTCGTGTTTACCTGTATATGTTTACTCTGTCCATAGACAGAGAATCCTAGGTATTACTGACCTCAAACCTATTAGACAGAGTATTCTCCACTTACATAAAGAAAGGCAAACACACTGGTAACTGATTCCTCCAAGGTCCCAGCCACCAAGCTGAGGCAGAGAGCCCGCCTCCAAGTTCAATGCTATTTGTGCTTTGCTACCTTGTCTGGCAGAAGCTGGCTCTGCAAGATTGAGGGCCCAAGAAAGTGAGTCCTTTTTATCATCTTAGAAAGAACTATTGCCAGTAAAAGTACACATTAGTTTTAAAGTATGTAGTAACAACTTGACAACACGAGTTTTAAGCAACCTCCTTTTCCAAATGTCCCATGGCCCTTTAAATTGGAAGCACAGAAGGAAAACACACACACACACACACACACACACACACACACATACACATACACACACACCAATAAAGTTAAAAATCTGAAGCAGCAGGAAGTGTAGATCCATTTGGGGGTAATTACTTTAATTATTCCTAATAAAATCATTTTGTATTAAGTGAAAATAGTTTTAAGGTTTGAACATTCATTGAGGATTAAGAAAGACAGGTTCAGGCCTTTATCTTTCCATGAAGAAAATTGAGTCCCATTATTCCATACTGAGTTCATAGACGACTTGCAGGATTTTCTTCAGATAGGAGGAAAGCATATAATTGCCTTGGTTGATCAGGAAGGGTGGCAGAATCAGGCTTTTTTCTTAAATGTAATCACATTGGAGCAATAACTGACATTATTCTCTAAGGGCACAAAAGTAATATCTTGGAGTTTGGATTTTTGATGTGGTAAACCTCAGATCCAAGTCTTAGCTTTGCTGCTAGCTCACTGGGAAGACTTTAGAGGGAGTATCCACACTGATGAAATCATAAATGGTTTAAATCACTAGAAGAGAGGCAATAGTGTGAGGCCATGGAGAAGAGGATGGATTTGGAGTCAGGACTCCTGGCTTTGACACTTCCCACCAGTGTGACTTTGGGAGGGTAAATCAATCTTCCTCAGCCTCAGTTTCCTCATCAGAAAAATTTGGAAATTTGCCAGGATGACTCCTGAGATCCCTTCTAGCACTAAATTTCTATGGTCCTTTAAGTTTGGTGTCAAAGGCTGGGATTCAGAAGTCTTGACTTCAAGTCCTGCTTCTGACACTACCAGTGACCTCAGTTTCCTCATCTGTAAAATAAGGAGGTTAGAATAGCTGGCCTCTGAGAGACCTTCTAGCTCTAGATATAAGATCTTTTGAATATGTGTATAGGATCTTTTGAATATGTATCCTGTCTGATGTACTAGCTCCTGCTCTTACTGAGTGAATGGGGAAGTATGGAAGAATAGTACATTACATAAAAAGAAGCCATGGAATAACGGATAGAGGTTAAGTAAATTAGTGGGTTTTAAGACTTATTCTTGCTCTTCTTCTTTTTATGCTCTATAAATTTATTTTTTAACCTTTCACTTTGTTTTCTTTTTCAGTTATGCATTTATTTTCTCCCTGTCCCACTCATTTAAAAGAAAAAAAGCTTCCATATTCAAAATGAAACAGTTCTTACATACTTATGGAAAATGCATTTCCATATTTGTCCCTGTTCAAAAATTTATGTCTTATCCTCCAATTTGAATCCATGATCTTTGTGTAAGGAGGCTGGGATGGTTATTGCAACAGTAAGAATTCTCAAATCTTTCCAACTACCTTTTCTTCACAATGTTGTTGTCATTGTATAAATTATCTTCCCGGTTCTGCTTACTTCACTGCATCAGTGCACACAAGTCTTCCCTGAGTTCTTCATCATTTCTTACAGTACAACAGTATTCCATTACATTAATATACCAGTCTATGCTCATACAATTCTCAAGTAGAGGGCATCCTTTTAATTTTCAGTTCTTTGCCATTACAAAAAGAGTTACTATAACAATTTTTGTTTGTGTGAGTCTTTTTCCTCTTTCTTGGATCTCTTTGGGGGATAAGCCTAATTGAAATATCCTTGGGTCAGAAGTCACAATTTAGTGATTTTGGGGATCTAGTTTGAAATGTGTTTCCAGATTGTACACACAGATTCACAGCTCTACCAACAGGGCATTGAAGTGCCCATTTTCCCATAGCCACTCCAACCTTTTTTCTTTCTATTTTCTTATCCTTGTCTAGGCAACTTTCTAAGACCCTTCAGTTTGAATTATACTCTCATTCGTGACAATAAACCACAAAATCTGTAATAATTTCAGAAACAAATTTACTATGTTGTTTGGTAGAGAGAGATGGAAAGAAGGGGTGACTTCCTCCCAACTCTTTGTGAGGTTACATCATGTACTGTTCAGACAAGGTCATACAGATATTAGTCTAATTGACCTCGTGTAGTCAGTAGGTAGTCTTCTAGACAAGGGCTGTTTGACATGCAGGTAACTCAATCTATTTTGGGGAATCCAAAATACAAACTTTAGGAATACTCAAAACAAGCACTAGATGGGATCTAAACATTTCTTGTAAGCATCTGGTTTCCCTGGAGCATCTCTGAAGTCAGCCTGACCTCTACAGTAAGTTTTTTGGGTTGGACAATTTTCTAGCCACATGAATGTAGGTTCAAAGATATTAATAAATGAAAAATAATAATCCACAGCACTTAATGTATCACAGAACATGTGTAAGAGAAAGGTTTTGACTTGATTTCTGGTTCCCTACCCCCTCAGGCTCGGGATGAAAAAAATATGTTTCTGCTTCATACAGAGCATCTGAACTCCCTCTGATTTCTTTTCGGGGAAGAACACAGGATAGTAGAGATAATTGGTACAGGCTTGACATTGTACTTTCTAATCTCATAAAAAGTTTCATAGTCTTGTTCCACTTACCTCCTCCCCCTCCCCCAGGTTTGGCTTCCCCTGACAATATATGCCTGACATTTAATATTTCTGAAGCAAATATGTCTAGAAAGTTGGATTATTTTTCTTTCTTCTCATCAGGGTGTCATGGTTATGTCCTGTGTATGCATGGTGTTGGCACAGGGGTTTTACTGTAGAGACAAATATGGAGATAGAAGGGATATTGGTGATTATTTTGAAAACCCTGTCCCTCTTTTACACATAATTTACATGACCTGCTAGAAAGAAGGACAGAGGTATGAACTTGGATCATCTGATTTCCAATTCAAATATTCCCAACCTCCTTCTACGGTTATATATTGTACTACTGAAAGGAAGACTGGTGGAGGAGAGAAATCTGGTTTTGAACTCAGGACTGAGTTTCAGTGCCACATTTAACACATATTGACTGTATGACCCTGGAAGAATCATTTAATTTTTCAGCATTCTAGGAAATTCTCTACAAATAAGAGTTTTATGTTTACACTAATAAGATCACAGGCCCTGTACATCTCCCTTGTACCGTGTCTCAAACATTGGGGTGATAGAACACAGTAAAAATTATTCTAATAACATTAATTGCAGTTTTACAAAACCCACCTCCACATTTGCCATTAATTGGCACACAATTAATAAAGTAGAACTAGGCATAGTTATTTTTAACATCAGTGAAATTAACTCACAGACTCCATCCAAGCAAATTAACTTCCTAATTTTAGAATGTGTATATTTATATAATTTATCTTCTGCTTTCTTCATTTTGTTTTTTCTTAAAAAAAACCCATCATAATCAGCATCTTATTAAACACTCCTGAGTATATCTTTTTTTCTTTTATTTGTTCTCATTTTAATGTAACTTATGATCCAGGTTTCCCCCAAATTTTTGGTTCATGCATATTAATTCTGATTCAGAGGGGCCTGACTTGAGAGGGTCAGATTTTCTATATGACTTGTTCTTCTTATCTGGTATACTTCAGGGAAATCTCTAAATATATTCATAGTTTATACCTTTTGTCTAGTTTTCTTCAGATGTGAGCATCAGAGTTTCTGACTCCTGGAAAGGCAGTCAGGACATATCAGTTACGGGACAGCCTTTATTTCACCACTCAGAAACCTTTCATTTAAAGAAAAACAAAATGAAGTTTTCATTAAAAATACAGAAAGTTTAGGAGTCACAACAGAGGAGAGAAAGTATTATAAGGCTGGGGGACATTCAGAGAAAATACCTGGAGCTGAGAGATGGAGTGTCTTGTTTGTGGAACAGTCAGGATGTCACTGGATCAAAGAGTATATGTCAGGGAGGAAAGGTAGGAGGGGACTAGGTTATGAAGAGTTTTGAATGCCAAGCAGAGTATTTTGTATGTGTTCCTGCTGTCAATAGGGAGCCACGGGAGTTTATTGACCCCAGGAAAAAGCAGCTCTTGTTGAAAGTCAACAAGTAAGGCAGTGGTAGTCATGATCGTATTTCATGGATATTTTCAAACACTGGCCCACACATTATTAGTATCATTGGTTGACTGAGGAAGTCATTGAGTTGATCAGGGGCTCACTAATCAGATCTCTTTATATTGATGAAAGGATATATTTTGTACTTTTCCCTACTTTTGTCATTAAATTAATAAATAGGTAGAAGATATCAAAATGAAAAATCCATGAACGCTGGAAATCAACTGTAGCAGGTGAAACATAATCCACTTTTCGAAAGCTGGATAGGCTCTATCTATACCTCAGGCTTCTGGGATATCGTGAGAGGTTATTAGGTTCTCTTTTTCTCTACCTCCATTGGTTTTTGTTTTTCCCATTGTTGCACTGCCTCAGCCCCAGTTGACATCTAATTCCTTCACATCAGTTAACTTTTTCATACTCTTCTTGCATCTTTGTCATTTCTCTTCCCAGTCTTTCCTCCACCTGTCTAACTTGCTTTTCAAAATCCTTTTTAAGCTCTTCAAAGGCCTGAGCCCACCCGGCACCCCCCTGGAGTGTCTGGGGTACTGAGGCCCCGCCCTCCACGTCTTTCCCTGATGGCAAGAATACGTCCTCGTCCTCGCCATCAGATCCGAAGGTCGGGATCATGTGCACTTGTTGGAAAAAACTCTCTATAGTCTTATTTTTCTTCCCTTTTCTAGGCATTTTCCCAGCCAGTTACTTGACTTCTGAGATTCCTTTCCACCTCCGCCTGGATCCGCCCAGCTAGTGCTTGGCCTCTGAGATTCAAATGCGCTTTCCGCGGCAAGCTTTAGTTCTGGCGCAGGGGTGGGGGCAGGGTGGGGGGCCCACCTCCTATGCTCAGCTCCCTCAGGGGTTTTATTCAGAGGCCTTCAGTAATAGAGCGGGGTGGGGGCAGGGCCGTCTCCCAGGCTCAGCTCCCTCAGGTTGGAAAGACCTTCAGTATTGAAGATCCTACCTGCTGCTGGGGGATTCCTGAGTCCTGGGCTGCTGCGCCTCAGCCGCCGCCCACGCCTCTGCCACCACGGCTTCCTCCCGACGGGGCCCGAGTCACGGAGACGCTCCGCTCCCCTCCCCTAGCCCAGCCTTCTTTCTCACTGACCTGTAGCTTCTGTGGGTGGAGGGACTTTCCCGGCTCCCGGAGCTTCCCCCGGAGCTTCCCTCTCTGAAGCCTGCTCGGGTCAGCTTCTCTGGGGCCGTGGCCAGGGCAGCGCTGGGGGTGGGGTCCGCTTTCCGGGGCACGATGGACCCCGGGGACGGCTCTCCAGGGCTCAGTGGAATGGAAATCTCTTCCCCTATGATTATGCACCCCCTGCAGTGATTCAGAATTTATGGGGATCTCTTTTTACCTCAATTCCATGGGTTGTGGGCTCGGAGCTCGTAAATGTGCGTCCTTCTACTCCGCCATCTTGGCTCCACCCCCACATCAGTTAACTTTTAAAAAAGGATATTTACTTTGAAGACAGAGTAGTGAGTAGTGAGAACAAAGCACAGATATAATCCCCAATACCTCATAGACACATTTTCCCATATAACACTTCAGTCTCTGGGGAGAATGCACATAACTTAATTCACTTCCTAAGTAACACTGGTCCTGCCAAGTTTACCAAAGGCATTTTTCTATAGGATGAATCTTTGTCTCAGCTTCCAATGGATTTGGATCCTAAAGGTCCCCACTAAAGGTCACTCCTTGTTCTTTAAGACAACAATGTTGCACTTGCTCTGGAACCCAGAATTTAGAACTTCAGGTGGTTAAAGCATCCTCTAGGCTCTGTAATGTCTGGATGCTAGTGTACCTTACACATCTTTTTGAAACTCCCAAGGTCACAACTCCTTTCATTTAGAATGGAAAATTAAAGAGAGGCCAAGGATTTAGGCATCACTGCTTTTCCTCTTAAAGCATTGCCTTTCAATTAATTCTGTAAGTAAAGGAGTCAGCAGATGAGGGGAAGAATAAAAGGCTAAAACCAGTAGACTTTTGCGAATGCCTCCATACACTTATCCTAAACTTGCAAGCCAGTATAACCTGGCTCCAGCACAGTCCTCTTTCTAGTCCACATCATTGGAACTTTCCTAGAAGCAGATTCTCTAGCCTTGTCCACGTGAAGAAATGCCATTAGGGGCACTCTGAACTTTTGCCAGACCCTCAATACAAAAATATTTGTTCAATAACTTAAATCTACTATGGGCATTATGTCCCCCTATTAGAATGTGAAGTCTGAGGTCAGGGATTGTCTTGCTTTTATATTTAAATCTTCAGCACTTGGACATTCTTTACACAAAGCAAGTGCTTAATAAATTTTTTTTTTAATTCACTAGTTCTTTCATTTAGGAACAGTCTATTACTCTCAATTACATAATGCATTAAATAGCTAAAAAAACCCAGCCTATTTCTCACTGGACATGTGACCTTGGACAATTCACATGATTTTTCTGGATAGATTGCCTGATCGGAAAATGAAGTGACTGGACTGTGAAAAAATGAAATGATGGTCAGTTTCCTTTGAGCTCTAGTATCACAAAATACCAATGAAAATTGAGTGTTATTGAAATATTCCCTTCTCCCAAGATGTCTAAAGAGGACATTCTGAAGTACTTTTCTAAAAGATTACAATGACAAGTTTTTTTTTTCTTTTTGGATACTGTTCTTTTTTAAATTTTATGCTTTAATCTTATACTTGGCTTATAATAAAGATTATAATAGAGACATTTAAAATCCATTTTTAAAGTCCTGGATAACCTCCAATGGCAAATATGTTGAGAGTTCTAAAACCCTAAATAGCAATTCATAAGATTCTTTCTAAAGCTATGAACAAATTTAATAAAATAATACTAGAAGTAGATACAGAAAATTGCATAATTTGATCATAAGTAGAAAGCAAAGTGCTTTCTTCAAATCACACTAAGCATCCATGCTCTTTTCATAGATCATAGAATTTGATAGTTTAGAGCTACAAGGAACTTTAGAGGTCATTAAGTCCAAACCTACCATTTTATGGATGAAGAATCTAAGGTCAAGAGAAATGAAAGCATTGCTCTAGGGACCTACAACTGGATGTGTGGAAGATGCAACTTGAACAAAGGACTTCCTTCTACCCAGTATAGTATTCTATCCATTTATTGTGATTGCTCAATCATTCAGTCAAGCCTCACTCTTTGTGATCCCATGGACCATATTGCCCATGGGATTTTCTCAGCAAAGGTATTGAATAGTTTGCCATTTCTTTCTCCAGTGGATTAAGGCAAATGGAGGTTAAGTGACTTGCCCAGGGTTTCACAGCTAGTAAGTGTCTGAGATAAGATTTGAACTCAGTTATTCCTGACTCCAGGCCCAGTGTTACATTCACCAAGCCATTTAGCTTCCCCTCTCTATCAATTATACCATCACACACACAAGTATATGTACACATGTATTCATATGTACACACATGCATATGTGTACACACACATACAACATATGCACATATCTACTCACACACGTACATATATACATACATGTACACACATACATATACACATACTCATTTACATATATACATGCACATACTCTGTGTGTCTGTGTGTCTTCTCCTCTTACCCAGGCTAGAAGTGCAGTAGCTACTCATGGGCCCAATTCCACCATTGATCAGCGCAGAAGATTGGCCAACTCTTTTTCTCAGTTGGGCTGGTTCACCTTTTCCTAGGGAGCTGAGCTGAGTGACTCTCTACTCCTGGGGACTCACCAGACCCATTTTCAATACCCTGTAATATAACTAATATTAGATAGGTATTTAAAAATATTTATTCTTTGCCTTAAAACTGCAAGAAGCAAATTTCTATTAATAATAACAAACTGCACATTTATATGATGCTTTGTAGAAAGACAAATGTGATAGTAGATAGAGGAGGAGTCAGTCTCAGAATCAGAAAGACTTGCTTTCAAGTCATATCCAGTTTGTGACCCCAGTCTAACTTCTTAGTGAAATCTCTAAGATTATAAATTGCAGAGAAGATGTTGGTGAGCCTTGGGAGAGGGAGTTTCCTCATCCAGGGAGTTCCCTAAACTGATGCAAGTGGGTTCAGTCTCTCTTCTTATCCTTTTTCCCATAGAGTTTTATAGTTAATAAATCTCCTTCATTATAACAACCCTGTGGAAATTAGTGAACGCATTATGAATCCCATTTTCCAGATGAGGAAATGAAGTCTCAGACAATTAAATAACCTCTCTCCTGAGCTCCAGACTAAATTGGCCAACTATTTGATATCTGCAGTGTATAATTATCCCAAAATCAATAGGTTCAAAATTGAACTTATTATCTATCTTATTAAATTCACCTGGCCTCAAAACCTCCTTATATCTCTTGAGAGAACCAACATCCTCACAGTCATTCAGGTTCACAACCTCGGTCAGCAGCATCATTGATTCTTCGCTTTCTCTACTTATCTAATAAGTTCATTTCACTAAGTATTAATTAAAAATGCCTTCTATGTGCAAGGCACTGTTTGGACACGTGGATTCAAAGACAAAAGTGAGATATCATTTATCTCAAGGAGCTCATATTTGCCAATGGCTTGTCTTAAATCCATTTCCTCTTCTTTACCTACACAGCCATCTCCCATGCAAGTCCTTCATCATCTCTCCCTTGGGAAACTGCAAAGAGTCTCCCCCTTGGAGTCTTTGCCTTCTGTCTTTCCCCTTTCTGATTCACCATATATTCATCTTCCAAAGTAACCTTAAAGAGTTGATCTTACCATGTCAGCTCCCCACCCCCATTTAAGAATCTTTAGTGTCTACCTCTTGGAAAAAATGGAAGTTCCTCCTTGTCTTGGCTTGTCAAGCTTTTTCTGATCTGGCTCCAACTTACCTTTTCAAGCTTATCATACATTAAGTCCTTCTCAGATCAGCCTTTGTGCTCCTCCGGACACACGACACTCTGGCTCTCAGCTCTGTGCCTTCACCCTGGCTATTCTCCATGCCTGGAATATCCTTCCTCCTGCACTCTACCTTTTATCCTCTAGTTTTCCTTCAACACTCTGCTAATATGTCATCTAATACTACTTCATATTTTAATGCTTATCTTCCACTTTCTAATCTTAATTCTTTCCCTCAACCTCCTCCCACTTGGTATTAGTTCTCTAATTATATCAGTTTACATCACTTATTCCCACATTCATAGTAAGATATAAGCAATTCATTGAGGGGAGGGAACTTTTTTCTTCATTAATGTATTTCCAGCATCTAGCACAGCTTTCCCCACCCACTAAGTTCTTAATAAATGCTTGTTGGAGTAGACTAGATTTCATGGTCCAAATTTGCATAGGAATAGGAATATGGGCTATTATTGGTACTAAAACTGTGATTTCATTGGTACAGGGCACCCCAAGTGAGAAAACTCCTTCTATCAAGGTAGATCGGCACCCCATTTCTGACTTAGAGAGTAGCTGCCTAGAACACTAAGTGATGAACCCAGTATGGGTCAGGGGAGAGAAGTGAGTTTCCTGCTTCTGAGGCTAGAACACTATGTAATGTACCATTCTGCATGTCAAGGTTATTAACCAAATGATACCATATCCAGGATGCAAGAATTTAGTCAAAAGTTTTCTTATTCCAGAACCAGTTTTGAGATTGCAATGCAAAGTTACCTCTCAAGCTGTTAAATTTGGTGGAAGCCTTTAGATTGCTTCCTGAACTCTCAATAAAGGATATATGTTTTCTTCCTAGATAACTTCATTTATTGCATTACTAAATCTCAGCTACAGCAAGCTGCTGATTACATTTTTATTAATATTAGCTGTCAAATTCACAAGTAGGTAAATATTGTTTTAACTTCTCTCCTTTTTATCTGATAAAGGAAATCTTGCCTTTAAAATGGAATTTTGTTCTCTATTCGTATTTACCAGAATTGTTAATGAAGATTTCAGCTTTTATTCCAGATTTTATTGTCCCCTACTCCCTTTCTTTCTGTTCTTCCTTTTCTCTCTTCCCTCTCCCCTCACTATGCTTATTCCTCCCATTCTTTTCCTCACTTTCCTTTGCTAATTTGCCAATTAGTTATGGTACTTGGATAATGGCATGGTTTGGTCAATTATAATGAAATTCCTGTGGTTGGAGGAGGTTAGAGGAGGCAGGGTTGGTCAACCTATATTCATCCATATCTTATCTAGCCTATTCATTTTACCACTAGAGATTTAATCAGCCTTATTTTATTATGACAGCTTTTTTTTAAAAGCCTAGAGGCAATGTACACACCCTTTAGTCCCTTCCTCATGTGCTTTATGGAGTGCATAGTAAGTGATAAATTAGTAGCAAAATAAAATTAGCTCAGAGCCCTCTGTTAGGAAAATTCCTGACATTAGGCTGAGATTCACCATTCTTCTCTAATTAAAATTTATATTCCTCTCCATTGTCTGATTTCTGTATTGTTGAGGCAAAATTCAGGTTGCCATAAAAGTTTGAGTAAAGAAGCAAATAGAGCACATTAAAGTGTATGCTAATAAAAAGGGAAGTTGGGGAAAGAATATACTTTTTCTTGAAACTTCCCTTAGTTCTTGAACAGTTGGTTCAGCTGCTGGTTTTAGCCTGAGTCTTCTGTTCTGAGATGCTTGTAGGAACCAATGACTCTCCTTTGTTTTTTCACCCATTGTGGCACTGATTCTTTCCAGCTCAATTCAGCAATGATGAAATCCAGGGCTGGGGAGGTTACTTCCATCACTGACCCTACCCAGCTGTTGTTGTCTTCTTCTTTCTTATTCTATTTCTTCAAGATTATGATATGTTTCTTTCAGAACTCCATGGTGTGACTCAATTCTACCTTATGGCTCAAAGATTTCAGTAGTTATAAAGTGCTGTCAGAGCTGAAAGGAGAATGCTTATCCCTTTTATCTACAAAAATCCTAGATGCCACCCAATTTGTGAACTCCTGTTTGAGTAATATAATAACATTACTTCTGTACTAGATGACACAGTCAACAAACATTGAGTAATCTCGTATCATGTGTCAGACTATAGTAAGTGGTAGGGATACAAAGAAAGGCAAAAGGCAGTCCCTGAGCTCAAGAAGCTCAAAATCTAATAAGAAAAGACAATACAAAAGAAGAAGCTGGAAAGTGTGTGTGTGTGTGTGTGTGTGTGTGTGTGTGTGTGTGAGAGAGAGAGAGAGAGAGAGAGAGAGAGAGAGAGCGAGCTCTCTTTAAATGGAAGGCTCTGCAGGGGTACTGCATAGGTATGAGTTTCAGGATTGATGTACTCATTTAGGATGATGAAATTTTGCAGACCATAATACTGTCCAGGAGAACAGCTGAACTGGCAGCTAAGTGGTATAATGGATAGTATTACATAGTTGTATGACCCTGCATTACAGAGGAACAGTGCTCCAAAGGTTTTCATCAGAAATGGTAGAGAAAAAGACTATGGGCTAGTCACCAGGAGAAAAGGAAGGAGAGCTAAGAGAGTGAACACTCCACTAATATTGTCAAAAAAAAGGTAGGAATGAGAAGGTAACACACTGATCAATTCACAGATTATGAGGGATAGGAGCTGCATAGAGTGGGCAGTTATAGATGGACTGTGATCTGCATCACTGTGTGTATCTCTCTCTCTAATATCTATATATATGTATGCATATATGTGAGTGTATATATGTATATCTATGTATCCATATCTATCTCCACATTTATATAATTTTCCTGTGAATACACACACACACACACACACACACACACACACACTCTCAAATGCACTAGATTTACCCCTTTATTGTTTCACTAAACTGTTAACTTGATAGTGACTGTTACACTGGACCTGAACATTAAGGTTTAGAAATTTCAAAAAAATCTTTCAGTCTTAGCACTACGCTGGGTTCATGGTTGCCTGTGTCAATCAGGGGCTGTGAGAAAGAGCAGGGATTTGCTTTCAGTGTACCGGTTCAAATTCCGCTTCTGAGTTTTACTGCCTGTGTGATCTTAGGCAACATCATTGGACCCCACTGGAGACTATAGTAGATGATATCTGAGGTCTCTTCTTAGTTTAAATCTATGATCCTATGACCTATGACTTGCTATTATGACAATATCATTATTTCCTTCTGGAGGAGCTGGTGTTAGTTTTGCATCAATTTTCCTATTTTGTGTCCTCAGGTCTTACTAAAAACCATTAAAAGATCTCCTATAGAGTCAGCAACTAAATACAGCTCCTTGCTCCTCCTTCAAGGGTTACAGTATATGCTGCAGTTCTCATCTTCTGGGGTGAAATTGCCTTTTGATTAGCAGTGGATTTGACATAAATCAGGCAAGAGAAAAGCCGATTTTTTTAGCTAAAATAACAAAACAAAAAGAAACAGAAAAAATAAGGGTTGTACCATAAGAGGTAGACTAGCATTCTGAATAAAATTGAACAGGTGGCATAGATGTTTTTTCTTTAAAATTTTTAAATGGAGGAATGATGGAAGATACATATGACTTGGCAACATGAGCTCTTTATTTTTCCTCATTAGAAAAATGACAGAAGGAATGGGGGGGCAGGGTACAAATCCATGTATCTATCAATTCATGTGTTTGTCTTTCTCCATCTTTCTTTTTCTATCTACTTCTTTCTCTCTCACTTCCTAAATCTATCTATCTATCTATATCTATCTATCTATCTATCTATCTATCTATCTATCTATCTATCTATCTATCTATCTATCTATCTATCTGTCTATCTAATCTATTTGTCTTTCATTTCTTTTAGTAAGAAGCCATGAAGGAGGAATAAAAGTTTAAAGCTTCCATTGTGGTCTGCTTTGGGATTTTTTTTCTAATTTTGTGGTAGAGAGAAATGGTGTGGATTTATACATACACACACACACACACACACACACACACACACACATCTCATGACTTTCCTACACTTGCCCATATCTTAGCTTCCTATCCATTTCTTAATTTTCATTAAGACATGGTCTATTTCATATTCAGACTTTATATTGTCCCCCATGCTTATGACTGCTCTCTGTGTAACAAAAACTTAATAAGAATTTTTGATTTGGGGAAAAAATCATCACTTCTAGGCAGCTATAATTGTTTTCTTGATGTTCCCTCACTTAAAACATAAAAAGGGGGAGTCTCCAAGGTGAAGCAAGCCTAAATCATTTTGAAAGTTACACTATTCACATCTTTGATTGTAGTATTATTGTGTGAATACTTGGCAAACCAAACTTTTATATATACAATTTTAGCAGCCAATCATTCCATAAGTATTTATTAAGGACCTACTGTGTGCCAGGCACTGTGCTAGGTGCTGGAATTTCAAAGACAAAAACAAAACAAACCATGGTTCTTTTTCTTAATGATCTATTAGGCAAAATGTGTGTATACATATATACATGCATGCATACATATCAACATATACACATCTCTCTTTCTATACATACACACACACATATATATATGTTTATTTAGGTAGATAGGAAGATATATGTGGATATAGTTGTATGTGTGTGCATGTGTGTATATATGTATGTGTGTATATGGTATGTAATGCTGAAGGCTGACAGGGTCATCTTAGTTGATGTAGTCACATATAATGTAAGATTTGATGTAAAAACAAGATAGGTCCATGCCCAATGCTTTTATGAGGTGTGAACTATTCTCCAGTTGGATAAAGAAAGAAAGAGATGGATTACCTCAGCACTCAGATTAGCCGTATCTCTGGGGTCTTTAAATAGCTTGGTTGGAGAAGTGTTTAGAAGCTGGAGGCAGTTCTGGTGGATACTTCCCCTTTCACCCAGAGAACAGCAATGGGAGGAAAAGGTTTTTCTCTTCTTATCACTCCCCCCTTCCCATTGATCATATCATTGGACCTGTTGGTCCAGTAGGTGACACTGAATCAAGAAAGGATTGAATTTCAAGTTCTCTCTCTCCCTCCCCGCCCATGCCCCTTCTTGAGGAGGCAAACAATTTGGTATGTTATATATGTGCAGTCATGCAAAACTTTTCCATATTAGCCATGTTGCAAAAGAAAATGCAGACAAAAAATACCAAGAATAATAAAGCACAAAGAAGTATGCTTTGATCTGCATTCAGATTCCATCATTTCTTTTCCCTGGAGGTAGATGGGCATTTTTTCATCATGAGTCTTTACAATTCCAAAGGACTCATGATGAAAAAATTCTGTTCATCTCCAGAGAGAGAACTAGTGAACTCAGTGTGTATTAAAGTATAATTTTCTCTATTTGTTTTACTTTTTTGTGATATGGCTAATATGGGAAATATATTTTGCATGATTTAATATGTAGAATTTATGTCATATTTGTTGCCTTTTTAGTGCATGAGAGAGGGAATAGGAGGGAAGGAGAGAATCTAGAACTCAAAATTTAAAAAAGAAAACAATATTAAAAATAAATTATACATTAAAAAGTAAAAGGTCTTGTTTCTGGTGGACACTAACCACCAAATAGATTCAAGGTCTTTTTCTAGGCAAGTACTAGGTATCAGGAAAGGTATTATGTGGAAGTTGGCACTCAAACTTAGTCTTGAAGAAAACTAAGAATTCTGAGGAATGGAAGTGAGGATGCAATGGATTTTAGCCATGGAGGATGGCCAGGCCAAAGGCATGGAGGTGGGGATATGGTTTATCATGTATTAGGAAGAGTAAGAATGTTAGCTGTTTGTACTAATTTATTCAAAACTTCCTCATTTTATTAAGTTCAATGAAGGAACCCAACCTTTTTCATTACCTGCATGAAATGAAGAAGGAATTGAGATTGGATTTCTATCTCCTTCAAAGCCAGGATCACTATGGAAAGATGAGCAACTTTGCTGTGAAGCATGAAAAACTCCAACTTCTCATCCATTGATTAAGAGCTGTCCCTCCAACGTTGGTGGAACTGGGGCATGTCAGGTCTGAGAGTAGCCTCTGGCAGAATTGAGTCCCTTCCAACTTCAGTTGTGGCTTGGAGAATCCTAGAAAAATAAATATAGAGCTGCACTAGACCTTAGAGATCATCTAGTATAAATCCCTCATTTTGGAAATGTGGAAACTTCAGATCCAGAGAGATGAAGTGATTTTCCCAGCAAGTGACCTGGTATTTGAACTCATGTCTTCAGATTCCAAATCTTTCTATGTACCGTACTGCTGACCTTCAGTTGTCTCTTACTATCCCCACTACACCCCACCCCAACAACGGAAGTCTTATCTTTCTTGTTCTAAATCCCTCTTTCCTTGCTCCTATTTCTCCATACTGCATACTGCTTCGTTGATGTCTTAATGTGCGCTTTATACCTTTTGTTTACCTGTAATGAGAGACCTATTACTATCCATTATTGGTAAGTCTGATTCTTATTGTGAAACTTCCCTAATTTCCATGCATGCTGGAACTGCCTGGGACACTAGGGGTCACTTAAAGTCTTTCTCTAAATGCCAGATACCAAAATTGCTCTTTTAATTTTCTATGGAACCAGAAAAGCTCAAAGCTAAAACTGTCTCTCTACCTTCAACCTTCAGTACTACTCATTTTGGTTTTCTCTCTTCTTATTTTTAGGCATTCCTTTTTTTTTTCTTTAAAAGGTATTTTTAAATTGTAATTAAACCTAAGAAATGAAAAATAAATCCAAGCAGGAAACTCTCATTTTAAATGGAAAAAAACAATTGGGGGAGCCATTAGAATGCTTACAAGGGAAAGAAAGAACAGTTCAGTTTACAATTAAGAAGTTTATGAAAAATACAAAAAATAATAATTTATGAAACTGAAATGTCATGTAGAAAGGAATGATAAGTTTTCAAAAATAAGATGCCGTGAGCATGAATGTGTCTGTGACTTATCTATCCCTGAATTATATTAGATTTGCAAATTCAACTTTCAAAAGGTTTATTCACATCTCAAACTTGATTCTTAAATTAAAATTGTTATTGAAAGTTGGTGAAATATTCTAATTTGACCTTGACTGAACTACAAAGCACATATGCATGCGAACTGATCACAACCAACTCTGTAAAAAGTTAGATACAAACATCAAGTCAAAAAGTAATAGGATTGAAGAGGAAGCAATTTAATTCAATGCAGTTTTCAAAAACTCCCAAATATTAGCACTGTTCTGCCTTCAGCAGAGATTTTTAAGATGGGTGACATCTCCTTCGTCATTTTTTTTTTTAATTAATTTATTTAACTTTTAACAGTTGTTTTCACAAAATTTTGGGTTCCAAATTTTCTCCCCATTTATCCCCTCCCCCCCACCCCACTACACCGAGGGTTCTAATTGCCCCTATCACCAATCTGCCCTCTCTTCTAACATCCCTCCCTCCCCTTGTCCCCATCTTCTCTTTTGTCCTGTAGGGCCAGATAACTTTCTATTCCTCATTAACTGTATTTCTTGTTTCCTAGTAGCAAGAACAGTACTCAACAGTTGTTCCTAAAACTTTGAGTTCCAACTTCTCTTCCTCCCCTCCCCCCACCCATTCCCTTTGAGAAGGCAAGCAATTCAATATAGGCCATATCTGTGTAGTTTTGCAAATGACTTCCATAATAGTCATGTTGTGTAAGACTAACTATATTTCCCTCCATCCTATTCTGCCCCCCATTGCTTCTATTGTCTCTTTTGATCCTGTCCCTCCCCAGTGATGACTTCAAATTGCTCCCTCCTCCCATTGCCCTCCCTTCCACCATCCCCCCCCCGACCCTGCTTATCTCCTTCTCCCCCACTTTCCCGTATTATAAGATAGGTTTTCATACCAAAATGAGTGTGCATTTTATTCCTTCCTTTAGTCAAATGTGATGAGAGTAAACTTCATGTTTTTCTCTCACCTCCCCTCTTTTTTCCTCCACTATAAAGTCTTTTACTTGCCTCTTTTATGAGAGATAATTTCCCCATTCCATTTCTCCCTCTCTCCTCCCAATACATTTCTCTCTCACTGCTTAATTTCATTTTTTAAAGATATGATCCCATCCTATTCAATTCCCTCTGTGCTCTCTGTCTCTGTGTGTGCATGCATGTGTGTATGTGTGTGTGCACGCACATGGGTATGTGTGTGTGTGTGTGTGTGTGTGTGTGTGTGTGTGTGTAATCCCACCAACTACCCAGATACTTAAAAGTTTCAAGAGTTACAAATATTGTCTTTCCATGTAGGAATGTAAACAGTTCAACTTTAGTAAGTCCCTTATGACTTCTCTTTGCTGTTTACCTTTCCATCCTTCTTCTCATTCTTGTGTTTGAAAGTCAAATTTTCTTTTCAGCTCTGGTCTTTTCATCAAGAATACTTGAAAGTCCTTCCCCTGAAGTATCTGAAGTATTATACTCAGTTTTTCTGGGTAGGTGATTCTTGGTTTTAGTCCTAGTTCCTTTGACTTCTGGAATATCCTATTCCATGCCCTTTGATCCCTTAATGTAGAAGCTGCTAGATCTTGTGTTATCCTGATTGTATTTCCCCAATACTGGAATTGTTTCTTTCTAGCTGCTTGCAAGATTTTGTCCTTGACCTGGGAACTCTGGAATTTGGCCACAATGTTCCTAGGAGTTTCTCTTTTTTGGATATCTTTCAAGTGGTGATTGGTGGATTCCTTGAATCCTTATTTTGCCCTCTGGTTGTAGAATGTCAGGGCAGTTTTCCTCGATAATTTCATGAAAGATGATGTCTAGGCTCTTTTTTTGGTCATGGCTTTCAAGTAGTCCCATAATTTTTAAATTGTCTCTCCTGGATTTATTTTCCAAGTCAGTTGTTTGTCCCATGAGATATTTCACATTCTCTTCCATTTTTTCATTCCTTTGGTTTTGTTTTGTGATTTCTTGGTTTCTCAGAAAGTCATTAGCCTCCATCTGTTCCATTCTAATTTTGAGAGAATTATTTTCTTCAGTGAGCTTTTGAACCTCCTTTTCTATTTGGCTAATTCTGCTTTTGAAAGCATTCTTCTCCTTGTTGGCTTTTTGAACCTCTTTTGCCAATTGACTTAGCCTATTTTTCAAGGTGTTATTTTCTTCAGCATTTTTTGGGGTCTCCTTTAGCAAGATGTTGACCTGCTTTTCTTGCATGTCTCTCATTTCTCTTCCCAGTTTTTCCTCCACCTGTCTAACTTGATTTTCAAAATCCTTTTTGAGCTCTTCCATGGCCTGAGCCCATTGAATATTTATTTTGGATGTTTGGGATACAGAAGCCTTGACTTCTATGTCTTTCCCTGATGGTAAGCATTGTTCTTCCTCATCTGAAAGCATGGGAGGAGATATCTGTTCACCAAGAAAGTAACCTTCTATGGTCTTATTTTTTTTTCCCTTTTCTGGGCATTCTCCCAGCCAGTTACTTGACTTTTGAGTTCCTCTCCACACCCACCTTGCCTCCAGTTTCACGCAGCTAGTGCTTGGGAGCTGAGATTCAAATGCTGCTTCCCAGCTTCAGGGCTTTCAGGGGGGGCAGGCTGCTATTCAATGTGATATTTAATTCAGGTGCTCACGCTGGGGCAGGGCCATCACACAAGGTTCAGTTACCTCAGGGGGGGTTATGTGGAGACCTTCACGATGGATCCCAGCTCCTGCCTGCTTTGGGAGCCTCTGTCTGCTGCTGCCTCCTGAGGGGGCCTGAGTTATGGAGACACCCTGCTCCCCTCTTGGCAAGCAGAAAAGACCCTCTCACTGACCTTTGGGTGGAGGCATCTGTGTGGCCCCTGGATTTTCTGCCCCTGAAGCCTGCTCAGATCTGCTCCTCCCAGTGCCACACTTGTGGCCAAGGCAGGGCTGGGCCCTGTTCTGGGTCCAGTGCATGACAGACCTTTGATGTTAGTTTTTCAGATCTCTCTGGAACAGAAATCTCCTCCACTCCATTGTTCTGTGGCTTCTGCTGCTTTAGAATTTGTTGGGAGTTCTTCTTTAAGGGTATTTTATGGGCTGTGGGTTAGGAGCTAGCATATGTGTGTCTTTCTACTACACCATCTTGGCCCCTCCCTCCAAAGCTAGGGATCTCCTTTGTCATTGTTTATGGAAAGCTCCATGTCATAGGACTTTTCTACTGTGGGTAAATGTGGAGATATTTCAAGGCTATGTGCAAAGGAAGTAGGAAAATAGACTTCTCCTCATATGGGTGTATGAGAGAATGCATGACAGCCTATCTTCTCCATATCCTCCACAAAGAAAATGAAAGTGCCCAAAAGAAGGAAAGCTATCAGAAATCTTAGAAAAAAACAAGACTTTCCCAAATTAGCAAGACAAAAATATTGTGACATCATGAAAATATTATGAATTAAAACAGAGACAAAAAAGTCAGAAGGAAAATGTGAAGAAATAATATCCACTGTAGCATGAAAGAGAGAGCAAGAAATTCTTCAAGACACACTACAATGGATAATAAATACACTGGAGGAATTTAAAGACATGGAGTTAACAAACAAAACCAGTAATAAACTAAGAAGGAACTGTGTGTATCTGTGGAATGTTGGGACTATATGAGTCTTTCAAAACTGACATGAATGGGGGCTGGAGCCAAGGTAGTGGAGTAGAAAGATGCATATACTCTAGCACTTGCCCCATGGCCCACAAAATACCTGTAAAAAGGACTCTCAACAAACTCTAGAGGAACAGAAGCCACAGAACAACAGAGCGAAAAAGTTTTCCAGCCAAAGGTAACCCTGAAGGCCAACAGGAAAAGTCTGTCTCACTGGAAGCTGAGCATGGCAGAGCCCAACCCTGGCCATGCCACACTGGGAGGAATAGGACCTGAACAGACCTCCAGGCAGAATTTCTATTAAGGAAGGTCCCAGATACACCAACAGCCCTCAAGTGATAAAGAAAGCTTCAAAGGTCAGTGGGGGAGGGCTTTCCCAGCTGGATGAGAGGGAAAGAGGGTTTCTCCAGCAATAACTCCAGGTGACAGCAGAGACCTCGCAACAGACTGTAAGCAACTACAGTGGCCAGGAAACAACCTGGATTTATTGTCCAAGCAGCTCAGCTTAAAGCCCTTGGCAATAGGGAGAAGCTGATGTAAACCACAGCCCTAAGTGAAGGCTCTGCCCCCACCCAAAACCCAGGGGAACTGAGAAGCTGAGTCTAATATCTTGACAAGGATTCAGAAATCAAGTAACTGGCAGGGAAAATGCCCAAAAAAGGGAAAAAATAAGACCATAGAAAGTTACTTTCTTGGTGAACAGGTGTCTCCTCCCATCCTTTCAGATGAGGAAGAACAAGGCTTACTGTCACAGGAAGTTAAGACCCCTGCCTCCAGGGCCTTCAAAGTGAACTTAAATTGGACTGAGGAAATAGAAGAGCTTGAAAAATGAGTTAGCAGCCTGCTAGAGAACCAAAAAAATACTGAGGAAAATAACACCTTTAAAAAGAGGCTAACTCAACTGAAAAAAAAAGAGGTCCAAAAAGCCAATGAGGAGAAGGAGGCATTAAAATGCAGAATTAGCCAAATGGAGGAGAAGGTTCAAAAGGTCACTGAACAAAACAGTTCTCTAAAAGAGAATTGAGTTCATGGAAATGAATGACTATGAGATAAACCAATCAGTTAGAAAACAAAAGTTTGAAAAAGTAGAAGATAATGTGAAGCATCTCATTCGGAAAACAACTAACCTGGAAAATAGATCCAGGAGAAACAATTTAAAAATTATGGGACTATCTGAAAACCATGACCAAAAGAAAAGCCTAGACATTATCTTCCATGAAATTATTAAGGAAAACTTCCCTGATATTCTATAACCAGGGGGCGAATAAATATTGGAAGAATCCACCGATCATCTCCTGAAAGACACTTGAAAAGAGAAACTCCTAGGAATATTGTGGCCAAATTTCAGAGTTCCAAGATCAAAAAGAAAATACTACAAGCAGCTAGAAAGAAACAATTCAAGTATTGTGGAAATACAATCAGGATAACACAGGATCTGGCAGCTTTAACATTAAGGGATCAAAGGGCTTGGAATAGGATATTCCAGAATTCAAAGGAACTGGGATTAAAATCAAGACTCACCTATCCAGAAAAATTGAGTATAATAGTTCAAGGGAATAAATGGTCATTCAGTGATATAGAGGACTTTCAAGAATTCATGTTGAAATGACCAGAACTGCATAGAAAATTTGACTTTCAAGTACAAGAATCAAAAGAAGCTTGAAAAGGTAAACAGGAAAGTGAAATCATAAAAGACTTTCTAAAGCTGAACTGTTTGCATTCCTACATGGAAAGAAAATATTTATAACTCTTGAGACTTTTCTCAGCATTTGGGTAGGTGGAGGGATTGTACATACACACACATACACACACATAGAGACACAGAGTACAGGCTGTGTTGAATCAGAAGAGATGATATCCACAAAAAAAGATATAAAATAAAAATTAATGGGTGAGGGAGGAAAATACTGGAAGGAGAAAGGGAGAAATGGAATGGGGCAGGCTATAACTCATAAAAGAGATAAAGAAGAATCTTGAGCAATGGAGGATAAAAGGGAGAAAGGGAGAGGGGGAAAGTGAAGTTACTCTCTCCTCATATGGCTTAAGGAGGGAATAACATGAATTTGGTATGAAAATCCATCTTATACTATGGGAAAGTAGGGGAGGAGGTGACAAATGAGGTGAGGGGAATGATAGAAGGGAGGGCAAATGGGGGAAGGGAGTAACTAGAAATAAACATTTTTGGGAAGGGACAAGGTCAAATGAGGGAATAAAAAATAAGGGGGATAGAGTAGGATAGAGGGCAATATAGTTAGTATTACACAACATGATTATTACAGAAGTCTTTTGCAAAAAGATACATATATAATCTGTATTGAATTGCTTGCCTTCTCAGTGGGGATGGGAAGGGAAAGAAGGTGGAATTCAAAGTATTAGAAACAAATATTGAGAATTATGATTGCTTATTACTGGGAGATAAGAAACACAGCTAATGGAGTATGGAAATTTATCTTGCCCTACAAGAAAAAAGAGAAGATGGGGATAAGGGAAGGGTGGGGTGTAATAGAAGGGAGGGCTTATTGAGGGAAGGGATAATCAGAATGCAAGGTACGAGGGGGTGGGGAGGGGAGAGATAGGAAGAAAAATTGGACATGTTACAAAGTGATGTAGAAGCAATTAATACTAAAACAATTAACTGAACTAATTACTGAGACTAAATCAGAGACATCTGTAGTTTGGGGAAATGAATTTTAGTCTAAGTCTCCTAGAGGCAAGCTTCAGGTAAAATTTGGCCCTCATGGAGAAGTTAAGGTTTTAATGGTAAATTTGATTTTATGATTGTTATTTAGGCAGAAACTAGAACAGGTATAGAAAGGTATGTGAGCCACTTAAGAGTTGCCTCAAAAGATGTTCCTTAGCCAATGTGAAATTATAGTCATATCTGAAACCTGATTATTGAAACTTAGTATTTAAAGATGCTATGGGACTATCAAGTGACTGTTCTTCTGAGTCTAACTTCAGGTATGGATAGCAACAAAGGTGGTCTGAGCCTCCAATCTATAGTGCCAGTACGCTGTGAGATGTTGGTATGAACTGAAAAAGGTGATGTCATGGGAAGGAGGGGAGAACAGCTGTTCCACCTGGGCTGAGGTAGGATTCTCCTGACTCAGTTTCTTCACTGACACCTGGCAGACTCTAAGCCTCACGAAATGCAAGTTGACAATCTACTCCTGCCTGGAACTGACATGAAGTTGGGGAGATATTGTTTCCCTGCAATGTCCCTACTCTTAGTGACAATTTCCTGTAGTCAAAAGGTCTGCAAGCTTAATGCCAGATCTATTAAATTATAGATTGTTGGTTAGGGAACATCCGAGGTCAGGTCTAAAATTAGGCTTAGGACTTTAGACCAAAAACAATAAGTTAGGGTGCTTTAATTTTTAGTAATAGTGGGGACACAATTAGGTCAAGAGCTTGTGATTTGTGTCTCAATTGGTTAATGTTAAAAAAAAATTCATTTGTGGTCTATATTGTAAATGCTTTAAAAGAAGTATCATCTGACCAAACGTTGGAATTGTGTTATGTGATGTGAACTGTGCTAAAAATGAAAAATAAAAAAAATTTTGTAACATTAAAAAAAAACTGAAATAAATGCTAGTCCTTATTCATTATTATTTTTGTTATTCTGATCATTTAGAATCATGGCAGGAAGAGTAAAAATAAGTCCTGAAAATAATCCAATTTGAAATGGATTTTGATGAAATTGAAATAAAAATTATGAATCTCCTAAAGAGATCAAAGAAAAGAAATTTGACAATTATCGGGACTCAAAAACTGTGAAGAAGAAAATAATTTGACCACAAAATTTCAGGAAAAAATAACGAAAAATTTTCCAGAAGTATTAAAAATGAAAAACAAATTATCTATCCATTTATCAACCTATCAGTCTATCTGTCTATCTATCTATCTATCTATCTATCTATCTATCTATCTATCTATCTATCTATCTATCTATCAATCGTCTATCTGTCTGTATAGTGATATAAAATTTTTAAGATTTTTTTTAAAAATAATGTCTTCTGGGCAGCACCGTGAATAGAGCGTTACACTTGGAAGTAGGAAGATCCAAGTTCCAGTCTTGTTTCTCTCACCTACTAGCTTGTGACCCTGGGAATGTCAATTTCAACTTCAGGTTTCTCATCTGTCATAAAGTGATACTAATAGCTTTCACATTACAGCGTTAGTGTGAGAACCAAATGTATTTCTCACAATGACATGTAAACTTCTTTGTAAACTTTAAAGCATTATATAGATACTATTATTGTTGTTGCTATTATTAAAACGGTAATAGAAGCTAGAACATTATGCATATGGGTATTAGGGGAGGAGATGATTAGGACACACTGATAAATTGATTTCCACTCAGCCTATTTAATGAAATTAGAGAAAGTAAGAGACAGAAAATGGAGATAACAAGGTATTAGTGCCATAAACAAAAGCACAAAAAAGGATTTATACTCTGTTGCCACTTTACAAGGAGTGAAAGAGTATCTTTAGTCAAGTTTAATGGACTTAGAGGTAGCTAGTCTTTGGCTGGTCCTGGACACTTAAAAAATAGGACACATTCAAAAATAGTTTGAGGAAGGAAACTCTGAGAAGTGCAACCTCTCGCAACAGAGAAAAAAATCAGTCGTGGAAGAATCCAGTTCTTGAGATTCAATTGTTCTTTCCCCTTTCTCAGCACGACCATTTTTTCTCATTCCGTCAGCTATGGGATTATTTAGGACAGCTGTTCACCCAGTGGGAGACATTTCACCCATCAGGAAGCAGGCCCAGCAAGTCAAGCCATGAGGGAAGGGAATAAGGTTTTATGTAGTATCTGTTACATGGCAGACACTGTGCCAAGAGCTTTATAAATATAATTTCATTGAACCTTCCCAGCTACCCTAACATGTCTATCTATTTTAGTACTATTGTTATACTTATTTTACAACTGAGCAACTTCTTGCAAATAAAGGTTAAGTGACTTGTTGTAGGACACAATCTAATAAATAGTTGAAGCTGGATTTGAACTTAGGTCTTCTGAACTCCAGGCTTAGTAGTCTATCTGCTTTGCTACCTAGCTACCCCATGGAAGCAGAAAAGTTTTTTAAGTAAAGCAACATTTAGCCCTGATCATTAAGATTTGAGCAATGGAAATGAATAGGTTTAGAGAACCCAAGTAAGCAACCTATCCAGCAGACACTAAACTCAGAGAGAGTAGTATCAGTAGCATCCCCAAGAGGAAGAACAGTGGACTCTGCAGTTACAGAGGTATAAGTTGACTTGACCATATGTGCCCCCTACATGGGTTCTTTTTTACTAGTGAACCCTATTCTATACCTATTCTTTCTTTTAATGCTGCATGTATAAGTGGGAAAAAAGTCCATAGGTTTATTAGAGGAATGTTTAGTTATTATTGTATTTACTATTCCATTATATTAAATGCCTTTCCTTTGAACTAATTTCTCTGGTGGACATCCATGAACTACAGATATTGGAGTTCAGCCAGGTATGAAGAGGCTTGTTTCTGAGAGTCTCCAGAAAAAAAACACAAACTGAAAGTTCAAATTTGAGTAGTCTTCCAAGATTGGGTGTTTGGTATAGTTCTATAAAATATTAAAGAATATAAGACTCAAATTCTATACTGTACTATCTAGAAAAGCTAAACATTGTCTTAAGAATAAAAGATAGATATTTAAAAATTAGGATGAGTGAGTTATTATTAGAGAAAAATACAACCTTATAGTAAACTATAAAAAAAGTATAAAGTATTAAAGTATAGCTTTTTGGCTGGGAAGACAACTGGCCAAAATAAAGGAGAATTGAATGGCTTCTTATTAGAAAAGAGCAAAAAAGAAATAATTGGATCATTAATCCAAATGCTCTGAACGTAAATAATTTCCAATGGGACAAACATTCTATCTTCATGAGGTGAGAATAAAAAAATACAGAAGTATTGCTTGGTTAATCAATGCATGTTATAGCCAATTTTGAGGGAGAAGAGTAGGAAGAATGACAAGAAAATGAAAGATTTAAGTAAAAGTAAGATTATACACACATATGAGAGAAAGAAAGAGAGAGGGGGGAGGGAGGGAGGGTAGAGGGAGGAAGGGAGAGAAAGAAATCTACTAATTCATATTGCCAGCCATGACGTATCCATAAAAAATTGTCTAAAAGTCAGAAATAAATAAATATATGCTTACAAATGGAAGTAGGTAGGCAGGTAGATCATGGGTCATTTAGGTAGCATAGTGAATAGAATTAGGAGATTTAGAATCAGGAACCTTTGAATTCAAATCCTGCTTCAGATACTTACTAGTTCCATGATCTTGGACAAATTATTTCATCTTTGTCTGCTTCAGGTTGCTTATGATCAAAAGGGGATGATAATAGCACCTACTTCCTACAATTTTTTGTAAATATCAAAAGATATAACATGAGCAAAGCACTTTGGAAATCTTAGGGTGTTGTATTAATATCAGTTATTATCACATGGTAAACAAAGGAAAATAGAAGGGAGGTCTGAGTGATGGACTCTTCTTTTCCCAAAATTAAAAGAGCTAGGGAATTTCTTCAGCATGTTGTATGGATCATTTATGGAAAATGTAGGGAGTGGCAAAGTGGAAGGAGCAATAGAGAAGGAATTAAAAGGCTGGTTCAAATCCCGTGTTCCTTGCTACTTATGTGACACTGGGCAGGTTGATTAACATTTTTACTTCACTTTCCTCATTTTAAAATTAAGGGGTTCAGCTAGATGTTCTATAAAAGAAAACCTGCAGAGGAATAAAGGCAAAGGACTTATACAAGGACAATGAGTGTCAAGGTTTTGTAACTTTATTTAGCTTTGTTTCTGTTAAATTTGGTGAAATTATCATTGTCAGCAAAATGAGGATGATTATATTTTTCTGATGAAAGAAATAATTTGAAAAATAATGGTACAGAATGTAAAATTTAACAATGATAATTTTGAAAAATTTGTCATCTGAAGACCAACCAAGAAATTTGAGAGCAGTTCATCAACAAGTTGCTTACAGGGTGAGTCATTTTTCATCCTCAGTGATTCTTGAAAACCATCTGTTAAAAAATAGGATGACTGTGATTTGAAAAAAAATAGAGGTGGTTCACAAACTGATGAACTCACAGATCTCCTTGAAGTATTGAAATATAACATTGGGTATTAATGGATTTAACTCCACTATAAAAAATAATAAAATATCATAAAATAGATTTTAAAATACAACCCAATTATATGTTACCTAAAAGGAGTACATTTAATGTCAAAACATGTATATAGGTTTAAGGTGATAGGATAGATTAAACTTGATTGTGCTCAAGGTAGCTTGTGGAAATCTAGAAATGCAGTAATGCTATCTAACAATTCTGCAGTATATTAGAAAGCATTCAGTGAGCGAAACAAGGAAATTACGCCATACATAAAGGTATAATTATTGATGAGTGCATCAACTTTGAGGGGGAAGCTAGTTGGCACAGTAGATAGAGTGCATAGCCTGGAGTCAGGAACACTCATTTTCCTGAGTTTCAAACTGGCCTTAGACACTTACTAGCTGTATGACCCTGAGCAAGTCACTTCAACCTGTTTGCTTTGGTTACTCATCTCTAGAATGAGCTGAAGAGGGAAGTGGCAAATCACTCCAATGACTTTGCCAAGAAAACCCCAAATGATGTCATGAAGGGTTGGATATGACTGAACAATGGCAAATATCAACTTTCAACAGTGACATTCTGAATATGAAGGAATGAGCGGTGGCACCGTGCTGATGGATTTGAAGTCTTAAGACCTGCTTTTGAATCCTGGCTATGCCACTTATGTTCTGGGTGATTTAGACACGTCGTAACCTCTGTGGAAAGTTACTTAATGTCTGTTTTCTCAAATTGAGAAGGTTTCAAAAATGAGGTTGGACCTGATAATTTCTACATTCCATTTCAGCTCTAAATACATGGTCCTACTATTGCTGAAGATGAAGACATGAAAAAATTCTTTGAAGATCTGATAAAATCCTCCCAACTAAGTCAAATTGCACTTGATTCTTAATGAATGCAATGAGAATGTGGGCACAGGATAAGAGAGCCAAAAGTAGATTGGGATCCAGAAACGCAAGAGACCAAAGGCTTATTTTTTTAGAGTTTAGTAAAAATGACATGCAACTTGGAGTCAGAAGTGACCTAGGTTTAAATTGTGCCTCTGACACTTACTCTGTTTGTGACATTGAGCAAGTCACTTAATCTTTTTGAGGTTTGGTTTCCTTTCCTGTAAAATAGATATAAAATATGACTAGATTCACAACGTTGTTGTGCAGATCAAACATTTAAGGAGATGATGTGCATAAAATGTTTTGTGAAACTTAAACTACAAAGATGTCAGCCATTATTATTATTTTTCAGAATCTTCATGCCAAAAATAAGACTGATTATAGTAATACAATGGAGAAGTCTCTGACTCTGAAGTTGAAGGACCTGGGTTCAAATCTCCTCTGTGACTTTTATTACTTATGTTTGCAAGTCACCTAATTTCTATGCCTTGATTTCTTCACTGTGAAGAGAATTAGACTGGATGACCTCTGAATTTCTTTTCTGTGCTAGATCTATAATCCTATTAATTATATATGCAGATGTGTACATGTACACATACATAGATATTATTAAAACTTATTTAAAAACAATTTTGTGAATTAGGGAGGATTATCAAAAAAGACTATGTTACAGAGGAGAAATGTGGTTTTAGCATTGGAATTATATTAAAGTCAGCTTTCTGTGAGCTGGGAGAACTTGTTAGAACAAAGGATAAAAATCAACACCAACTTACAAGGAATGAGAAACATAAAATATGCTATGCCCATTATAACTCTTCCAACTCCATTTTCAAAATGAGCTATTGTCTCTAAAAAAATAGAAAATGGATATTTAACGACATTATTCACATAAAATAAAACAAATACTATAAAAACTTTCGGGCAGCAGTGATTTGAAAGAGGGACTGTTGGAGTGCAATGACAGAGAATGCATCTTCCTGTTGTTCATGCTTTATCAAAAAAAGGAAGAAAAAAGATGAGGCTTAAAAGGAGTTTCTTTCAGTGCTTGGTCCTGTCTTTGAGTCATGTTTCTGTCAATGAGCAAGCAACAAAGAATGGTTGGGGCACCCATACGTGTAAAATAAATGACAGGATATATGCATGAAACACTTTTAAGGTTAGTTTGTATTAACATTTTCACTATCACTTTCTTAAGGCAAGACAATCAATAAAACAAGTAAATCAAGGACTGGTTTGTAGCATTCACCAATTTTCAAGGTATAAATGCTTCCACTGGTAATTGATTCCCTCAGGTTAGTTTGAGCCAGCTTCAGCACACCCCCTACTGTAGTCCAACCAATGAGAAAGTCATGCTAGGAAGCGGTTTTAAGGTAAGATCAAACAAAAGTCCTTGCTAGAATTAAAGTGGCAATCTGCCATTGTAAAAAAAATGCAACAGGAATGGTGATGATTGGCATGGAGCCATCAAATCTCTCATTTGGGAATCTGAGAATAAGACTTAATTAAGATTGGACTTAAATAGTGGAAGTGTATGAATCAGGTTCACGGGCTAGTGAGGGATGCATGCAGAGCCTATTAAAAAGTAAGAGACTCATGGCAAGGGTAGACACATCATTGATTCTAAGGAGATAGAATAGTGACTGGAATTGGAGAATATAAAGAAAAGCAATGGATGGGGACCAGGCAAATGCTCTAAGACCTGGCCTAGTCATGGGCCTCTGAGAGTAGCTAACACCTTTCCTTCCCTGGATTGCCATGAGAGAACAATTTGAATCTGAAGTCCTCTACTGTGTTTCTTTGAGCTCCTGGGATTCTGCTTATCTATAGATAAGGAAGAGAGGCTTCCTACTCAGGGAGGGCTTACAGGCTTACTGTGACTGCTTTGGTGGATTTACATTTCTTATTCTTTTCTAATATTATGATTAATAAAATGTAAACAGCTCATGTCTCCCTTTTGTAAACTGTTGTTGGTCCATTTTCAAAGAGTACCAATGGCATCATGGAGTGATATCTTGACTTGTTTGTGAAGCAGATTTAAGTGAGGCAGAGTTGCACAAAGTCATCAATCTCACTCTCTCTTCCTGAGTCATTGAAGTCCAGTGAGAAAACAAGAGTCAGAACAACTGGCGATGGCCTGGGATGCAGTGGACAATCTTGAAGTCTTTGATGCCGATTGTAAGTGCTCCACAGAGTCTACTTTAGCCACCTTTATGGCCTTTGGAATAAATTTTTCTCATCTGCTCATTCTACCTGGGGGAAGTTTCTACATGCTTGAGGTAGACATCCCCCTAATTCACCTATAGGTTTGAGGCTTATCAGTTACCCTCAACCTGGGTTAGCCCATCTGCCAAGATTGTTTTACTGGACTGTGACTGTTGTGCATGCTACAGATTCTTGAAGCCACAGGTGAGAGATGGGTGACAGGTAGACACCAAAGAGGGATGAGCAACCCTGAAAAGGGCTCAACAAAACCTCTCACCAGAGGTGTTAGTCTTCTCTGAACACCTCATCCATCCCCTTTTGTAAATAACCTCATTTGAAACACAGCAAAGACAAGGATGACATTTTCCTAAGAAGGTGGGGGCTAGAGTATTAAGACTGATTGCAGAAATTTACACTAAACTCTTTGGTAAATGAGGTAAGCATTATCTCCAATGCCCAAAGGAGGTAAAAGGAAATAGAAGCCTAGTGAGCTTCCCGGTTAAATAACACATAGAGGGCAAACCGATTCATTGGTGTCAGAAGGGTAGCTTCAGGTTCTTGGTATCTTGGATAGCCTTCAGTTTCAAGCTCTTCAGGACTTTTTAGTAGAGAAATTGATTTCCACCTTCAGCTACATTCAGAAATGCTTTCATCTGGTATTTGTACCATCAGTTGCTCCCTACCTTAGAAACCTGCATCTATGATCCAGTGCCAGCTGCAATGACTGACTCATTTTGCTCTTCTGTCATGGTTACATGTAAGGATGTCCTTGCATCTTCATGAATGGGCCCTTGGTGACGGTCCACACTCATAAATCTACTAATATTGCTCTGTTTTTTTCATCCAGAGGGTGGTGACTTGAAGCAGACTATAAGAGAAATGTGAAAAGGAGACAGACTAGCTTTTGGATTAGCCCATGTTGCCTCAGACCGATGCAGACCGAGGATGTGATGCCATTCTAGGATACCTCCTTCAGCGTCCATGTTTCCGATCTTGGAGGAGTTTGTGCAACTTGAGCGTGAAAAGATAAAATCCTTCTTCAGATCTTCCCAAGACCACATATTGTGAAGGGTTAAGGTTGGGCTCTAAAATTTCAAGGGGTCAGAGAAAGGTGGTCATGGGAAACAATAACCCAGGAATACGGAAGACTGAAATCTTTACAGCAGAGGAAGTTTCCAAAATGGACCCCAAGGCAAGATGAGAACATATTATTTTCCTTTCAGTGGAGAGGTAAGTGAGTCTTACATCGCATCTACTCTTAGACTAACTTGACGTGTTCGTTAGCATTAGTTTTTCTCCTCTGCTGTAAGAGGGAACTCTTGTTAGGGAGAGGGAAAAGTTGAAAAGAAAAGTGATGTAAAAGCAATTTATCAGTACAAGTAAAAATTAATGAAAAGGAAAAGAAAGCAGTGGGACAAAGATGGCACAGGATAAGAAGGAATGGCTTGATTGTGATTTGCAGAGTTAAGAGAAGTAGATATATTCTGGGGATCATAGATTCATTGAGAGATTGAAATGATACAATAACCTAGATGTGAAATAATGCAAGAAATCCTATCAAGGGAAATTATGAAAAAAATGAGGGAGGGGAACTTGTATTGCAAGAGCTCAAATTATACTATACAACAGTCATTATCAAAGCTATCGGGCACTGGGTGAAAAAAATGGATAAAAATTACATCAAGAGAACAGAATGGATAATTCATAATTAGAAACAAAGGCATAGAGAAGATTGGTCTATAGAGAAGGATGGTCTATGGTTACAAAACAATACGAGTAAGTAATCATTACTCAATAGCAACCACTGGGAAAATTGGATAGCAGTTTGGAGAAAATGGAATTTGATCTGCATCTGAATATATACAACAATAAATTTTGGGAGCATTAATGATCAAATAATGCTAAAAGGAGAAAAAAGAAACATTTATGGAAAAGAGGAAAAGTCTGTTCCATTGAATAAATGAATGAAATTACAGGAAGCAAAATGGATGGATTTGATTATATCTGTAGCCCAAAGTCTAGAAACCCAGGTCCAGGATTTACCTGTAGTAGTTCATACTGTGGAGTAGAATCCACAGTCATTTTATCATTCTCCATAGTTTCCTCTTGCAACCTTAGAATATAATTTATGTCTAGCCCTTCAAAGATATGGATGAAAGAGCTTCCATTTCCATAGCAGGTACCCAAGGTAACAATGCATAGCGTAAGTAGTACATTCGTTATTGGATTTCATAGAAAATGTAAAACCACACAAAGACTTCTTGTAGCCCATAAACATTTCTTATAATTCTCCTCTCTTTCCAGTGAATCTCACTTTCATCTCAGTCAATAAATTAATAATCAATAAGTGCTTCTTTAGCATGATGCCAAGAATTGCTCTAGGCATAGGTGATAGAAAGTATGAAATAATCCCTAATCACAAGGGTCTTCCATTATAACGAGGGAGACAAGTTCATATGCAAATATATACAATATAAATATGAAGTGATAAATGCAAATACATACAAAATAGCTAAATACAAGGTAGTCTAGGAGGGGGGGGGCAATAGCAGATGGAGGTAAGGGGAGAGTGACTCAATAAAGGCTTCATGCAGGAAAAAAGTGCATGAACTGTACCTAATTGTACCAGACATATTGGATAGTCAGTGCAAAGATGTGGGCATCTGAGTGTTGTATATGAGAAGCAGAGAACAAGGGTAATTTGACTGGACCAAGAAGTGCAGGAGAGGAATAATAAGTCCTATAGAGCTAAAATATGAATGGTGTAGAGTCACTGGAGTTCATTGAGTAAGAGATCCACATGGTCAGATCTGCACTTTAAGGGGTTTGTTTCAGCAGTAGTATATAAAATGGATTAGAGGAAGGGAAATAAAATAAAAGGCTGTTGTCATTACTGAGGTGAGGGATCATAAGAACCTGAACTAAGACTGTAGCTAATTGAGCAGAAATCAAAGGGGTCATAAGTAAGAGATTTTGTGAAGGTAGAAATGGTAAGATCTGGGAACTGACTGGATGTTAGGGTTAAGGCATAGTGTGAAATCAGGAGTAATGCTGAAATTGTGAAACTTGGAGTCCAAAAGAATGGTAACATCTTTGACACAAATGAGGACATTTGGAATAGGGGAAGTTTTATAATGGAGGAAAATGAGTTTAGCTTTGGCATGCTGAGTTTGAGTTGTCTTGAGGCATCCAGATTTAATTGTCAAATAGACAATTGGTGATATGGTACTGAAGCTCAGGGGGAGAGATTAGGGATGGATAAATATATTTCTGAGTCATCTGTGTAGGAATAGTCAATAGGATAGTCAAATCCAAAGTAGCTAATGAGGTTCCCAGGAAAGAGTAGATAGAGGGAGAGGGGAAGAGGACCAAAGGTAGAACTTTGATGAGTACTCAGAGTTAGAGCTTCTGACATAGATGAAGGGTCAGTAAAGGAGATAGGGAAGGAGTGGAAACATAGGTAGGAGAAGATCTAGGAGAGAGGAGTGTCATGAAAATGCAGGATGGGGAGAGTTTCTAGGAGAAGGTGGTCAATAGTGTCCAAACAGTGATTGAGTCAAAAATGTCCTAAGCGGTTCTCCAGCATTACCATTTGGTTTGGACTACCTTGAGAAGAGAAATCAACTTGGGATCACTAGATGGGTTTTGACATTCTATTGAGTCCCTTCTTTATGACAAGCACCTATATACTACTCCAACCTTATGATAATGCATTAAAGGCTTGCACTATTCCCAAAAGGAAAAGGGCCATTCCCACCAGACTCACAGCATTCAAATATCTTATGATTATGGTAGATGGTGAAGTCAAATTTTTGTTCAACCTTTACCTGTCCTTTTACCTGTAGGACCACATGAGCTATCATCTTCTTTCCAAGAGACTGGTTCTTGCTTAGAACTCTTTTTTCTCTAAATGCTTTGATCTTTAAAATCTCCAGGATCAAAGGATCAATAAACCAAGATGTTTTTATAAAACACCTACTTGTGTTGGACACTAGGAAAACAAAAACCAATGTGAGGCAGTTCCTGTCCTCAAGGGATTTATTGTCTAATAAATTATAAGTTCAAGCTAGACGAAAAATTAGAAATCAGCTTTCTCTCCTCTCCATGTCCACCTCCTATCCCCTTGATAGAAGAGGAATCTACCCAGGGAAGTTGTGGATGGCCCAAAGTCTCACATCCAGAAAGTGATAGAGAAGGACCTTACCCCAAGTCTAAGTATTTTTTTTCCCTCTGAACCACTGAAATTGATCATTGTCCATGAAATACCCTTTCCTCAGGAGTCTAGGTATTTGGTTCCATCCTCTCTGGGTCAAATGGGCTTGAGGGCATGTGAACCTGTAATGTTGTTTTGTGCAACTACATCTCTTTGGCTTCATCCAGTAATCTTTGGGATCCAGGAACCCTTGCTACATCACTACTGCTCCTGTCATCTTTGGGCTGGAAATGTTTAACCACTACTTCTCACTGGCTACTGTTGACAGGGATGAGGCAGTCATAGCAGATGCATAGTAATAATGCCTATGTGATAGGTGATGCATAGGCCTACTCCAAAGTCTTGAGGCTCACCTTTATCCTAATCTCTCTTTAAAAAGGCTAAAGGGAGTTAATTCTTCAGTTGAGATCCCATTTTCTACAAACAACACATATATATGGCCCTGGTTCACAAGCACTTTTGTCAATTCATCCCTGACAACAGAAATTGTTTATTTAAAGGTCAGTGTGCCACAGTGTAAAGAAAACTAGCTTTGTAGGGAAGGGGCCTAGATCCAATTCTATCTGTGATGCTTCTTATCTGTGTGACTTTGGGCAAGTAACTTAGCCTCTGTGGCACTCAGTTTTCTCAGCTACAGGATGAAAGAGTTAGACTAGATAACATCTCAAATCCCTTTTAGCTCTAGATTCCTGATCCTACAATAATACTTATTTATCCTCAAAGAAGTATGAATTGATTAATAGAGATATAAACTCAAGGGATATCCTCAATCACCTCAATGAAACATCAATGAACACTTTATATCATCTGCAAGGTTATAGGGCATGGGCAGTTAGGTGGCACAGTGGTTAGAGCACTGAGACTGGAATCAGGAAAATTCATCTCCCTGAGTTCAAATCTAGCCTCTAGTACTTACTAGCTGTCTGCCTCAGTTTCTGATATGTAAAATGAGCTAGAGAAGAAAATAGTAAACCTCTCCAGTATCTTTGCCAGGAAAACTCTAAGTAGGGTGGCAAAGAGTTGGACACAACTGAGATGACTCAACAGTAGTAAAGACAACAGCAATACCATGCCTTCAAAGCCCAAACAATGATTTACCTGTCTGGCTATTCATCAGAATGGTTAAAAAAATTCTCCTAAAAGGAAAGTAACAGATTAAGGGAAAATATTATAAACATGGTTGATAAAAACAAACACCTGAAGTCTGTAAGAAATGGCCACAGATCCACTAAATTCATAATGATTAGTTCCTGAAGGAAGGAATAAAACTTGGTAATAGCCACCTGAAAGACAGTTCACACTTTGTAATGATCAGGGAAATGTAAATTAAAACAATGTGAAGTTATCCTATATTACAGTCATCAAATTGGCCCAGGAAATTAAAATCAATAAAATTCAATGTGGGTACAGCTGAGGGAAAACAGGTTCACTATTAGATTGTTAGAGCCAGGAAATGGTTTAGTACTTTAGGAAAATAATATGGCAACATGCAAGAAAAGTGACAAAATTGATTTTTACCCTTTGACTCAGGGTTTCTAATCCTAGGTTTTCACATGAAAAATGTTACTAAGAAGGAGGGAGGCAGGAAATCTGTATAGTAGAAGAAACACTGGACTTGGATTTAAGGCAATTATTTTTGAATCAACTTGCCAATTATTTTGCAAGTAATTGAATTGCCCCAAGCCTCAGTTTCCTGCACTGTAAAATGAGAGTGCGGATTAATTTTTAAGGTTTCTTCAGTTTCTATATCCTAGGATTCTATACCTATCTGTACAAAAATATTCTTGCTAGTTTTATTTATAACAACAAAAGACTATAAACAACTCATACATATAATGATAGGGGAGTAACTGAATAAATTACTATATATCAATATAATGACATATTATTGTGCCATAAAAATGATAAATATGAAAAATACTAAGATATATGGAATGACATTAAGTTATGCAGAGTAAAGAAAGTAAAGAAAGCATAAAAATTATATACACTGACTATGACTATATATAAAAATAACAGCAAAAAATTCAATAACATATACAGAAAAAAGAGACTGGAAAGACACGGACTAGATAACATTTGAAAAATATCTTGTTAAGAATCAATTTATGCATATACAAAAGCAACTTGTAAGTTGCTTGAAGTTTATGGATTATTCATGAAGATAAATTTTTTTACCTTGTTAATTTGAATCTTTGTTTTAGTTGATAGTTACTGGGTTTATAATAAAACATCACTTTGAAAAAAGTTATGAGGAAGACAACTCATTTGATCAATGGGAAATGTTTATCCAATGGGTGAAAGAGTACTTCTCTCAAAATAAATCCTACATGGCAACATTGTTAGAGCAGTTAATGATGGGGATACCAAGGGTCATTATACCGACCCCTAATTCACATAAGTATTCATTAATTGAGGCCTATTATATGCAAGGAATGAGATAATATTTTTAAAGGGTTTAACCCAGTGCCTGACACACAAAAGGGGTTTAATAAATGCTCTTTCTCTTCCTTCTCCTCCTATGTGTGGTGTTATCAAGATAGAAAATAAATTTACTGCTCGCCAGAAATTTGCAATCTAATGAGGAGGGGAGGGAAAGACAAGTATACACATATCTATGTTACAAGGAAGAGAGAAATCTGTGCAATGCTCATGGATATAGTTTCAAAGTTGAATGGGAACTTAGTAGTGACAGCTTCATTTTACAGATGAGGAAAGTGAAGGGACTTATCTAAGGTTACACAGTGTGTGGTAGAACTTTATTTGAACCCAAGTTCTCTGACTCTGAATTCTGTATCTTTTCCACTACATCAGAGGACAATGAGAAATTTGAAGAGCGGAGATCCTTTTCCTTGAGAGAAGTGAGAGAGCCCTTCATAAAGAACCAACCAACTGAGGTTGGACTTGAGGAAAGGAAGGAAAACCAACAGATCTGATAAGTATATTCTATGCATGATGAGCATCCAGGTAGGATGCTTGGAGTTAGGAAGACATCTCCTAGAGTTCAAATCTGGCCTCAGACATTTCCTAGTTGTGTGATCATAGACAAGTCACTTAAGCCCATTTGCCTCAGTTTCCTCATCTGCAAAATGAGCTGGAGAAGGAAATAGTAAAATGTTTCAGTATCTTTCCCAAGAAGACCCTAAATGGGCTCATGAGGAGTTGGACATGACCAAAATACCTAAACAACCACAACAAAAGTACATGAAAGAAGAGGCACAGAGATGACAATGGAGGAAAGATAGTCGTCCAGTTGGCCTGAAGCCTAGAGTCCATTTAGGTGAATGGTATGAGATGAGCCTAGAGTTGTAGCTTGGATGCATATTGTGGGGGCCTTAAGGCCCAGGAACTCTATTCAATAGTCAATGGGAAGCCATCGTAAAGTATTGAATTGAGGAACTGAGATGAGCATACTGGCATTTGAGGAAAATTACTTAGACAACAGTGTGGATGATGGATGGGAGATAAAAGGAATTGAAGAAAGGAAGTTTGATCATGAAACCATTGCAACAGTTTACTCCAGAAGAGATGAGGGTGGATGCAACTAACCTAGGGTGAATGAGATTGGAAAAATGAAAGATGAGCAGTGATAGATCGGGTGTATAGGGAGAGAAACAAAGATGATCTGAAAGTTATCAGGTCAATGGTAGTGACATTTACAAAAAGTAAAAGAATGACAGGCAAATTTAGAGATGTAAATAGATTAATTGTCTTTTAGATACACTGAATTTGAAGTCCTAGTGGGACACTCAATATCTACAAGAGACATGTGAGATTATAGCATTGACTAGAGTTTAGGGATGGCACAGGAGATTTAGGGGACCTCTGTAATGAGGTGGTAATTAAAACCATGGGAATGGTTAAAATCACCAAAGGAAGGGCTATAGAAAGAGAAGAAAGTCCAGGGAAGAACCTTGGGGGCTACTTACATCTAAGGGGAAAGTGAAGAAAGAAAAGACACAAGAGACAAAAAAAGAACAGTCAGAAATAGGAGAGGATCCATAAAAACATGAAAAAAAACCAGAATATTCAGAAGATAGGGTGGTCCACAATATCAAATGCTACAAAGATTTCAAGCAAAATGAGAAGATTTAAAAAGACCTTTGGATCTAGTTATAGTTAATGACTCTAAATTTTTACCAAGTGTTACAGTGATCATCATCAACTTGATGAGCACATTTATCTACAGACAAGGACTGTTATGGAATCACTTCCTATGGTTTAATTTGGACTAGGCAACCCAAAATGCAAGGAATTGGTTCAATTCATAGTTTTGTAGGCTGAAGTCTGGAAAGGATATTAGAGCTCATCTAATCCAACTCTTTGATTTTATCGATGATGAAATTGAGGCCCAGAAACGTGAAATGAACTGCCCTTCAACAGTCTCACTGATCCCTAAACATGCCCCACCCCCACCCCAGCTGCTAGGACATTCTCTCCTAAAGTTACTTTCTATCTGCTTTATATGTATTACATATGCACCAATTTATATACACGTTGACTTCCTTATAGGGGTCTAAACTCCTTGAAGAAAAGGGATGCTTTTTTTTGCATCCCCAGCTCTTGGTACATAGAATGGTTAATGTATCCATTGCCCAAACCATGAAGATAATAAGTAAAAAAAGCTAGGACTTGAACCCAGATTTTATGGCTTACCAGACTACCCCTAAACAGATATTTCCTAAATATTTCAGAAATCTCTCTGCATGTGATATTTAGAGACAGGAAGGGATTTCTACATCAGGCAGAACCCATTGGAATGCTGCAAAACCAATATAAATAATTCCAAACATGAGCCATTAACTTGTATTTTCTAACTCAGTTTGAATCCTCAGAATCTCCAAAATTGTAATCAGTTGGGCTCATAAAAATAAATTCCAGGAAATTATGATCCAGCTTACTCTCTCCTGAATTGAGGAGAAGTACTTTCTGGAATTCAAGCATGTATTTATGATAAACAAACAACAATGGAAAAATGGAATAAAGAAGGGCTATTATTTCCTAGTCATATTACTTTGTAGAACCATCAAGTTTTATCATGAAGAAAACGTGTTAGGTGCTGTAAGGGCAAGCTAATTTTGTAGATACTTTGAAGAACTGAGAGCCCACAACAAAAGCAAAGAAAAGAAGATAAAAGGCTATGCAAATGAAAATAGCGAAAATTTGAAAAGGAAGGAAGCCCCTTGATTTGAAGGATAACCCTTTAAGAATACGTGCCCTCCATAAGCAATTTTCTCAGTCATAGAGGAGAAAACAGAAGAAAGAACAATCCCTTTCTAAGGCAGATATCGGATTCTTCCAAAAAAGTTGCCAAGAGCTGTTTTAGAGAAAGTCTAGATGCGCTTCATCTATTTGTAGATGGGAAGACTCTATGCCCACACTCCTCAAGCTTTATGGTGGGAATACAGTGTATTACAGTAGGAAGCATGCATGGATTGAAGTCAGGAGATATGAGTTTGAATCCTGGCTGTAGTAATTATTATGTGACCTTGAGCAAGTCATGATCTTATGACTTCAGTGTCTTCATCGGCAAAATGAGGATTTAGGACTGAATGATCTGCCATCATCTCTGATTCTAATATTATGCAAAACTGTGACCCTTTATCTAAATTTTTAAAAATCCAGTCATAAGGCTGCAGAAAAGTTGACTTATTGGGTCAATGAGAAAGTTATGTGCAGTGAGCAGGGAAGGATTTTCTCCAGGATTGACAATGTTTGTCAACTTTGAGTATTTGAGTAAAGTTTTATAAGAATTTGAAGAGCAGTATGATGTAATGAACAAAGTACTGGTCATGGAGACAGGAAAACATGAATCCAAATCTTCCTTAGATACTAACTTTGTGAAATGGGGCAACTCACTTAACTTTTACATCTCTTGGACAATTCTCTTCATTTAGTGAGACATAGATGGGTTTTGATGAATGCAGGCAAAGGGAATTCCTACACTGGGTATTCCCTACCCTGGCAAAATCCCCAATCCTTTGAGTACTCATATCAACTCTCACAATACATAAGAATGTTTAGAGAAGAGTACCTAAATGTGTTTTCAGTTGTAACCTTCCCATCAAGTGCTATCCCAACTTTCCTCATATCTCCACTGGTCCAATTTTATTTCTTACATCTGTGAGGACTCAGCCAATGACAGTAACATATAGTAGGTTCAAAGTATGCCATCAATATTCAACTACATCTTGGAGAATATTGAGACCATAGATTAGTAGAATACAGTGCTCCAGTAACCATCAAAATGACTTTTTTTGGCTGATCTGAAATGTTACAAACTTGAAAAACCTCAGGACTGAAAGGGACCTCAGGGGCCATCTAATCCAACTGTGCCTCACTAAATATCACCCTCCCTTTGCCATGATATCCCTGATGTTTTGATCGATAATGTCCCTTGTAACTCCAAGATATTTTTCCTACTTCTCTTAAAGAGCCTTTCATTCCACTACTGGATGTTTTTTTTTTTTTTACTAGGAAGCACTGTCTTGCATCAATCATGATTTAAAGAATAATATCTGAATAAAAATACTTATGAAGCCAAGGGATGTGATAAAACAGAGGAGAAATAGATGTGTGTAACACCTTCATCTTTGGTACAATTACTTCTCACCCGGCTTCAAACACATTCATTGGAATGGTGGTTACTATGCTAATGCAGTTGTAGTATTTACCAACAGTTCATGCAGAAGCATGTCAGACTTCCAGTAACCAGGAACTGAATTACTCTTTTGTTTCACATGTGTCCCACAAATGTGTCTTACTCCCATTTCATTCTGAGTTTAAGCCCATTCTTCCCTGTGTACTCATGGGACAGTGTGTCCCACACATACAACTTTCTAAAATGTCATTATGCTTGGTTGATAATGAATGAGGAATACACCAATGGATATTCATGTGTGAAGCTACTAGAAACTGTATCCCTCTGGGTTACCCATAGAACACTGAATGGAGAAGTAGCCACAAAACTTCTAGGGGCTGAGCACACCAATTTCAGTGGAATTTTTTGGGTTTTTTTTGTTTTCTTAATCCAACCTAGACTACTTGGTTTATTTGAGATGTGTGACCAGATATCTTGTCAGAAGTCCTTATGAACTGAAAGTTCACAGGATAAAGTTTGTCAGCTGCCCCAGAGCCTGAGTAATCAACATTAATTGCTCAATACATTTTGAGGAGCCCTACACTCGCTTGGGGCTTATCTGAGTTTGTTTTCTGTTTATGTTAACTTCCTTGTCCTAGTGAGGAATGAGTTAGGAATGCCATTTGGATTGCCCGAATGCATTGGCAGGAATGTTTTGGGGAAATTTTAGGTGTCCTACAACATAAGGACACAGAGGAAATTTATACATGAACTCTACTGGGATTGCTTTCCATGTAAAAGATTCCTAGAGACCTTAAGCAAAAAAGGACACCTAGAGTTTCTCTGTTTAGATCTTTGGTTGAATCAGCCTAGATACTAAAGGGAATCATTAAGGAATTTTCACCCCAAACAGCTTGATATCTCAACTGAGGATGAAAAGACCTTTCTTTGAAAATATTAGTGAATGAGAGTTTTGTAAAACAATATCTGTCTGTTAAATTTGTTGTTGTTCAATTGTTTGAGTCATGTCTGACTATTCATGACCTCATTCGGGGTATTCTTGGCAAAGATTCTGGAGGGCTTTGCTACGTCCTTTTCCAACCCATTTTATAGATGAGGAAACTAAGGTAAACAGGGTTAAGTGATTTGCCCTGGGTTACACAGCTAGTGTCTAAGGGAAGATTTGAACTCAGGAAGGTGAGTTTTCCTGACTCCAGACCAGGCACTCTATCCAGTGTGCCACCTAGATGTCCATCTGTTAAATTACCTCACAATATATTTGAAAATTTGGGAGAATTCTCCATTCTAGCAGGCTAATTATAAAGCCTGATGCCCAAACCCTGAAAGAGAGGGAATGGACTGAAGATGAAGAATGACATATTTTTTTAGACATGGCCAATGCATGACTTTGTTTTACTTGACAGCATAATAATTTGTTATAAGGACTTTGTCTTTTCCTTTTGGGGGGGGGAAGCAGAAAATAGGTATTTGTTCATTTAAAAAAATGACAGAAACAAAATAAGGAGATTGGGATAATTGATCTTAATGGGATGATCTAGCCTTGACTGTTATAAAAAATGTCCTTTCTGTTATACCACACTGTCTTCCACACATCATGATGGGGAAAGACCTGGTGATTTATTGCCTTGTTGATTCGAGTTGTAAGACAGCACTCACATCTCTGACTGTTGTTGGAATCTGATGTCTATCTTTAAGGCAGAGATTTTCATTTGTTATCTTCCTCTTACTGGACTGAAAAGTCCATGAAGGCAGAGAGGAACCTTATTTGTCCTGATATTTTCATTTCTGCTACCATTTAACACTGCTTTGTACAAATTAGGTACCTTATAAACGTGTTAAATTAATGAATGAAATCTCTCAACTGATTTCTAAGATCTCAACCAGCTTTAAATTTATGATTCAGGCAGGTAGGTAGTATAGTGAGTAAAGCATGGGACATGAAGTCAGGAAGACCTGAGTTCAAATTCTATCTCACCCACAGTAGCTGTATGGCCATGGGCAAGTCATCTTCTCAGTCTCACTTTTCTCTTCTGAAAAAGGCTGTTAATAGATCCTCCATCCCTTCCTCACAGAATTTTTGTCAAGATCAAATCAAATGAAATAATATGTAGAAAGAACTTCACAAATCTTAAGTGCTACATAAATGTTGTTGTTATTATGCTATCACTTTATGAACTAATGAAACCTGGGAATTTAGGGAGTTAACAACACCATTCCCCTGTGTCACGTAATTTCATTATCTTTGACAATGGACACCAAGAAAATGATGGATGGCTCCTATCTAGAATTAAGTCCATGGAGATGAAATCTTTTGGAACTAGTTCTGCAAACAGATTTGCCTCCAAACTTTAATCAATCCCAGATTAGTGTCTCTCTTGTCTCCCACAAAACCTTTGATTAGAAATTTTTTTCACATACCCTGTATTCTTAGCCTTGAGTCAAAAATCCTTACTTTTTTTTTTTTTTTTGCTCTTGCTGTCAAAATGCCCCTGGGTTCTTTTACTCAACTTCGAGCACCTTGAGGGACTCCTGCTAAAGAAATCATTCCAGGAACTGTTCTCCTTCACAGCCTCTGGCCAGAGTTATTACTCATAGGACTCATCTGGCTTAGCTCTTTTCTATAATACAAAGTGGGAAGGAGGAGGAGTGAGAAGAGGAGAGAGAAAGGGAGAAGAAAGGAGGGAGGAAGGGAGAAGAGGAGGGAAGGGAGTGAGGGAGGCAGAGAGAAAGAGGCACATACACACAGACAGATATATATGGAGAGAGAGAGACAGACAGACAGACAGACAGAGAGACAGACAAATTCTGCTATTCTGGGAACAAAATAAAAATTATCATGATAATTTTTCCCAATCAGAAGGTAGTTTTTCATTCTACTCTCAAAGAGAAAAAAATATTCAGTTTTAGGGAAGTATTGCCTAGTGGGGAAAAATCATTGACTTTTGAGTCAGGGAACTGGGTTTGCATCAAACATTTGACACTGACAAGCAGTGTAATCCTGGGCAAGACCCCAAATGTTTCCAAACTTGTCTTATCATCTATAAAATGGGGGCAATTACACCTGCCATACATACCTTTCAAGGTTTTAATTAGGAAAATACTTTATAAATGTTAAGGCATGTTAATTTCCAGTTGAAATAGAATGCAGCTGTATTTAGGAGAATGAAAATTCCTTGAGGGGAGGGAATGTTTTTCATGTCTTTTATCTCCAGCATGTCAAGCAGTGAACTTGCACACTTCATGAATAAATACTTGCTGAAGATCAAAATAGTCAATTTGTTAATCATCTGTTATTTTCTAGGAACTACATTGAGTGGTTTTCTGTGGTTGAGATCCATGTGTATTTCACCTTTTCAATATCCCCCCTTCTCTCCTTTGACACTGCCACCCCTCTAGTGCAGGCGCTCATCACCCCAAGCCTGGAGCACTGCAATAGCCTGCTGGGTCTGCCTGCCTCAGGTCTCTTCCAGTTCCATTCTCCATTCAGCCACTAGTGATTATCCTAAAATGCAGGTCTGATGATGTTAATAACCCCACTTTTCATGTTCAATAAATTCCACTGCCTCCCTGTAACTCCCAGGATTAAATACAAAATCTTCTGATGCTCAGAGCCCTTCATAAGCTAACTCCCCCCTACCTTTCTGGTCTCCTTTCACCTTACTCTCCAACATGTACTCTTCGATCTAGTCACACTGCTCTCCTGATTGTTCCAAGAGCAAAACACTCAATCCCTCCACTTCAGGTATTTTGTCTGGCTGTCCCCCTGCCTGGAATGCTCTTTTTCCTTATCTCTGCCTACTGATTGCTCTGGTTTCCATTCAGTCTGAACTAAAATCCAGTCTTTTAAAGGAAGCCTTGTCTAACACCTCCTAACTCTACCATAGATTCCCAAAGTGGATGATGCTGCCCCTTAGGGGTGCTGAACGGTCCAAGATGATTGTGGTGATAGTGGGCTCGGGTGAAAGTGGGGGACATTGACTAGAAATAAGGGAGGAGTGGAAGCATAAGGAAAGAAAAGAAGAGAAGAAATTTTTGAAAAACCAATTATCCATATTTCATCTGCTGTGTAACAGACTTAAACTTGTAGTGATTACATGATCTGCCAGATAAACACACAAAATGCCAGTAATAACCCATCAGTGGTCAAGTCCACAGACAGGTCTTAACAAACAAATGTTGGCAAGTGAGAGTGTTGCTCATTGTTGGGAGTTCCAGCATGCATTGGCACAAATATGTGCACCTAATGACTTGTTTAAAATATTATACTATATGGCCCTTCCCAAAGCTCCAGCAGCAAGCAGCTGCCACAGAGCCAGCACAACAGCCCATAAGGAAGCTCTATTGTTGGAGTGTAAAAACCCCTGGGGGCATTGAAGAGCTGAGTCTTACCTCAGCCCTGGGTGGAGGCCCTGGCCAAGCTGGTCTTTGTCTCAAACTGAATGGTAGCCCTGCCCATCCAGCTTATCTGAAAATCAGCCCCAAGTGCAGACTTTGTGGAACTGTAGGCCAAGTGGCTGTGGAGAGGTATCTGCTAAGACTCCTTGACTGTGCCACCTTGGAAGAACTGAGATCTCACAGATTCCCAGAGTATACTCTACTCTTGACAAAGGATCCAAAAGTCAAGTAACGGGTTGAGAAAATGCCCAAAAAAGGGGAAAAAATAATAGCATAGAAGGCTACTTTCTTGGTGAACAGATATCTCCTCCCATGCTTTCAGATGAGGAAGAACAATGTTTACCATCAGGGAAAAACATAGAAGTCAAAGCTTCTGTATCCCAAGCATCCAAAATAAATATTCAATGGGCTCAGGCCATGGAAGAGCTCAAAAAGGATTTTGAAAATCAAGTTAGACAGGTGGAGGAAATACTGGGAAGAGAAATGAGAGAGATGCAAGAAAAGCATGAAAAGCAGGTCAACACTTTGCTAAAGGAGACCCCAAAAAATGCTGAAGAAAATAACACCTTGAAAAATAGGCTAACTCAATTGGCAAAAGAGGTTCAAAAAGCCAACAAGGAGAAGAATGCTTTCAAAAGCAGAATTAGCCAAATGGAAAAGGAGATCCAAAAGCTCACTGAACAAAATAGTTTTTTCAAAATGAGAATGGAACAGATGGAGGCTAATGATTTTATGAGAAACCAAGAAATCACAAAACAAAACCAAAAGAAGGGAAAAATGGAACATAATGTAAAATATCTCATTGGAAAAACAACTGACTTGGAAAATAGATCCAGGAGAGACAATTTAAAAATTATGGGACTACCTGAAAGCCACGATCAAAAAAAGAGCCTAGACATCATCTTACATGAAATCATCAAGGAAAACTGTGCTGATATTCTAGAACCAGAGGGCAAAATAAGTATTGAAGGAATCCATCGATCACTGCCTGAAAGAGATCCAAAAAGAGAAACTCCTAGGAACATTGTGGCCAAATTCCAGAGTTCCCTAGTCAAGGAGAAAATATTTCAAGCAGCTAGAAGGAAACAATTCAAGTATTGTGAAAATGCAATCAGGATAATACAAGATCTAGCAACTTCTACAATAAGGGATAGAAGGGCGTGTAATATGATATTTTAGAAGTCAAAGGAACTAGGACTCAAACCAAGGATCACCTATCCAGCAAAATTGAGTATAGTACTTCAGGGGAAAAACTGGTATTTCAATGAAATAGAAGACTTTCAAGCATTCTTGATGAAAAGACCAGAGCTGAAAAGAAAATTTGACTTTCAAACACAAGAATGAAAAGAAGCATGAAAAGGTAAACAGCAATGAGATGTCATAAGGGACTCACTAAAGTTGAGCTGCTTGCATTCCTACATAGAAAGACAATATTTTTGACTCTTGAAACTTTTCAGTATCTGGGTAGTTGGTGGGATCACACACACACACACACAGACAGAGAGCACAGATTGAATTGAATAGGATGGAATCATATCTTTAAAAAATGAAATTAAGTGGTGAGAGAGAAATATATTGGGAGGAGAAAGGGAGAAATGGAATGGGGCAAATTATCTCTCATAAAGGAGGCAAGCAAAAGACTTTTCAGTGGAGGGAAAAAGAGAGGAGGTGAGAGAAAAACATGAAGCTTTCTCTCATCACATTGGACTAAAGGAAGGAATAAAATGCACACTCATTTTGGTATGAAAATCTATATTACCATACAGGAAAGTGGGAGAGAAGGGGATAAGCTGGGTGGGGGGGATGATAGAAGGGAGGGCACTGGGAGAAGGGAGCAATTTGAAGTCAGCACCCTTGGGGTGGGATAGGATTCAAAGAGAGAACAGAAGCAATGGGGAGCAGGATAGGCTGGAGGGAAATATAGTTAGTCTTACACAACACGACTATTATGGAAGTCATTTGCAAAACTACACAAATAAGGCCTATATTGAATTGCTTGCTTCCCAAAGGGAATGGGTGGGGAGGGAGGGATGAAGAGAAGTTAGAACTCAAAGTTGAAGGAACAACTGTCAAGTATTGTTCCTACTATTAGGAAATAAGAAATACAGGTAATGGGGTATAGAAAGTTATCTGGGCCTACAGGACAAAAGAGAAGATGGGGACAAGGGAAGGGAGGGAATGTTAGAAGAGAGGGCAGATCAGTGATAGGGGCAATTAGAATGCTTGGCGTTTTGGGGTGGGGGAGGGGAGAAATGGGGAGAAAATTTGAAACCCAAAATTTTGTGAAAATGAATGTTAAAAGTTAAATAAATACATTAAAAAACACACAAAAAAATAAAATATTACCCTATGTGGTTACATAGGGCAATATTTTGTCATCAAAACTTCAATGCAGGCAAAAAGCTAAAAGTTTACAATAAATTATTGAATTTAAGATATGTCATTTAAAAAAATTATATTTTTTGAAATGATGCAAATTTCAAAAAAGTTAAAAGGTTAAAGAAAGTAGATTTCAGGGTGGGGGGATACTGAGTAATTTTGTAAGTAATTTGTAAGTATTTCTGTTAAGTAATTTTTTTGGAACAGAGGGTTGCAGAACAAATAAGTTTGGAACCCCTCCTCTGGTGCCTTTTTTCTTTTAACTATTTCCTATTTATTCTGCCTATAGCTAATTCATGCATGTTTCTTTATTGTCTCCTCTGCTAGATTGTACGCTTCCTGAGAGAAGAGATGATCTTTTTTCTCTTTTTGTATCTCCAGTACTTAGTACAATGCCTGGCCTTTTTTTTTTCTTCGTGTTCAGTTGTTTCAGTCATAGCTAAGTCATTGCCACCTCGTTTGTGGTTTTTGTGGCAAACTTACTGCAGTTGTTGGCCATTTCCTTCTCCAGCCTGTTTTACAGATGAGGAAACTTAACCAAACAAGGTTAAGTGATCTGCCCAGGGTCACATAGCTAGGAAGTGTTTGAGGCTGGATTTGAACTTCTTGAGTGCAGCCCCATTGCTCTATCCCCATGTCACTAACTGTCTTGACTGGCATGTAGTAGGCTGTTAATAAATATTTAATGATGGACTGGCTGATTTCAGTATTTCCCTAGCAACCCACAAGTTTCACAAAATTCTTCTATATAATATCATCAAAAACTTCCCCGAGAAACTCTTCATGTTACTTTTAATAGAATATTTATAAGTGACAGATTTATGCAAGTATTGTTATTGGTGGTGGTGTCGATAGTGTTGGTGGTGGTAATCTGGTGGTGGTAGTGGTGGGAGATATGTGCGTGTATGTGTGAGGGGGCACATGTATGAGCAAAGTTGGTAGTTCAGTGGACAGAGCACTGAGTCTTGTTAGAAAGACGAGTTCAAATCCAGCCTCAGATACCAGTTTATTAGCTGTGTGACCCTGGGCAAGTCACTTAATCTCTATTGACCTGAGTTTCCTCATCTGTATAATGGAGATGTTACTAGCATCTAGCTAGAAGGTTTGTTGTGAGGATCAGATGAGATGATATTTATAAAAATCACTTAGTAGAGGGTCTGGTGCATATATATATATATATATATATATTTATATTTATATATTTATTATAATTCCCTCCCTTCCCCCAGACAACACACAAAAAAATCTTACTCTTTTTATAGTAATCATGTCTTTAGTTGTGGATACACAAGCAGTTAGTCAGTAAGTATTTATTAAGCACCTACTATGTACCAGGAACTGTACTAAACACAAGGGATATGAGGAAGGGCAAAAATATTTCTTTTTCACAAGAAGTTTTCATTCTAATGGGGAAATATATTCACGTAAGTAGAACATTTCATCAGGATTGATTAGTCAATGGTGTGTTTAGTGGATTGGTCAAAACACTCCAATTACTCATACATGTTGACATCAAATCTCATTCCATTAGAAACAAAGGAGCCACACTTGTTTTTTTGTATATGTTATGCATGTATCTGTTTGTATGTATGTTTAGCTCACCTTCACGAAAACTCCTTGTCTAGTGTTTCATCAGGGTGTCAAGGTTATTTGGGGTTTTGAAAGGCACTACCACCAAAGTAAGAACTGTGACCTGTTGGAAAGATTTTGAGCGTAGGTCTCATGAAAGATTGTATTTATTGTCTTGATTGTGAGACAGATTGTGAAGTCCTCGAGGATGGGAATTATGTCATTTTCGTATTGTATTTTCAGCACCTAGGATAGTGCCTGGTACACATTAGACATTTAATAAATACTTGTTGATGGATTGTCAAAGGATCCACTTGGCTAAATTCTGAAATATTTATTGCTTGACTATCAAAGTCAAAGGATTGACTATCAGGAAGTGATTTTTAAAAAGATTTTTATGATTTTATTTTTTTGCCATAGCAACTTATGAAAGTGCCTATTATGGCTTAGAATAAAGTTGCAACATGTACTAGAGGAGGAAATAGAACCACAGATTAAGATTAAGGTCATAGATTAAGAGCTTTAAAGTATCACGGAGGTGATCTAGTCTACCTTGTTTCCATTTTACAGATGAGGAAACTGAGACTAGAAAAGTTACGTGATTGGTTCAAGGTTACACACACTCTGCTAGAGTAGGGATTTGAGTCTAGGTCTTTTGCAAATCAAAAAATCAATAGCATAACTACATATTTACTATGTATTAGATGCTATACTATGTGCTGGGAACAAAATACAGACATGGAAAAATCTCTGCCCTCAAGGTGCTTATGTTCCATTGAAATTCACACCATGTGTATGTGTATGTATACATGCATATATGTACATGTACACACACAATATAAATATAATTACTTTTTGGGTGAGCTAGAAGGGACTTCAGAAGTCATCCATTCCAACCTCCTTATTTTATAAATAATAAAAGAAGTGTTAAGTGACTGCTCAAAGTTACCTAGGTAGTAAGTCACAGAGACAAGATGCAGACTCAAGTCTCATAAATCCAAGATTAGGGCTCTTTTCACGGTGCTAAAATGACTATTGGAAGTTAAGCTTTTTTTATTGCAACTTAAGCAATATTATTGTTTTCATTTTTTCACTAAAGACTTATTCTGATGCCTAATCAGAGTATGAGGATATCTCTGGGTTTTCAGAACCTATTCCAGGTCCTACCAGGGTGGACAGCCTTGGGTTTTATGATGGATATAACAGCTTAACTAAGTCTAGGTCACCTATGAAGGTATGAGATTTTTGGCCACAGCAACTCTTAAAAAGAATGTCTAACAAGCTGTAGATGAGTTATGTATGATCTGACAACAGCCAGACCCGAAACACCAAAGAGGTTTTGTGGATTACCACAAAGTCCAAGGGGCTTTCTTAGACACTGTGGTCTTTCTACATATCTTTACTACATATAATGAACTCAGTCACTATTTGTTCCTTCCAACATTCTCTGGCTGATGGTTCTAGCGGAAACGTTCCATGCTGAATTGTTCACTGGATTTTTCCCCACTACATACCCATATACCAGCATAAACTTTCAGGAATTTACTTATCATTTCTTTTCTCTGTTATGGATTATATGCTTCATTAGAGCAGGTACAGTGAATAGAATGAGTCAGGAGGAAAGACATCTTCCTGAGTTCAGATCTGGCCTCAGACACTTACCAGCTGTGTTACCCTGGGCAAGTCATTTCACCCTTTTTGCCTCAGTTTCTCATCTGTAAAATGAACTGGAGAAGGAAATAGCAAATCTTTCTAGCATCTCTGCCACAAAAACCTCAAATGAGATCATGAAGATTCAGATATGACTGAAAAATGACTGAACATACTTCGCCACTATAAGGTACTAATTTTCTGTGGCTCTTCCATCCATCCATTCAGTCATTCAATCAACAGGCATTTAAGGCACTTCATTAAGTATTTGTTAGATAGTAGTATTTATTAAGTATTTAACAAGTACCATGCTATAAGTTATAACTGTGGTGGGGAGGTTACAAATAAAGAAAATATGCAGACATAGTCCCATCATTTTCTGCTCTCAATGAGCGTTCATTCTAATGGGGGAGAGAACATATAATCAACTATCTGGAAACATGAGAAGTTATATACAGAGTATATGAAAGTCAAATTAAAAAGAAGAGATTAGCAGCAAGGGGGACCAGCAAAGACTTCCTGTCAATGGTTGTATTTGAGCTAAATATTGAAGGAAGCCAAGGAAAGGAAGAGGCAGCAGGGAGGAGGATGAGCATTCCAGGTGTGGGGAACAGCCAGTTCAAAGGTGCAGTGGTGGGCACAGCATGAGGACTCCATAATCATGAATTAAAAGGAAAGAACAAGACAGATGTGACCAGAGTTCAAGGACAGCTTTTGTGGCTGGATATCAGATAACAGGAAGAGAAAAATATCCATATTTGCAGTAGCTCCATGAAGGTTAACCCAAGTGTCCCTTCAGGCAAAATGCCCGGAATCCACTGTTTTCCCTCTACAACTGGTTCTTACAGCCATTTGGCACCTTGCACCTATTGAGAGATGAGGCCAATTTCTACATTTCTCTCCTAGTGCAGGAGAATGAGATTACTGAGTTTCCAGCTCCTCATGTAGTTACAGCTACTGAAATACTTTCAGCAATCAAGACTCCAAAATTGTGTGTACAAAGAGTAGCTTGGCATTCCTGAGTGGCACCCTGTGTTCACAGAGAAGGGCATGTCATTTACAAATCTTCCTTCAGATAGATGTATATGATCTTTCAAGGACTCTCTGTATCTCGTGCCTGGTGGGTCCCTCACATTTCATCCAGGACTGTGCAACACATGACAAGTAGAAAAGAGGATATCAATCTTTGCTAGTTGTAGCATTATTATATGCAGATGGTCAGGGGCTAATCACAGCCATATTAACATTGCTAATCTGATTGTTTCAAGTTGTACAGTGTTACCTGTCTAGCTGCTTCAATAAACACACACACACATGCATACACATACATTATAAACCCATAGGACAAAGTGAAAATTCAAAGCATCATAGATATAGAGCTGGAAAGTCCTTGGAGAGTATTAAGTAAAAAAATTTGACAAATAAGGAAAATGAAGCACAGAAAAGCTCAACGACTTGCCTGGGATTACCAGTTATTACACATCTGAAATCAGATCCAACCTTGTATTCGCCATATCACCTAACTGCCTAAATAATAGTGATACAGTAGAACTAGAGAAAAAGGAGGGAACCTTTTATGGTTAAAAGAAAACTTTCAAGGTACTAATATAGAGATATCTCACTGTTCTTATGGCATATTTTATTTTATAGTCCTTTGTGTCTTCCTGAAATTCATAGTAAAATAAATTTGTCCAACACATTTTGGATCTCAATGTCAACAAGTTAAGTAGGACTAATCAGTATGCAGAAATTATGAACTTCATTTGATGGAGTTCTAAGAAAATTAATTTAGTAATGCATGTAATCTGTACTTTGTATGTAATCTGTATCTAATCTCTACTCTCCTATAAAGCCATGCCATGTTCAATAAATGTTTTTAGCCAGAATCTGTTCAAACTCACAGTTCCTACCAATATTTCTTTAAGCAGCTCGACCAAAAGACATAGTTCATCACAAAATAAGGCAAAACATCAAAGCAGGTTAGCAAAATATATGACAAGGAAAATTTCTTCATACACAAGAATATAATCTTTGACATATTCCTTTTAGTGGTGGGAGGTAGGATTCACATAAGGATCATCTGTAAGAGAGAGAACACTCATAGCTAGGAAAGTTCATACTCTAGAGCTGTCAGTTGGAACCTCTCCTTCCCTTCAATGTTGTCACTTGCTGATTCCCTCTAGAGTTACTGATGTCATCTGCTAGACTAGTGATGTCATCAAGCCATTGTTGTTGCCTCTTCTTCATTTTCTAAGAGGACCAAGGACATCATGACGGTGATGTCTTGACTTATGCATGAATTGGATATAAGTGGTACAAAGCTTGCCAAATCATCAACCTCACTACCTCCTCCAGAGCCATCGAAGTCCAGTGAGATGGCAAAGTTCAAAATGGCCCAGAATATAGTAGGTGGCATTGGACTTCCTAAATTAAGACCTTTCTCAGGATTCAGTTTGTCTGAGACCATGCCAATTCAATGACTAAGGGCTGGGTAAGAGATGAGACAAAAGATGTCTTGATTTACCATCCCAAAGATATCAATCTGGGAGGGTAAGACCCTAAGAGTTTCTGACTAGAACAGAAAATAATTGTTATTTGCAGTCATTCTAAGCCATCAGCACATAAATAATTAGCCACAGAGACTTGGGATGGAGCTATTATTGACCATTAAATGAAAGCCAGAGCAATCTGGATTTTAAGATGGTGTCAATTTAAGATGGCACCATTTGAAGCACAGTGGGCTTTTAATAGTCTTTCTTTCCAGAGGTGTATTTCAAGAAATAAAAAAATGAAAACCACACATGACAAAAAATAAATTGACCTCTCTCTTTGGGAAAAAAAGCAATAAAATACATAAATAAATCAAGAAGAAGAAGGAAGAAGATGAAACTGCATTCCCAAACTTCTGTTCAAATTGGCAGGTTGTGTCTCCAGAGAGCAGTGACCACTACTCCCAGATAACATGACAAAGAGAGTTAGTACAAAATATTCTCCTAAAACTCTAGTTAACTCCTTCCCACAAATACAGACTCCATAAGAGGAGTAAGCTTAAACTTAGATGACCGTCATTGTAGTGAGGCACATGCTTAAGAAATATGTGTGGCAAGATTGAAATCACGATTCCTGCTCTGGAAATCCTTCTCTGTGTGTAGAGACTTCATGCAGAACTCATGCTTGTTATTGCGATCTGTCCTTCATTCTTGAAGACCCCATGGCATAATGAGAATAATGAATTGGATATGAGTGGGTTAAACCGTACAAAGTTATCAGTTCTGTTCTCTCTTCCAGAGTCCACAAAATTCAGTCACAAGACAAAGGTCAAGATGACTGGCAATGATCCAGGATGTAGTGAGCGATCTTGACCTTCCTGAAAAACAGAGCTGTCCAGCTGAGGGGCTGAATGATGCTCACATCTTGGATAGACCATTCTCTTCACTGTCCTGATGTCTGCTGCTTCTTTCCCTTCAGGTGTTTGTGGTTAAGTTTTCAGTTGTTTCTCGTTCAATCTGTCTTCTAAACTTTTTTTGCTTTTACCTGAGGAGCTACTTTCTGAGCACTAATAGTACTATATATGTTTACACCCCATACCTCCTATACCCCTATATGTCTATATGAAGATATATAGGCATGTGTATATGTGTATTAAGAATTTTCCTGTATGTGTATATACATATGTGTACACATGCCAGAGAATTCTGAAATGAATCATTATACGACAATAATATCTTTAAATATATACATTTAAACATTATTTAACAGGATGAGCACATCCTTTCAATTTTCATCATGCCTCTATTTACTATCCTAGGTCTTCTCAACTCAACTCAGAAATTTTAAGTGAGAAGGAGCAGTGCCAGATGAGTGCTGGTAATCTTGGTGTCATTCCCAGTCTATATGTGGCCAAGTATCTTTATTAACTGTGAGGACCTTTTACTGTCAGAAGGATATAGGTGTGCCTGTGCATGTATATTTTATATACACACAGATATCATGTATTTGCTTCATCATTTCCGTTTTGATATAAGCTACACAGATAAATGATGTAAAATGAGATATATCTATCTCTATCCATCTGTCTGTCTATCTATCTATCTATCTATCTATCTATCTATCTATCTATCTATCTATTTATCTATCTATCTATCATGTCCTAGTAACTTGAAGTGCCTTTGGCTCTAGGACATAGCAACAGAACAAAGACTTTGAAGTTTTTTTGTTTGCTCGTGTAGGAATTGTGGGAATTGAGTAAACCATAATGACTCTATCTTTTAACTGAATTCTTAATCTAGCTCAGTTCCCTGTCTATCAATTTCTATTTTGTGGGGAAATGTCTTTGCATTGTTTGAACCTAGCCCTACATGGCTCAGAGCTGGACCGTTTCTATCCATTTCTTAGAGATCCTTAACTAAGTACCTAGGTTATACTGACCAGAAACCCAGTCAGATCCAAAGACTGATGTAAAGAGTTTTCTCACAATTATAAATCTCAAACAAATCATATGTCTTATCTGAAAACTGGCTCCATACTGTTCAGGAAGTTATTGTTTCTTTGTTCCTTTGAGTACATCCACATGAAAGGGAGAATGCCACCTCTTTTTTCCGATTTTAGGGAAACATCCCTGTTTGTTCACTCTCTCCCAACTTGGAAAATTCCTAATCTTTCCTCCAATTAGAGATCAGATTACCCAATCTTGTATCCTGGTTATATTCTGTTAATTGTTTTCTTTTAATGCACAAAGATATGTCTCCCCTTGTATTCAGGGTCTAGTGCCAAGCTGAGGAGGTCTGGTCCCAGTTTGTTATGCAATTGGTATGCATTGTTTAATAAATTGATATGCTCAGAAACTCAAACCTTTATTTCCTCAGCTATTTCAGATTTTACCTATTACATTTATTTGCTACTGGTTATTTCTCATTATCTCACTGAATGGCTTGGGAGGAGCCCGGGAGTTCCAGATAAATCAAACTGAGAGATGAAATACAAAAAGTTCTCTAAATTAATATGTTTCAGATCGGGGCTGGTTCTTGACCTTTTGAGATCAAACTAACCTCTGAATCCATCACAAAAAACGCAGAGTGTTGGCTGTGAAGTTACTTGTCATATTTCTTGTGATGGTGATGTCCTAAACTAAACAAAATTCCTAGACCCACTATAAAAAGTCTTTCAAATTAATATTTTTTTCAGATTAGGCCCTGTGAGACCAAATTAAGCACCCTCTGAATCCATTGGAAAATAGGCGGCGTGTTGGATGTGGTCACTTGCCATACTTCTCATGACGGAAATGTCTTTGTGTGATTCTAACACATCTGACATATTCTCTCCTGATTAAGAAACTTAAATGAGGGAACTGACTTGTAATATGAACCTTTAAAATGCCAGCTCTTGATAGCAACACACTGATGAATTTGGCGGCACTGATAAGAGAATTGCCAGGTAACAGTATGATGGCAGCGTTATCCAACAACATATAGCTGCGGCAAAGGAAATGGGTTTGCAACTGCCAAAAAATCAAATAAGCAGCCTGGCAAATATATAAGAAAAGCTGAATAAAACTGGTGATTTTTAAGAACATGATCAGCCGGGTAATTTTGAATCACGCTTATGCTGTGTTTCCCTAAATATTTTATACATCAATTGAATTCCCTTATGTTGAACGATGAGAACAAAAGTTCTTTTTTTTGTTGGTGACACATCCTTTTACTTGACTTTGCAAGAAGAATGTGACCTGGCTTGGGTTTTTCTTTTATCCAAAAGCATTAAACATTCAGACTTTTTTTCTGTTGCTTTAAATTATATTTTCAAGGTAATTATTTAAACAGTTGTTATTGTTGAGATCTGTTATCCATTCAACTATGAGTAATATCGGAATATTTTGCCCTTAGCAACAACATTTTTTTTCCTTTGTGCACATCAAAAAGATGATATTCCCCTGAAAAGTCTCCACTTTCCAATTTTTCTCTCTGTTTAGCAAGTTTGCTGCTTGTTGGCTGCTACCCTGCAACATCCATGCATAGAAATAGGAATTCAATAAAATGGATCTTTTTTTGGACCAAACTTGGGATTCTGGTCCATTAGTATAAGAAATTTATGATGAAGAAAATCCTTCTACCAAGATACTCTGAAACTTAAATTCTTAGAGAATTGCCTTGGGGCACTGAGAGGGTTAATGACTTGCCTTGGGTCACATAACTAAGAAGTGTCAGGACTTAACACCAGAACTTTTTGATTCCAAGAATAGCTCTCATTCCGTTATATCACATTAATTCTCAAAATAGATCTTATGAATTACCTCTTTGTTCATTAGGAAAATATGTGCAATTAGGAAAAAAATAGCTCTCCTGCCCAAGATTGGAAGATTTAGTGTGTTGGCTTCTATACTTTCAATTTGATGGTGTTTCATTAAGATGCTTCATTCAGGAAAATACATCAGCTTGATATGAATATGTAATTAGATTTCTTTTACAATGTTTGTAAATGTACTTATGTTTATAAGATGAGTTCTTCAAAGTAGTTCCCTTGATGAGTTCTACTTACTGAGTTTGCAAGGCAGTGAGCCTGTAGTTGGGAAGTTTGCCAAGGAAAGTACCTCCACATATAGAGCCTGGTAATGCCCATTGACATCTTGTTTAGATGACAGAAGATGACTCCTAATTAGGTTTCAGTGACTAGAGTTTGTCCCACGGTGACTTGGCTGGTTGGGAGCTACTCCTTGGCACTCCTTAGGGGATAAGTTTCAGTTACTGGGGCTGTTTCCTTGATGATTTAGTTGTCTACAACTCTTGAGGGGGCAGCAGGGTGGCACAGTGGAGAGAGTGCCTGGCCCTGAGTCAGGAAGATTCATCTTCCTGAGCTTAAATCCAGCCTCAGACACTTAATAACTGTGTGACCCTGGACAATTCACTTAACCTTTGCCTTGCTCAGTTATTTAACCCTGTTTGCCTTGGTTTCCTCATCTATAAAATGTTCTGGAGAAGAGAATGGCAAACCACGCCAGTATCTTTGCCAAGAAAACCCCAAATGGGGTCATGAAAAGTCGGACATAATTCAAAAATGACTGAACACAACCACATTCTTAAAAGAATGGCTCAGGCTAGAAGATGAAAACCACTGTGCTTATGTATAAAGAGACCCAATAGACTTAGGGTGAATGCATCCTTTCAACTTCCATTATGCCTCAATTTGGTCTCCTAGGTCTTATCAATAACCTCAGGAGTTTCAAGTGACAAGAATGCAGTGACAAACTAGAGCTAGCAGTCTAATTTCCTTTTTCCTTTTCAAAGTTTCATTTATTTTTGTCTTTTCACTTGCAACTTTTTTAACATAACAACATTATGATGGAGAATGAGCTTCTCCTTCCTCTCTTCCCTCACACTAATCTTGGAAATTATTAATAGCTGACTTAGGATAGAAGCACATGGGAGTATGTGTAGAGCCTATATCAGATTGAGTGATATCTTAGGGAGGGAGGGGGAGAAAATTTAAAACTTATGGAACTGAATGTGGAAAACCATAAAGAAATCAATAAAAATATAATAAAAAAAGTTATGTAGCATAAAAAGGGAGAAGGAGCCATAGAGGTTTGAATCTGAGTTACATTGGACATGGAGAAAGAGCAGAGAAAGAATGAACTAAAAACAAACATCCTGTTAACCTTGAGGTCCAAATCTTCAGGTTGAGGAAGCTCTATTAATTCAAAGATGTCAAGGTCACAGGTGAAATTGTGCACCAACGGAATTCAGTCTTGGAAGTTGACTGTGGTGTGGTCAGCTCCAGTGGGATTGTGTTTGTGGGAATCCTTGTGTATTCTCCTTAAGCCTTTTACAGCTCTGAGACAGGGTGGAGGGAGAAAGACTTGCATGTTCTCATGTATATATCTTATGGAAGCCCAGGAAATATAGCTGCAAGGAGAAATGGGAGTAACAGTTTCCTGAAAATATTATTAAATTCCTGAAAATACTATTAAATATACCATCAGAAAAGAAAATGAAGCACATGAGAGCTACATGTCCCTGCCTACATGTACCCTGTCCCAGTGTGCCAGGGAAACCTTCACTATCTTATTGGATCTGGAGTCTTCTACATATGAGTACTGCCTTCACTGCTGTAGATCATAACCCATCTATGCTTTCTTATCTTGGGCAAGTCCTTTCCATATAATCCTATAAATCTACCATGGGGAGTGGAGGTGGAGTAGGTAGATAGGGTGGGGTCTACCTAATACTTCTAAAGATTTTTGACATTTCTGGTATGTTGGCTGTTCTTCATGCTTGCTATGTAGCTAGCCCATATTCTTTGCTTTCTGAAGGTATAAATCCCTGACATTCCATCTCCTGTGCAGTTGTATATGTGTGACAGTTCATTCCTATCATGGGCCTCCTCATTTTCCTTTTGGATGAGCCTTACCTTTAATTTTCAGACATAGTAAAGGTCCTTGCTTCCCAGCCACATAGTGTCACCTGGAGAAACCACAAGATAACCATGAAATGTATTTATTTTTTGTAATACAGTCAAGTGATACAGTAAAGAGAATGCTGGACCTGGATTCAGGAAGATATAAATTCAAATCCTTGCTTAGACACTTACTAGCTCTGTGGCCCTGGAAAATTCACTTAACCTTCGCCTGCCTCAGTGTCCTCATTTGTAAAATCCCTCCCGGGATTGTTATGAGGATCAAGTGAGATATTATTTGAAGTGTTTTGCAAACTTTAAAGTATTATGTAAATACTAACTACTACTAATACTATAATTTTAAAATATAATGCCCTTTCCTTCCTTCAGTGGCTTAAAAAAAGTTAGTTTTTTTAATTTATTTTTTTTCTCTTACAAGTATGTTTTTTCTTTCTGCAAATATCTGTGAGTTCAGCAACATCCAGAATATTTGCAGGAAAGGGAATACCAAAGGTAAGTGAGGGCATTTGGCAATAGTTACTAAAAAAATAAGGTCACTTTTTTGTATATAGGAAGATAATGTGTCTCACAAAGGCTGATGTAAAAGTAGAAATTAAACATTTCATTAAACTGGCAACTTAGTCACTGAATTGAGAGAAAATAGTGATTGTGAATAATAATGATGAGAACTACAGTGGCTGATGGGAAATTCAAGGGATTTGCACATGTTATTTTTCATCAGCTTTGGTTTTTCTTTTGAAGACAATTTTCTCTATTGTGTGTCAACATCTTCATCTTGTTGACCTTGCTTTATTCCATGTATGTCCACATCAAAGTTGTAAGAATGAAGTTCTTTGCTATACAGAGATCTTTCCTATATTTTCCAAAGAACCCACCATATTGCTTTTCAGCCATTGACTGCTTAAAAAAACAAAATGAAGAAACTGGCAGTCCAACACTGTCCAGTTAACAAATACAGAAAAGAACACTGGAATTCCTGACTTGTTAAATTAAATCACAGGAGCAAAGGACTATAGATTTAGAGTTGAAAGGGACTCAGGTGCCATTTGATTAAATCCCTTTCTTTTATAGAGGAGAAAATTGACATTTAGAGAGGTGAACAGCCTGTCTGGTGAAGTGACTATCCCAGGATCATAAAAGATAAGTAATAGAAGCAGAAACTGAACACATGACCTCTGATTGTACATCCAAGTCTTTCCAATGCACCATACTGTCTCTCTGATTAATTTGCTTTATCTCTTAGCCTGTGTTCCTTTTCTGAGTTTCATTAAGATGAAGTAATGTGTGGCACTTTGAACTTGATCTATTTCTAGGTTCTCTGATAGTCTACAGGACTGCTTAGCAGAAAAAGAAAACAAACAGTAGGCAAAGTGGAACATGTCAATAGTATAGGGCATAGACAATTTATTAAAGATCACAACCCGTCTAGAATCTGAGACTCATATGAAATGATACATGCATCATCAAACAACTAGTAATTGTTAATAAAAAAGGAGATTTGGACCCCGATCTTTCTAATAATGCATACAGCCCTCTCTCCACTAAACCATATTAGTTCAAACCAAGGTCAATATATGAGGACAATTTTCCCAGTGTGGAAATTCTTTCCATTGAGATGGACTAAGTAAACTAAAAATTTAGAGAGTTGCCTCAGTATGGGAAAGAAGGGTCGTATGACTTGGGATAATCACAGAGTTAGTAAATATCAGAGGTGAGATTTGAATCTAGGTCTTTCTGACTACAGGTTTCATAGTCTTTTCATTTCATCATGATTGCAGCTTGTTGAACCCAGGATTTCAAGTTCAACATGCTGGAGTCATAACTTAGGATCTATGTGTAGTCATGGATCAAAACCAGATATCTGGTTGGATCAGACAAAATGGTGTATTTGGTGCATCTGATTTAGCATCCTCCCAATGGCCCATTGACAGAAAACTTAGGCTACTTCAGTGTGGGAGCTGTCCATGGCTTGAAAAAGTGCTCACAGAGGATCCAAGGAATAGAGAACACAGAGCAAGAATTTCTTTTGCACAGATTAGTAGCAACATGCTACAACATAAAGAATTCTGGACATTAATTTAGGAGACTTGAGTTCAAATCCTGCCTAAGATTTATAACCTTGTATAAATCATTTCATCTTTTAGAATTTCAGTTTCTTAATTTGCAAAATGAGAATAATGATGCTTGCACTGCCTTATGTGTTTCACAAAGTGAGGAAAGTATTAATTTGCTATATAAATGTGAGTTGTTTTTATTGATCTGGGAAAGGAACCTAAAGAAATGAATCGTAATCATGATTCAATCTCACATTGTGCAGCTTAATTTATACTGTATCATCCTTAAAGACAAGTAACTATAGTTACTGGACACTTGTTATTGTCATGATGGCCAATTTCCTCCACTTGCTCCTTGCAGCACCAGGACCAGGAGGTTGAGGTGGGGTTGGTGGGTAAATAGTCGAAACCATTGGCAGCATCTCATTGGATCCATCTGGACAATCCTGCCTGCTTTAGGTACATAAATGATATAAATGATGATATAAATGGAGCCAGCAGGTGTCACTGTTGAGGGCAGATTTCAAATAGATTTTTTTTTTATCAAAAAGAGTCAAAGAGAGGATGGGATTGGCATCTGGAAAGGGGAAATAATGTAACTGGGCTGTCGTACACAATTTTCAGGGAAGCAGAGAAATAAGTGGGAGAAGAAATGACTGTTTCTTCACTACAGTCAGTTGACCTCTAGCCCAGCAGCTGTTATCCAATGCTTTAACAAAGTCTCCTCTTCCCACCACACCTCAAAAACATACATGCACACATACACACAGACACACATGCATACACACAGAGACACATATGAGAGAGAAAGGCTAGAGGAGAGAGAGAGATGGAGAGAGAGGGAGAGAGAGAGAGAGAAAGAGAGAGAGAGAGAGAGAGAGAGAGAGAGAGAGAGAGAGAGAGAGAGAGAGAGAGAGAATATGAGAATGAAGGGTCATATGGTGGCTATGGTTAAAAACAACAAAGGAACAGCCTAAATTCCTAGGCTGTGCTTCTCTGAGGTACTAGGTTTTCACTTGCCTATAGATAAAAGCTTTGGGAGTTCTGCCCTGAGAAGGAGGCACAGGTACCCAGGACTCACAAAATGTTTGCCATATTTCTTTTTAATTCTGCTTTTTTGAAGAGGAAAAATAGCAGAGGAGTTGGCAAATTAGTCATGGAACCAAGAAAGCCTGGATTCAAGTCCTGCCTCTGACATAGCAATGCTAAGTGAACCCCAGGAAGTCCACTGACCTTTCCATGATCTTGGCAACTCACGAAGCTGCAGAGATGGCACTGATCAGCATTTGTAGTGGGTAATTCCTCATCTGACAGTCTCTTCACCCATAAAATCACTGGTCCAATCTCAATTCATATCTTCTATTGTTATCATTAAAGAGTTAGGCACAGTCATACCGTGGTATGGATAAATGCCTGTGGAAGGCAGCAAGTGTGGGAAGAAGGGGAAATTTTTTTCCCTTAGGAGATAAAATTGCACCAGAGTCTGACTGAATAAATAAATTAATCCCAAATGATTAGATTAATGAGATTATCAGTGCCACTTTTAAAATATCTGTATCTTTTTAAGAGAAACAGCTAGTCACCTGAAAGCCTTAGAGGGCTTGATATTAACCCAAAGTATTCTTGGATGTTGAATGTACTTGACCTTATCATTGAACACTAAGTGATCAATGGAAGTGTCTGCAATGGAGGCCAAGGACAAACTGGATGAAGATTCATTTTACGTAAGGGGAGCTTCTTAAACACATTGTGGATGGATGAAAGATCTAGAGTGAAGAGAAGCTCAGGTACTCCACTCTCACATGCATTTTCTAAGTTTGAGCCCACTTTCTCCTAAACTCTTTACATACTTGTTAGAGAGTGTGTCACATACTTTGAAGGGGGAGGATATTTTGTACTATATTTTCATACTATACCATCTTAGTAAATACTTTTTATAAAAAAAGGTCAAGACAGATAAACAATACACATTTATTAAGCACTTATTACGTAGCAGACACTGTGCTAAGTGTTGAGGATCCAAATAGAAGCTAAAGGAGAGACAGACTCTGACTTTAAGGACTTGCATTTTAATGGAGGAAGACAACACAAGATGGCAAGTGGAAGAGAGGAGGAGACCTGAGAAAGAGCATGGTGTCAAAGTTCAAGAAATTAGAAGCAGATCTTGCACTGGAGGTCACCAGGAGGGACTTATTGGTGGAAGAAGTCAATCATAATTGTGGAGACATATTCCAGGGTGTCAAAAATGAAGCATGATGGCAAAATCTGGAAAATCAGAAGCATAGCTAGAAGAGTTTAATCTTAGCTAGTTGACTAAATGACTAGAATGATTCTCAGCTGATAATATTGGGGGAAACACAGAGGTGGGAGTTTGAGACAACTCCATCAGAGAACCACTCCAAATTCCTCAGAGTTACCCTAAGACCTGAAGAAGATGGAATTCTTGTTCTGGGAGCTGAGACTTGTCTGTGAGGATAGGAGTTAGGTTGAGGATGCTCACAGTTTATATAGGCTACATTTGCCTCAGGCTTTTTGAATGGATTTAAATTGAATTGATTAGGCAACACAGCAAAAAAATTAGTCTTCTTGCTTTACTCCATCCTGTAACACTCAATTCAGAAAAAGTGAAGCATATATGGGTCATATTTTAAAAATAAACCTCACTAATTTATATATTTAATGCTATATCAATTAAATTACCAAAAATAATTTGTTAGAAAAAAATAAAATTAATTTGAAAGAATAAAACCTCAAGAATATCAAAGAAACTAATAAAAAAATGTAAAGGAAGGATGTTTACTAGGACCAGATCTTAAACTATATTATAAGGCAGTAATTATCAAAATTTTTTAGCACTGACTAAGAAATGAAAAGGTAGATTAATGGAACAGAGTAGACATACAATTTATAGCAACAAAAAGACTATAATAACTTTCTATTTTTATAAATGTAAAGACTTAAATTTGAGAGATAAGAATTCATTACTTGGTAAAAATTGTTGGGAAAGCTGGAAAGCAGTCTGGCAGAAATTGGGCATAGATCATTATCTTACACCATTTACCAAAATAAGGTCAAAATGGAAACATGACTTAGATATAAAGAGAGATATTACAAGAAAATTTGAAGAATATAGAGCATATTACCTATCAGAATTATGGATAGGTGAACAATTTATGAATAAATAAGAGATGGCAGTGTGAAGTGTAAAATAGATAATTTCAATTACATTAAATTAAGTAGTTTTTGTACAAATAAAACATATGTAGCCAAGATCAGGAGGAAAGCAGAAAATTGGGGGAAAATTATAAAGTTTCTCAAATAAAAGTCTCATTTCACAAAAATATAAAGAACTTTGTCAGATCTATAAGAATATAAATTATTCCCCAGTTGATAAATGGTCAAAGGATGTGCTAACAGGTACTTTTCCAATGAAGAAATCAAAGCAGTTTATAGTCATATTAAAAACAATGCTCTGAATCATTATTGATTAGAGAAATGCAAATTAAAACAATTTTGAGATATCATTTTTATACCTATCAAATTGACTAATATGTTTGAAAGGAGAAGCAACAAATGTTGGAGGAGATTTGGAAAAACTGGGAGACATTCACTGTTGGTGGAATGATGAACTAATTCAACCATTTTGAAGAGCAATCTGGAATTATGCCCAATGAGTTATTAAACTGCCGGTATAACCTTGGACCCAGTGATACCGCCACTAGGTCTGTTTCCCAAGATGATTAGGGGAAAAGAAAAAAAAATAACTTTATTTTCTAAAATATGTATAATAGCTCTCTTTGTAGTGGCAAAGAACTAGAAATTTCAGGGATGTGCATCAATTGGGGAATGGGCAAACAAGCTACAGTACATGATTGCGATGGAATACTCCTGTGCTAAGAAATGATGAGCTTGATGATCTTAGAAAAGTATGGACAGACTCGAATTAAATAAGCAGAAATAAGAGAATATTGCATACAGTAACAGAAATATTGTTTTAAGAACAACTTGGGTGACCAAATCATTTTGACTATTATTCAAATTAAGTACAAAGGATCAATGATAGAAGATGGTATCTGCATCCAGGGAAGGAATTGGTAAATAAAAGTATGTAATAAAATGATTTAACATGTATATGTATATGTATATATACATATATATGCATACATATATATGTGTATGCACATATATATTTATCTAATGGTAGCCATATTTAAGGTGAGGGAGGAAAGAAAAAAGGGAAAAAACAGAAAGTTACATGATAATTTTATTATATATTTAAAAGGAATAGCAAATTGTACATAATAGATTTGCAGTTTCAGGTGCAGTTACCCTTTTTCCCATTCTCTTATCTTATGGAAAAGCTTGTTTTATTTCTTAAGTTCAGAATAATAAAAAAAGAAATCTTTCAACTTTCTATAATTTATTTCCCTTAATTTATGAGCATTTATTGAAGTATTAAGCAAAAGATATCTTGTATAAATGATCCTTTTATTTTTATGAAATGTTCATAAAATTTTATATCTTTTGTGTTAATTTCTTTTAATTAATTTCATTTAATAATTTGGTCATTTTCATAGTCAGAGGACTCTCAAAACTTTAGTGAGACTGCAGTGATAGAATCAGGTTGATGTAGGAACACTGGTCAATGATGCTACTTTTGTTTGGAATTTAATTATTGCAATGAAATTACAATTATGGAATTGGATGGAGGATTTTTCTGTTGGTTAGATTACATGGAAGATGATCTAGGATTGTATTTCCAGTCTAGCTGATAATTGACCTAAATCCTACTGGTAAATAGAAAAATGAAATAACTTTCTATGAAAGTGAATTATTTTCTGTTTTTTGTGAGCCATGAAAGAGATGTTTTAGAAAAAATAATCATTGATGCTGAAAAAATTATTTAATTTTTCAATTTTTTCAGTAAGATTTAAGGTAGAAATGTGGGCAGTGATGATTACATTGCTGTATCCATTCCTGTTTTCTTGTTCCAGTTGTCCACAGGAAATTGAAGCTGAACATCTAGCAGGGAATAGATCTAGCTATAGTTGAAAAGTTGATTTCTTTTCCTCTTCCCTAATTTTTGGCTCTTCTCATCCTTTTCAGGGTCCCTAAAAATATCAGGGCCAAATTTAGACCCCCCTGAAAAGGTAAGACATCTTCCCTGTGCTGTGATCACACTGAACTTTTTTTCCAAGTTCATTTAGCCCCAGCTCCTCCCCAGTTTTGGTTTCAGTTGTTGGCACCCCAATGCTGCACCCACTTTACAGTGTATCATTTAGAATGTGAACTCCTTGAGGACAGGGACTGAATTTTTTGTTTTTCTTTACACATTCAATGCTTATTTCAGTGCCTGGCATGTGGTATTTGCTTAATAAATGCTTATTGGCTGTCTGGACAAAGGATGAGTGTTTAACTTGAATGAAGCTCCCCTTTGTGGTGGTTCAATTAAATTCTAAAGCCGTGTCTTAAGGATCTGCTATGGAGACCTTGATCTGAGTTCCAGCTGTGCCTCTTATTAGGTATATGATATTGAGCAACTCACTTCTCTGGAACTCAGTTTTTTCATCTATAAGATGGTGACATTGAACGAGGTGTTCTCTCAGGTTCTTTTCAAGGTCTATGTCTTATGCAACTAAATGGATCTAGAAGTACATTTGATGTAAGAATACATTTAATTTTTAAAATTTTATTTATTTTTAGCATTCATTTCTAAAAATTGAATTCCAAATTCTCTCCTTCTCTCCTCCTCCTTCACCCATTGAGAAAGCAAACAATATATTAATTATACATAACACATTTAATTAAAAACCATATGAAATAATTCATTTTCCCTGAATGCATCAAATATATACAGTATTTCATGGATTACCAAAGGTCTCCAGTGATTTTACTAGATCATCTATTGAGGACTCATGGAAAGGAGCTGTCAAGAATTGAATCATGGAGGGGCTGGGATATATACATATACACACACATATGTGTGTACAAAATTACATATATATACATATATTTATATACGACAAAATGTATAAGCATATCTATACATGTACAGAAGTGTCTATCTCACAATATATGTATACATACATATATATCTTCCATAGATACTATATATAGAGAGGTATAAAGTGTCCAAGTAATGAACTCAGCAATATAGAATATACGTTTTCCTCCTAGAGTATGTATGGAGCTTATTATCCAAGATCAACCAAAGTAAGTTTTGAAGGCTCATCCTCAGTAGTTTGGCCACTAGGTAATGATTTCTTGGTTATGACATCTTACAGAACCAAGAAAAATATGGCTTTCAGTCATGTTGAATCTCCTTCCAAATTCACTGGATTAGTAGTGAAATAAGCAAAAAGTTGCTAGGAATCACACAGCTTTTCAATCTCTGTAAATATCAGCTGTTTTCAATTTGGGATCTTAAAAAATTACAGATGAATTAACATAAAATTGGAAGAATTGAAATCTATCAGTACTGCTAATTTCAAGAAGAAAACTAGAAAACAAAATGATGTTTCAATTAAATAGAAGGATGGGCCTTAGATTCTCCTTGGAGAGGAAAACAAAGACATTTGTAGCTTTGCTTTCACTGTATGCCTGAAAACAATCTCATCATCCTTTACTCATAATAAGCATAGAAAGAAAGATAAAGAAGAAAACTGCATCTTATTGCAACAATGACTGCTGTAAAAGTAGAAGTCTGCTAGGGATTGGATGGAACCCTCTAAACTAAGTCAATTTATATTTGGGTACTCAATGACATTAATGCAAGGAAAGGGACATGGGAGGATGGCAAAAAAAGTGTGCTGGAAAAAATATGATCCAGGTGTAACAAATATACCTGAGGCAGCTACCTGGAGAAGTGGATAGAGTTCTAGGATCAGAATCAGAGAGATTTGTCTTCCTGAATTCAAATACAAAATCAGGTACTTGCTGATTGTGACCCTGGGCAAATCACTTAACCCTGTCTGCCTCAATTTCAGCTGTAAATGAACTGAAGAAGAAAATGGCAAACCATTCCAGTATTTTTGCCAAAAAACACCCCAAACCCAAATGGGGTCATGAAGAGTTGGAGATGACTGAAAATGAATGAACAAACAAAACATAAGAAACAAAATGTGCATATAGATTACTTGGAAACTTTCTATCCATATTTTATGAATACTTTCTCCAAGAAAAGACTTATGAGGACTTGTTAATGGTTAGGACCAACTAAAAATACCCCCAAATAAAATGACTTTATCTTAACTGAAAATAGTGTATTAGTCAATCAACATTTAGTAAGCACCATCCGTGTACTGAACTCAGTGTTGAGGGTAGAAAATAAAAAATGAAAACAAGAGAGCTCATTTTAGGGGACATTTTGTGTAAATAAATATATACAAAATAAAGTGTAAAGTGTACCTATCACGTAGGGAGAATCATCATGAATGGCTTCTTATAGAAATGTTGCTTAAATTGGGACTGGAAAGCAAAAGGTGAGTTGGGAGTACATTCCAAGTGTGGGTGACAGCTAGTGAAAGGTAAGGAGAAGGGTAATGGAATATATAATACGCAAGACTTGGTAAGAAAGCCAATTGGTTTGGACTTTAGGTTGTCAGAAGAGGCCCAATGTATAATGAGGTTGGAAGATAGGTTGGGGTCAGGTTGTGAAGGACTTAACAAGCATAAGGAGAAGCTCATATTTGATTCTAGAGGCAATGAAGAACCACTGGAGTCTATTAAATTATGAATGATGTGATCAGATCACTTTAGGAAAACCACTGTGGTAGCTGTTTAGAGGACAGAAGAGAAAGAAAAGAAGGCATTGAAGTAGGGAAGAAAATTGGTTGCCTGATGCTTTAGTGGATAAATGAGGTGGAAAGCTAGAATTTGGGTGGTGGTCATGTGAGTAGTGAAAAGGGGAAAGATGCAAGATACATTGTGGAAGAAGAAATGAACACTGTTTGGTATATGATTAGATAACATGGAACAAGGGAGAAGAGGAGCCAAAGATAATGCCCAGGTTGCAAACTTGGGTAACTGGGAGAACGTTGGTTTCCTCAACTGAAATAACAACCTTCTGAAAGGCTTTTGGGGAAAGACAATGAGTTCTGTGTTTGATATCTTGAGTTTGAGATGTCTGTGAAGTGTCCAATTTGAAATATCCATCAAGTGATTGGAGATGCAGGCCTGGATCTCAGGAGAGAGGTGAGGATTGTATATGTAGAGATGGGGATCATCTGCATTGATATGATCATTGAATTCATAGGAGAAGTTGAGGTCAGTGAGAGAGTTTATAAAGAGAGGAGAAGATCTGAAACAACCTTTGGAAAATTCAACATTGGAGGGCTTGATATGAATAATCAACCAAGAAAGAAGACTGAAAAAGTATGGTAGAAGAGGTAGGATGTGAACCAGGGGAGAGAAGTATCACAAATACCCACACAGAAGAGAGTATCTAGGAGGAGAGTGTAGTTCATAGCATCAAATATGGTTGGTTTAAGCGAATAAAGCTTGAGAAAATATCATTTAATGATCAAGAGATCTGTAGAATTTGGGAGAAAACAATTTCACTTGAACGATCAATTTAGAAACCAAATTGCAAGTGATCAGGAAGAGAAGAAGTGGAAGTAAACGGTGTAGACAGCGTTTCCTAGGAGTTTAATTGTGAAAATAAGATGAGCTATAGGATGATAGCTGGAAGAGATAGTAACATCCAATCAAGAGTATTTTTGGGGGCTGAATGAGACTTGGGCTTGTGCATAAGCAGACTGGCAAGAAGGAAAAATTTGAAGATTAAAGGGACAGGAGGTGTTTGTGGGGGAAAACTGCTGAAGAAAACAGTTTATCAAGACATCTATCCATCTATATCTGTTTCTCTCTAACGACTAAAATTAAGGATTTTGTCAACTCTTCACCAAATTCTTGTACCTCTAAACACTTCACCACCACAAAGATATTGCTGGTGCAGATAATTTGCTTATACTTATCACAAATGTTTCAAACAAGATGACCAGATACCCCATAAATTTCAATATTTCTTGTTGCTTTTGGGTGTAGGATGAAACCAACTTTGCCAATTTATTTTTTCCTTTCAGAGAAACCATGAACTATTCTTTTATTTAGGCAATACATTTACTTCAACATTTAACAGGGTGAGCATAGTTCCTTCCTTAATGGAACTTGTATTCTAGGAGATGAAAGACAATAGGGGAAAAACCTGTACCCCAGACATCAATTTGGGAACTATTTAAAATGCATTGCACTAAATACAGCCTTCAATTCTACATTAATATTTTACTCAGTGAAAGAGAGAGGAGTATTAAAAGGTTGTTCTTCCCTTTAGAGGGGTGAGGGATACCTGCAAATGATTAAAAAATGCAAGAATAGGACAAAGTATTTATGGATGATCACAACACTGGTTCATCTACTCCATAGGATCCAAAGCTAGCAGCAAGCTTTTAATTAATGCTGAGTTTTAGCTCCAAAATATAGCTTCTATTGCAGGAACTTTGACTAGTTCACAAGACTGTGTCAGGTTGAAGCCTACTGGAGACAGTTAAATGGTTATAGGTGTGGAGAATAAAGGCAAGGGGAACCAGGGAGTCCTTTTTCAATGATCCAATGCTTATTGAAAAGGCATACTGTTTTTAAAATAATTTATATTGATATTTTCTCTTTATTATATCCTTATAGTATTCCATGTCTCCTCTCCATCTCCCCTGCAAAAATCATCCCTTATGACAAATATAGTAATAATTTTAGAGACAAGAAATGTTAGCATAATTGATCAATACATTGTCTGAGTCTGAAAACATGTGTAATGTGTAACACCTGTGGACCTCACAGCTATGAAAGGCTAGGTTGGGAATATCTTCTCATATTTCTTTATCTGAGTCCTGCTTCCACTTTATGATTTTGTTGCATTTACCTTTAATTTTTGGTGGGTCATTGTTCTTTTCACTTACATTGCTGTAGTTACTGGGGCAGCTAAGTGGTGCACTGGATACAGCATCAGTGCAGGAGTCAGGAGGACCTGAGTTCAAATCTCAACTCAGACACTTGACACTCAGTAGCTGTGTGACCTTGGGCAAGTCACTTAACCCTAATTGTCTCATCCTGGGTCATCTCAAAACCATCCTGATGAGTATCTGGTCACTGGATTCAGATGGCTCTGGAGGAGAAGTGAGGCTGGTGACCTGCACAGCCCTCCCTCACTCAAAAACAAAGTAAAGTGCAAGTCATGTCATTTCTCTGATGGCATGGTCTTCTTTGGCAATGAAGGACAAGCACACACATAAAAGCTGTAGTTACTATGCATATTGCTTTCTTGACTCTGTATCATTGCATCAGTTCATGTAGATCTTTCCATACTTTTCTGTATTCATCACACATGTCATTTGTTTATGGTAAAATACTATTCCATTATATTCATGTACCAGAATTTGTTTAACTCACCTGTCCTCCTCCCCAATTAATGGACATCTACTTTGTTTCCAATTCTTAGGCATCATAAGTAGTACTACTATACATATTTTGGAGTATGTGGGGGACTTTATTATTTTTGATGATGCCTTCCTTGGACTCCAGGGATGGGTTCTCTAAGTCAAAGGATATGAACATTTTAGTCTATGTTAACAATTTAAAATTGCTTTCCAAAATGGCAGTACCATTTCACAGCTACACTAAAAATCTATTTGCAGGGTATGAGGTGAAACCTCAGAGGTTATTTTTTTATTTGCATGTCTCTTAATATTAGTTGTTGGAGTATTTTTATGTGGTTGTGAATAATTTTCACTATTTTCACTTCTATTTTTCACTTCTATTCTATTCACCTCATTTCTTTAACCATTCATCTATTGGAGGATGATTATTAGTTACAATATACACACATATATGTATATATATTAACTGTTTACACATTTTGAATATTGTTATCAGAGAAATTTGATACGAAGTATGTTTTCCCCAATGGACAACTTCCCTTCTTATCTTTGATGCATTAATGATTTCTGTGCAGAAACTTTTCATAATCAAAGTAATCTATTTTATCTTCTCCTTTTGTTTGATTAAGAATGCATTCATGAAAGGACTTATACGAACTGATTAAAAGTGAAATGAGCAAAACTAGAACACTGTATACAATAACAGCAATATTGCTTGACTATCAAGTATGAATGACTTAGCTCTTCTAAGCAATACAATGATCCAAGATAATAACAAAGATTTCATGATGGAAAATGCTGTCCACATCTGTAAGCACAAGCCAAGTGAGATTTTATCGTTGTTTTGGAGTTCAGTTTCCTAGGCTCAGGCTAAATTGTACACCTCTGAAGAATTAATCTCCTTTGAACCCTGATAATTCACAGCTGTGCTGAGTCACTTAGGTTTCACGCCATCTGACTCTGCACTAATCAGGGGCTGAGTCTTTGATATATATTCTGGGCATTAGCATCTTGCTTTAGGGTCTCACTCATGAGAAAGACCTGTTGATTCCCTGCACAGGACTCTGAGTAGCCATTTATTAAGAGCTGCCTCCCCCAACTACTCAGATGCTGGTATTCTCCCAGTCTGGTGGTATGTGCAGGTGGTTGTATTAGTTCTTTCAGAGAGTTGGACCCATATTTGTTAAATCTCTGTACTAATTTCTCTGCTTGTATTTTTTACGCTCACTTCTTTCCACCTATCTGTAATTAAAGTAAGATTGTTGACCCCTTTAAAATTGTCTTTCCTTTAGAAAAAAAAAGGTCAAAGAACCTGTGCTAGCAGGTCATCCTGGAGGTTCTAGGGTGCTCGCTAATACAATACCAAAGAAAGAATTGATGGATTTTGAATACAGATCAAAACATATCATGTGCATTTTATTTTTTTCATGTATTTTTTCCCCTTTTGATCTGTGTCTTCTTTCACATGACTAATATGGAAATGTGTTTTACATGATTGCACATATTTAGCTTCTATAAACTTGTTTACTTGTTTAGAAAGAGGAAAGGGGAGGAAGGGGGAAAATGTGAAACTGAAAATTTTTGAAAATGAATGATAAAAATTGTCTTTACATGTAATTGTAAAAAATACTATTAAAAATGAATATATCTATTAGTGAACTGATCTAAACAAAGACTCAGCAGCACCACTCCTATTCCAAATAGATCAAAGAAAAGGGAAAAGGAACAATTTGTGCAAAAATAAAATTTATAGTTTTTTTATTGTAGCAAAGAATTGGAGATTATTGGGGTTCCGATAGGGAAAGATTTGAAGAAATTGTAGGTATATGATTGTAATGGGATATTATTATGCTAAATTATGCTAAAATAAATGACAAGCAGGATGATTTCAGAATAACCTGGAAATGCAAAATGAAGTGAATAAAACCAGAACATTCTATATCATAACAACAATATTTTACAATGATTAACCGTGAATAACAACTATTCTCAGTAAAACAAACAGGCATATTTTAACTCCTTTTTATTATCTTTTTTCTTTAACTCCTTTTTTCATCTCTTCTTGCTGCTGCTAGCATTTCCAGAACAATATCAAATAATGGTGAGGAGAGTGGGCATTCTTGCTTTACTCATATTTGTTGGGAAAAAAATTCTTAGTGTGTTCCCATTGAATATGATGCTTGCTTTTGGTTTTAGATATATACATTTTATAATGCTCTTAAAATGTCACTTTATTCTGAAACTTTTTGTCTTAAAAGAGTGTTATCTTTTGCCAAAGACTTTTTACTCATTTATTGAGCTGATCATGTGGTTTTGAATTTTTTGGTTTTTATTATGATTGGTTATTGTTTTTCCAGTGTTATACTATTCTTGCATACCTGGTATAAATCTTACTTATTCATAATGAATGATTTCTTGGATAAATCATGGATAAATCTTGGATGAATAAATGTTATTTATTTGGTAGAACTGTTTAAAAATCTCTAGTCAATATTCACTAATTATATATATATATGTATATATATATATATAGGCATATATTTTCTTTTCATGTTTTATCTTTCCTTGGTTTAATTATTAGGACTATATTTGTCTCATAAAATGATTCTGGTATGATTTTTCTTTCTCAATTTCTGAGAATAATTTTTCTAGTATTATTACTAACTTTTTTTTAAAAGTTTGATAGAATTCTCCTTTGAATTCATCAGTTACAGGAATTTTTTCCTTTGGGCATTCCTTTATAGCTAGTTATTCCCTTTTTTGAGATAAAATTATTTAAAATCTTTATCTGGTCTTCTGATAGTTTGAATACTTTATATTTTTGAAGTATTCCTGTATTTCTTTTGTGTTTTTTGAGCATATAACTGTACATGATATGTTCTGATTATTCAATTTATTTTTTTCTGATTCTGCTGGGATTCTCCTTTTACACTGCACCTCACTCTTAAAGCGTTGCCAATTACTGCAGATGTCAGAAAGAACACCGTCCCATTTTAGAGCACCACCCCACTGATCTACAATCTCTCTTTTTGACCATTGTCCCCTACACTTTTACCTGAAAGTCTTCTCCCTGGATCCGTGTTTTCCCATCTTCTACGTTCCAGTTGCTTCTAGGGATTCCATTTCCCCTCCTCCCAGAACAAGTATATTTTTCAGGCATCAAATCCCCCAGGAATCATTCAGCGTAAGGTTATCATCTCCCTTCACCAATAGCATCATTCATCAGTGGAGCTTCCTTCCAGTTTCAAAGTAAAACCTCCTTCATTTCCTCCAGTTTTCAATTTTTCTTCTCCCCTCACCTACTATCCTGTAAACTCTTCCCTTTCTGAGACCAGAGAGGTTATGCTACCTTAACTGAGGTCCCTTGATTTCACTTTGCCATATCACATCCTCTTATTCCAAATCCTTCATTTCATGTCCCTTTCAATGTCCTAATTTAGTCCCACGAAATAACAATTCACCTGTAGTCAGGGTGTCACCAGATTCTGTTCATAATGCCCCCTGTCCACTGTTATCTCTACCATATTTATGCATTTGCCTCTGTTTCCTGTGTACATTTAGAAAAAAGTCTCTTACTGGTCTTCCTGTTATCACTCTGTTGCCTTTTCTGCCTTCATTTATCCATTTCTCCTGCATTTCTATTGTTTAGATGCAAATAATCTCTTCAGTTCTGGTTTTCTTTCTGAAAATATTTCAAACTTTTTATGATTGAATATTCATCTTTTGTCCCCTGTTATTAGGTTCAGATTTGTAGGATAGTTCGCTCTGAGCTGCATCCTAAACTCCAGTGCTCTTCAGTACACATTATGTTGAACAAAAAAATGCAAAAAAGAAACACATCATTTTTCTTTTCTCCTTTTTTGAGCAGTGCAGAACAGTGTTATGTCATTTGAATGGTTTTCCCCATCGCATTTGAAAGTCTTTCTCCTGATTCCTGAAAATTGTTAAATTTAACCACTAAATATTCTGAAGATTTTAGTAGTATTTATTCAGAGATGCCTGAACTCATTTAATAGATTTAAAAGTCATATTTCCTTCTGTTGCTACTGTTTCTCCTGTTGATTAACCTGTACATGTTCAAGGTCTTTAAGATTTTGTCTTGCTGGAATCTTTGGTACTTTCAGTCTTCCCTCCCCCCACCTTATTTTCTTTATTGCTTGCTACTGACTCTTCTCCGATTGTAGTTTCCTTAGGGGCTGGACTTCAAAGGGTCTCAGCCTCTTCCCACAATAGCCAATTTATGGTTCTCCAGTCTAGATCTCTGCCCCAGATGACTTTTGGATGGTAATAACTTGATCCATCTGGATACTGTGCTTTTCCCTTAGGCTTGATGGAGCACTGCACAGCTCCCCATATGTACAGTGTCCTGTCCCAGTAACCTCTCACGCTCCCTCTTTTCTTTAGCTCTGGCTTCACACTAGCAATTCAGAGCCTTCTGGAACCAACAGATAAGAATATGCTGGCACCAGAGAATCATAGTCTGCTTTCCTTGGCACTGGCAATTCCTAATTTCTCTGGTATTTGAAATTCAGAATCACTAGAATTCAGAACTTTGCAGCATTGGTGCTTCTGGATTGCAGCCTCCCATAATCTTTTGCTGCTGAAGAGCTGTGGCCAAGCTGGCTGTTGAGGCCTGAGGGAAGTTCGATAACTTGTAGTCAGAGTTCATATGGGATATCTACAGCGCTGAAAGAGAAAGGGAGGTGTAGAGGGTATTTTGATGTTAGCTTGTGAGACATCCTTGGGTTTGCTAATGAAGCCTTTCTATTGGCAGCAAGGGAGAAGAGGGGGTGTTCTGAATAACTGCAGGGTCAGTCAGTATCGCTTCCAGGTTTGTTTGTTTTTTTGCTAAAGACTGAAATATATATATTAAAAATAGAGAATTTTCATTTTCAGAATGTCATATGAAAGATTTTAATCTTATATGAAAAGTTTATATTTGACATCACTGGGTCACACCAAACCAGAAGTGACCCACTTCTCCTTCACTCGATGTTGCTTCTGCTCAGTCTCTGGCTGGGCAGGAGCTGTAGAGTTGGTGTTGGCAGGTTTGTTGTTTTTTAGACCTTCTTTTGGATTCTTGGTTCCTAGACCATGGAAACAGCTGAAGTTGCTTTATCTTTCATGTCTTCTTCCTCTTTTGTGGAGGTTTAAGAGGTCATGGGGATAAGAGAAAATGTCTATTTCACCATCTTCTTGCTCACATAACTCAGATCTCTCTGAAACAGGTTTTGAAAAGGTATATTTTTAAATGAAGAAATTTGGTTTTGGAAAGTGGTGTCCACATTTTAAACTGAGTAATGGCAGGAGACTAGATATAATTGAATAAAGACACTAAGCAAATCATGATGACATAGAAGAATTTTTAGAACTTTTTTTTTCAAAAATCCAATTTCTGAGCACAGCTTAGTCACTAAATAGTTTTGAAATTATAGCATATCTATGTTAATGTTTGCCAACTCATACTCGATCAGTCACCAGTGAATCAAGTTCCTCTAGGTTTATGCAGAATGATTATTTTTGCATGTGTGAATTCTCTAGGTTTCCATGAAATAAAACCTTTTTCAATTGAAAAATCTTTTGGTCTCAATCTTTCAGACACTTCACACCTGTTACTTACAGCATGTGGGATAAGGCACAGATGGACAAATACATTTTTTCCTGACTGACTCTTTTTTATCATTTTATACGGAAATTTTCTGAATAACAGGTTCATCCAAGGATAGCAAGATTATTCCATTGATAGATAATCATAAGCTTCAACCCAAGTATACAAGGTTTGTGTCTACCTGGAGATATTTTGATTCTTTCTATTTCTTGGTGTTGCATATTGTGAACCTATCAATCAAGGTGCTATTCAGAGTAAGAAATATTATATCCAAATGAATTTCATGAGAAAGTTGAACCATTTTAATGCTGTATTTTTTCTTTCATTTTAACATGAAGCATGTTTTTCTTTAATCACTGGGCATACTTGTAATTCTTCTCAAAGACAAATGTTTAGGAGGAGTTTAGAGATAAATATGCTCCAATAGCATGTCAAAGATATCCTCTTTTGAGGAAATTTACAAATTTTAGTCTTTAGAGAAAGTCTGACCTCAAGTAGTCTGCACAAATTCTTGAAATAGTGAGAGTTTCTGCTCCTTCACACCATCAAAATACTTAGTTTAAGTGAGATAGAAGAGCATGCATTAGCTGCTGGGGAGATGCCAGGGGTTGTTGGTATTAGTGATGCAGGATTCATCTGCTTGATGGTACTGAAAAGTCAAGTGATCTGGATGGCAATAGCAAAGGAGACTATATTTTTCTGGAGGGTAAGAAAATCATTTAGGAGAAGACTACTTCAGCTTTTGAATTAGGAATCAATTTTGCAAAAAGACAGCCAGAATATGCTACTGAATAGTCCCAGACTGTAACAAACATTTTACTCATTATTTTTTTAAAAATTCAAATGGCCAAAAATTTAGCTATCAAGAAATTTTCATCTCTATGCCTCTTATCATCACCATCTTCAGCAAGTTACACTAATGTATGCCCATTGAGATGATCTTGAATTATCAAAGGAAGATTAATATTATTTTTGTGCCTTCATTGAAGAAGGCAGGGAATTGCATGTTTCAGAAATATTTCTGTCTAGACTGAATTTAACTAAAAATATGCTTCCAATAAAAAGGCTAACTCAATTTTCTGAAAAAAAAGTTTGTCAGCTATGATTTTACTCTAAAAGCTCAGTTCACCCCTCTAAAGTAGTCAGTCAGGATTAGAATTCCAACAACTTTCTTTAGTTCTTAACAAAATAATTATGTATATTCTCCTGCTTTATAAATTATATTTCTAACTGTTGAGGGTACAGAAAACTTTTCTTCTCCCACTCTTTCACTTAGTTTTTCACACATTTAAATGCACAGACATATATGAGGGTGTTTAAAATATGTTCTTATAAATTCAGAGGAGGCAGTTAGAGAGAAAAATAGCTAGCATTTGAATGATATAGGTAATAGCTAAACACAGAACATGACTCATCTACATGGCAGTAGAGAATAGTTAGAAAATTAATGAATTATGCTCATTTCTCACTTCAAATAAACAAATTGTTTACCTAGCCTATGAGATTCAATTACAGATCATTAGTGAATAATCATATTTGCATTTCATGAATATATCTGCATTTTATATATCTTACATTTCATTTATGGTGAAAATATCTCTGATTGAGGTATAAAGCAGGATTCAAGAATGCCTATACTATTGCTTCATTACTCTACTTGCTCCCAGAAAAGATCTGAAGAAAGGATAAGATAATATTTAACATCAAGCATGCAAATATAAACAGAAAATTTGTCCATGAATTTATATTTTCTCGTTCATCTATTAGCTATCATTTGACATATATATATGTATGTATGTATGTATGTATGTGTATATATATATATATATATATATATATATATATATATATATATATATATATATATATATATATACACATATGCCCTAGATAAAGACTGATTGGGACCAAGGTCCCTACCAGAAAAGAATAACAAGATCCTCTAATTAGTGGTCTTCATACACCTCTCTTTGAAACTGTTGTCACTCAGTAGCATATGACTTGTAGTACCTATGATTCAACACTAATAATCTTAATAGCTAACATTGATATAGTGCTTACTATGTGCCAGGCACTGTGTTAAGTGCTTTACAATTATTATGTCATTTGATTCTCGTAACAACTCTGAAAGATGGGTGCTATTTTTTCCCCATTTTACAAATGAGGAAACTGAGGAAAACAAAGGTTAAATGACTTTCCGGGGTAACACAGCTAGTAAATGTCAAATTTGACGTTAAATTTGAACTCAGGTCTTCTTGACTCCAGGCCCAATTGTACCACTTAGCTAACCTTACTCAATTTAACTTGTCTCAACTCAACTCAACAATGGCCTAAATTTCTATATGGGAAGTGATCCCTGGAGGAATACCAATAAAATTCTAGACAGAAAGCAAAATAATCCTAATGAGAAGGAAATGAGGGTGTTCCTTAGAGACAGATAATTTTTAAAAGACATTCAAAAAATCAAGATTAGGTAATAAAGGATCTGGTATAGTACTTCAGAATAGGGGGAAGACAAATGTCCCAGTTTTGAGAAAAGAGTAGTCAATGAACTCGACCTAGCTTCCTGTCAAAAATCTATACCATATAATGAAAGAGATGTTTAGCATATACAAAGAAAGGCAAATGGTCACAAAGAGTCAGCATGGGTATAAAAGAAAAGTCATGCTAAACTAACCTTATTTAATTTTGTGATGGGATTGTTAAACAGATATGTTGATCAAAAATGTCTATTTCTCACATTATGACAGTTCGATCTGGTCTGCACATCCTGCAAGTCTCCACATTTTTCATGAGTTGCCCAACATCCTTTGGCATACTATAAACATATAACAAATAACATATTCCATGTAGGAATATAAACAGTTCAGCTTTATTGAGTTCCTTAAAACTTCTCTTTCCTGTTTATCTTTTCATGCTTCTCTTGATTTTTGTATTTGAAAGTCAAATTTTCTATTTGGCTCTGGTCTTTTCAACAAGAATGCTTGGAAGTCCTCTATTTCGTTGAATGAGTTGAGACAAGTTAAATTGAGTAAGGGCAGCTAAATGGTACAATGGATAAAATTGGGCCTGGAGTCAAGAAGACCTGAGTTCAAATTTATAGTCAGACATTTACTAGCTGCGTTACCCTGGAAAGTCATTTAACCTTTGTTTTCCTGGAAGCAGGGCTGGGGTCAGATCAGTTCCCTTCTTACCCACATGAAATAGATTTCTCACTGAAATTTGAAGCTGTCTTTGGCATATTTGAGTTGAGAAATCTGGGAACCACAGCTGCTACCCGTGATTCAGTGTCCTGAAGCCTGCTCCAGTACTGTCTGTGCCATGGGACCAAGGTTGGGCTTCACTCTCCTCTGAGCCCAGTGTGAAAGACTTTTCCTGTCGGCTTTCCAGACTGTCTTGGGCTGGAAATCTCTTTCATGCTGGCATTTTGTGGCTTTTGCTGCTCTAGAATTTGCTTACAGTCATTTTTTACAGATATTTTATGGGCTATGGGGGTAGAGCTAGAGCAAATCTGTCCTTCTACTCTGACATCTTGACTCTGCCACTTCCTTGATCATTTATTATAATGGAAATTCTTTTCAGTTATAGTTTGGATCACATGATTGTTAAAGTTCTGTACAACTATGATTCTGCTCCCATTTCTAATTCATGTTATTACAGTGAAGGGTTTACTCGAATAGAAAACACTGTTTGCGTTGTATTCACGTCACCTAGGCTTAATTAAAGCACAGTGGTTGGTTCATGCAACCCTAAGCAAATACAATCATTTATCTAGGGTCCCATTCTTGAATTGCAGACGTGCCACCCAGAAGGAAAAAAAACCCAGACCACAAATTGGTACCATATATCCAAGTTTCACTGTAAAATTGTGAAATCCTAATTAATGAATGTACTATTTATTTTTCACCATGACATTTCTCAAAAATATCTAGCTTCATTATCTCTAATATTAAAAATGTATAATATAACACTTTGGTTCTCTTTGTGTATGTGTTAAACTAGGATATCAGAATAAATTTTCAGATCATTAAATAATCTGAAGTTTGTCTTGAAACAAACACAAAAAAATTAATACCTTGAAGTCCATTCAGTGGTAAGGAAAAAAGTAGTCTAGATGGATTAGAAAGTTCAGACATTTTTCTATTTAATTTTAATTTTTTCAATTACATGAAACCATTGTAAGTATTCATTTAATGACATTTGACTTCACATTCTCTTCTTTCCACCCTCTGCTTCCCCCTCCTTGAGAAGGCAAGAGATTTGATATAGGTTATACCTGTGTAGTCATACAAAGCATTTGCATATTGACCATGTTGCAAAAAAAAAACAGAACCAAAAATTAAGAATAATAAAGAAAGTAAAAGTATGCTTCAATCTCCATTTTTCATCATAGGTCCTTCAGAACTGTTTTGCTGAGGATAGTTAAGTTATTCACAGTTGATCATAATATAGTATTGCAGTTATTGTATACAATGTTTCCCTGGTTCTTCTCCTTTTGATTTGCATCAGTTCATATAAATTTTCCATGGAGGAATTCAGTCAAAATTCTTGAATCTTCCTCATATATTCTTAACATTATTTTTTAAATACATTATTTATTTTTTCAGTTTTCAACATTAACTTCTACAAGAATTTGAATTCAAAATTTTCTCCCCATCTCTTCCAACTCCCACCCCAGGACAGCTTGCACCCCATCCATCCCTTCCTCCAGTCTGTCCTCCCTTCTATTACTCCCCACCTTGTTCCATTCCCCTCCCCTCAATTTTCCTGCAGAGAAAAATAAATTTCTATACTCCATTGCCTGTGCATCTTATTTTCCAGTGGTGTGCAAAATCAATTTTTAACGTTCATTATTAAAGCTTTGAGTTCCATATTCTCTCCCTTCCTCCTTCCCCACCCACCCTCATTGAGAAAGCAATCAATTCAATATAGGTCATACATGTGTAGCCATGCAAAATACTTCCATAATAGTTATATTGTGAAAAACTTGACATTTTCCTCTGTCATGTGTTGCACTCCATTTAGTCCATATTCTCCCTTGATCTATCCTCCCAAGTTTGTGTTTGCTTCTGATTATCCCTTTCCCCAATTTGCTATCCCTTCTATTATCTTCCCTCTCCTATCCCCATCCCCCTTGCCTTGCTGCAGTGTAAAATAGATTTCCATATCCAATTCAGTGTGTTATTCCCTCCTTAAGCCAAATCCCATTAGAGTAAGGCTCTCCCTGCTCTTCCCCCCCAATGTAAAAGCTCTTTCTTGCCTCTTTTATGTGAGATGGTTTGCTACATTCTGCTTCTCCCTTTCTCTTACTCCTAGTACATTCCACTCAATAGTAAATTTTATTTTTTAGATATTTTCCCTTCATATTCAGCTTACCCTCTGCTATATATATGCATATGTATATGTATATATATATATACACACGCACATATATATACACACAAATATGCGTACACATATATACACACATATGTGTGTGTATATATACATACATACATATATATGGTTGGTTGTTGTCCTTTGTCTTCAAGGAGGACCAAAATGACATCATCATTGTAAAGTGAAATTTCAGTGTGTCCAACTGTGGTTGATTAACCGATATGAGCTCGTAATGCTCTACCACAAGTTGGGCAAGGATATTGCATTTGAATATTTGGGGTGGATATCCCAAATTTGCACATCCTGCATTTACTTTGTACTGTCTCATTTATGTTTTGCTCAAAGAACATAGTAGCCTTTCTTATGTGGGCATGCCATGCTGAGTGGTCCTATGCCAGTGTCTCCTCTGTTGAACAGTCAAATCCAAAGTTGCTGAGAGACACTTTGAGAGTGTCCTTGTATCATTTCTTCTGGCCACCATGTGATCACCTGCCCCTTGCAAGTTCTCCATAAAATAGTCTTTTTGGCAAGTGTACATTTTACATTTGAACAATATGGCCAGCCCATCAGAGTAGTGCTCTCTGAAGCATAGTTTGAATACTTGGCAGTTCAGCTCAAACAAGAACTTCAGTGTCTGGTACCTTATCATGCCAGGTGATCCTCAGAATCTTCCTAAGACAGTTCAAGTGGAAGCAATTCAGTTTCCTGGCATGGCCCCGGTAGACTGTCCACGTTTCACATGTATATAACAATGAGGTCAGCACAACGGCTCTGTAGACCTTCAGTTTGGTAGTCTCCATTGTGCATGTCTATAAGGGTAAAGAAAATAAATTGTTCTGTGACAATCACAGGGGGAATCTCTCTCTTAGTCATTGCTGGCAAAATTTTTGCTAGAGTCCTCCTTAATAGACTAATCCTTTATCTGGAAGATGGGCATATATGTGAGAGCCAGTGTGGCTTAGGAAAGGGCTGAGGAACAGTTGATATGGTGTTTGCTGCCTGACAACTTCAGGAGAAATTCCAGGAGCAGAATAGAGGTGTGTATACAATATTTGTAGATCTGACCAAGGCTATTGACACTATTACTCGTAAGGACTTATGGAAAATTATTTCAAAATTTGGTTGCCCGGAGAAGTCCATCAACATTGTACATCAATTTCACGATGGCATGTTTGTCCGGGTTCTGGATAATGGACAAAGCTCTCTTGCCTTCCCAGTCACCAGTGGAGTGAAACAGGGCTCTGTGCTTGCTCCCATGCTTTCTAGCATGATGTTTTCAGCCATGTTGACAAATGCTTTCAATGAGAATGAACACGGTATCAAGGTCAGCTTACTGTTGATAAGTTCTTCAATTTGAAAAGGTTACAAGCCAAGACCAAAGTGGAGGGAGTATTGGTGCATGATCTTCTGTTTGCAAATGATTGTGCACTCAATGCAGCCTCTGAACCTGAGATGCAACAAAGTATGGATCAGTTCTCTGCTGCCTGTGCTCATTTTGGCCTAATGATTAACACCCAAAAAAACCAGGTGCTCCATCAGCCACCACCACACCAGTCACATGTGGAACCATCAATTACAACAAATGGAGAAGTTTTGAATGCTTACCTTGGTAGTGTACTTTCCAAGGAAGTACACATTGACAATGAGGTTGATGCACACATTTCCAGAGTGTTTGGGAGGTTCTGAAGAAAGGTTTGGAAGAGAAAAGGTATTAGAGGATGTATATATATATATGTGTGTGTGTGTGTGTGTGTGTACACATATATATATGTGTGTGTGTGTGTACACACACTTATAAACATATATAAAATATATACATAATAAATGTATATATAATAGAATATATATATATATATATATATATATATATATATATATATATATATATATATATATACACATACACACACATACCCATGGACATATACATACCTATAAAATATAAATATAAATACATAATAAATAAATATATTATAAATAAATGAATAAAATATAAAATATATATACATACATACCTATACACACCTGCACACACACATACATGCACACATTCTCTCTAACTTCCCCAATACTGAAAAAGGTCTCATGAGTTACAAAAATCATCTTTCCATGTAGGAATGTAAATAATTCAACTTTAATAAGTCCCTTTTACCTTCTCTTTTCTGTTTATCTTTTCATGTTTCTTTTGATTCTTGTATTTGAAAGTAAAATTTTCTATTCAGCTCTGGTCTTTTTAACAAGAACTTGAAAGTCCTCTATTTCATTGAAATTCCATTTTTCTCCCTGAAGTATTATACTCAGTTTTGCTGGGTGATTCTTGGTTTTAATCCTATCTCCTTGGATATCTGGAAGATCATATTCCAAGACCTGTGATCCCTAATCCTGTGTTATCCTAAACTTCAATTGTTTCTTTCTGACTGCTTGCAATATTTTTTCCTTTAATTTGGAATTCTAGAATTTGGCTACAATATTCCTAGGAGTTTTCTTTTTAGGGTCTATTTCTAGAGGTGAGTGGTGAATTTTTTTCCATTTCTTTTTTACCCTCTGGTTCTAGAATATCAGGGTAGATTTTCTTGATAATTTCTTGGAAGATGATGTCTAGGATCTGGTTTTGATCATGGTTTTCCATGACTTTTAAATTATTTTTCCTGGATCTCTTTTCCAGGTCAGTTGTTTTTCCAATTAGATTTTTCACATTATCTTCCATTTTTTCATTTTTTTGTTTTTGTTTTGTAATTTCTTAGTTTCGCATAAAGTCATTAACTTCCATCTGTTCCATTCTAATTTTTAAAGAACTATTTTCTTCAATGAGGTTTTTAGCCTCCTTTTCCATTTGATAATTCTTTTTAAAGCATTCTTCTCCTCATTGGATTTTTGGACCTCTTTTGCCAGTTGAGTTAGACTATTTTTAAATGTGTTATTTTCTTCAGCATTTTTTGGGGGGTCTCTTTTACCAATCTGTTGACTCAGTTTTCATGATTTCCTTGCATTGATCTCATCTCTCTTCACAATTTTTCCTCCACCTGTATTACCTGATTCTCAAAATCCTTTTTGAGCTCCTCCATGGCCTGAGCCCATTGCATATTTATTTTGGGTGTTTGGGAAACAGAAGCCTTGACTTTTATCTCTTGCCCTGATGGTAAACATTGTTCCTCCTCATCCAAAAGGATGGGGGAAAATACCTGTTCATCAAGAAAGTAACCTTCTATAATGTTATTTTTTCCCTTTTTGGGGCATTTTCCCAACCAATTACTTGACTTTTGGGTCCTTTGTCAAGAGTAGGGTATACTCTGGGGACCTATAAGTTCTCAGTTCCTCCAAGGTGGCACAATCAAGGGAGAGGAGTTTACTTCTCAGGGGCCTCCAGCTCTGCCATATTCCAGGACCATGCTCAGGGGTGAGATTCATATCAGCAGCTCAATTTCCCTAGGAACTTTAAGCTGAGCACTCAAACAATGGAAGCTGACTACTGCCTGCCTTGGCCACTGCCATGCAGCACCACCACACCACTGCTGCTGCTGCTGCTGCAGCCACTCCCACCACCTGGGGCCTGGGCTCAGGAAGGGCCCTACTCACTTGTCATGGAGGTGAAAAAGCCCTCTCTCTGACCCTTGAAGCTTTATTTGGAGCTTGTGGGTTGAGGCATCTGGGAACCTCTGCTGCTCCTGGGGATTCCCTCCCAAGGCCTTCTCTGGTCCTGCTCCTGATGGTGACATTCAGCCCAGGCTGGGCTGTGCTCTGCTCTGTGTCCAGTCCAACAGACCTTTCCCATCAGACTTCCAAGTCACCCTGAGCTGAAAATCTCCTCCACTCCATCTTTCTGTGGCTTCTGCTGCTTTAGAATTTGTTGAGAGTCATTCTTTACAGATATTTTATGGTCTGTGGGGGAAGAGCTAGAGTATATGCGTCTTTCTACTCCACCATTTTGGTTCTGCTCCCTCTATTCTAATTTTTAAAGAACTATTTTCTTCAGTGAGCTTTTGGACCTCCTTTTTCATTTGGTCAATTCTGGCGTTTTGGACCTCTTTTGCCATTTGAGTTAGTATATTTTGAAAAGTATTATTTTATTCAACATTTTTTGGGGCTCCTGTAGCAAGCTGTTGACTTCTTTTTCATGTTTTTCTTGCATCCCTCTCGTTTCCCTTCCCAATTTTTCCCCCACTTCTCTTACCTCCTTTTGAAAATCTTTTTTGAACTCTTCCACGGTCTGGAACCATTGCATGTTTTTTTGGAGGGTTTGGATGTAGGACCCTTGACCTTGCTTTCTTTCTCCAGTTGTATGCTTTGGTCTTTGTCATCTGAAAAGATGGAAAACAATATCTTTTCACCAAGAAAGTAACCTTCTTTCTCTTTTGGGGCATTTCCCCAGCCAATCACTTGACTTTTGAGCCCTTTATCAAGTGCAGACTATACTACTCCAGGCTCTGAAATATCTCTGGGGACCTGTAAGTTTTCAGTTTCTTTAAAGTGGTGTAGTCAAGGGATAGGTGTTTACTCCTCTACTGGCCTGTGCTCTGGTCTATGAGCAACCAAAAGCACTCTTTGGTGCCATGAAATGATAAGTAGTATTCCCTCTCCACAGCTTCCACCAGCTCCTGCACATCAGTGCTCCTCCTCACCCCAGAACCACCACTCAGGACTGATACCCAGATCAGCAACTCAATTTCCCCAGGGTCTGTAGATCAAAAGCTCCAAAAGTGGCTGCTGCTATTCCAGTGGCTACAGAATGTAGCCCTAGGGCTGGCGCTGGAGCCAGACCAAATTCCCCTCTCACTCAGGTGAAAGAGATTTTCACTGACCTTTGAAGCTATCTTTGACATTTTTGGGTTGCGAAATATGGAAACCGCAGCAACTGCTTATGTTTCTGCACCCTGAAGTCTGCTCCTCTCCCATCTGTACCAAAAAGGCCCACTCTGGGCTCTCCTCTGAGCCTGGTGTGATGGACTATACCTGTTGGCTTTCCAGGCTGTTTTGCTCTGGATATCTGCTTCACTCTGTCATTTCACAGCTTCTGCTACTCTAGGATTTGTTTAGAGTCATTTTTATAGGTATTTTAAGGGCTTTGGGGGAGACCTCCAGCAGGTCCATGCTTGCACTCTGTCATCTTAGCCCTAGTTCCATTCTTAACATTTTAAGGACACATCTGTTGAACATGGAACACGGATCATTGTATCTCCCTCATGACTACATTGTTTTGATGATATCATTTACTCTTCTTCACAGTTCTTTGTTTCAATAACTAAATTACATAATAGTAAGAGAGATTCATTGTAGCCTTGTCATTGAATTGATACTTTTCATCATGTTAGGTGAACAAATCTAATGGTACAGTAGAATGGCATAAAGGAATGGCCAATTGAATGGATTCCACTCTGATTTGATATACATAAAGCATATGATTCTGGATGATAGAAATTCCTGGGGAGATATACCGCAGTGTAGTGGATATGTTACGGCTCTGAGTTCTTGTTCAGCTCTAAATTAGTTGTATAGATTTGGTCTATGCATTCCCTTTCAATGGGTCTTAGTTTCTTTATATCTAAAATGACAATTATTGTATTTAGTGGACCTCATGGGACTATTGTGAGAAAAGTACTAGGCAAGTTAAGCCAATAGTATTCATTATCATGATTTTTGGCCCTTGGAGTCACTTCCACATCCCCTTCCCCCCATGCAAGCTGAGCCCCAGCTGAAGCAGAGAATACTAACAGAGATATTCAAGATAATACCATGCTCCTTCATACCTGAAGAACACTTAGTACACAAAAATTAATAAAGGATCAATCAGCTCCTTGCTGGGTAATTATATGGGGAGGAGGGAATCCACAAATCAAAAAACCACTATATTAACACAGAATGAAATATACCATAATTCTTAACAATTAGTCCTTCTGAACAGTATTTCTACCAGATTTCCTGTTAAAAGATACTAAAATAAACATGAACCTGCTTCTTTAGATTGTTATCTGTTGCCAGAATTTAAAAATGATAATAATTACTCTGATAGCAAAAATAACATTTTCCTTCTGAGGTTGAGAGGACTTAGAGAAAAATAAAAAGGGGAATTATCTCCAGCATCTTTAAATGAACACTTGTTCCCTTTTGTGTTAAATATTTATATTGATTTGTTCATGCTGTAAGGGACACAACACCACTTTTTTATTTAAATTATAAGAAAACCTCTTTTTTCTCTTTTAGCTGAAGATTATTAAAAATAGTCACTCGATATTGTATATGGAAGCATTTTGTTACCTTAATGTAGGTCATAAATCATATTTACATATATTTACTACAAGGCATTTTGAGTAGATATGGTGATACATCACAAGGAAGGAAAGCTGTTCAGAGCTAAATCTTGGTCCCCTCTTAATCTGACCAGGTCACTAATTAGCTATTTACTAGAAGCAGTGAAATTTTCCTGAGGCATTTTTTTCTTGCTTCACTCAACTTATTCCCATAGTTTTGGGGGTCAACAAATAAAACAAAACAATAGCAGAAGAATTGGACAATAAAACTCTGCTTGAACTGGAGACCCCATCTCTTCCCATCTACCCTAGACTTGACACTTTGAATTATACCTGTTGTCTCTGGTATCTTCAATCTATCCTTTTACACAAGATTTTACCCATCTTTTTGAAATCCTCAGGTCTCACTTCTTGAAAATCAAATCAAGTCATACTCAACTCCGAAATGCTGAAGACCATTATCCCTACTTTGTGACTCATGTGAAATCAAATGATACTACTAGAGGGAACTCAGGAAATACTTCTAGGGATTATGAAGTGCTTCAAGGTAGGGAGGGGAAATTGAAACCTTAGTGACACAAATGGTATTTTTACCACTGGGGATAATTAAATGCAGTGATTCCGGAATAGAAAGGTGGTTTGAGGATGTGAACAGCAGGACAAAAAGATGGTATTTGAGAACAAAATTCAAATTTCTGACACAGCTTAAAACACATGAATGACTTATCAGCTCTTAAACAAAGATGTATCCTACTTCTTAACAGATCAAGAAGGATTTATAATGAAAATGCAAGGAAAAAGCCTCTCTCTATATATATCTCTGTATATAAATATATATATATATATATATATATATATATATATAGTATATACAAGTAGCTAAATGGTACAGCGAATGAATTAATTCTGTATAACAGATTAATTCTTGACTTATAATAATTATTTCATTCTTTAGCAGGTGAAGGGAACAAGAAAGGTGTCTGCCAGAATGATAACTTAAATGGGCCTTGTGAAACTTTGTCTTACAGCACAAAAGTTCTGAGAGCGTGCCCTCCATCTTTAAAGGGGGATGCTTTCTGCCCCTTATGCTCTGGAGACTTCTGACCTCATGTTTCACCGAGACCATGGTCCTGGTACTTCCTCGTCCCCTATCAGCCTACATTGTGCAGCATAGCCCCATTTCTTCATCCAGTTTCAACTCCATGAGTTGGTGCCATGGAACCCTTCTTCCAGAGTCCTGTCTTATTGATTCTTAATGGGACATAGGTAGGTCTCTTCAAGTGACTTTTCCTGGACAACTACACCTGTAGGTGTATTGTTCTGTGTAGGTGTATTGTCCTCCTCCTAACATCACATTCAGTGTCACCAGACTATGACTTTCAGAGGTTTTCTTCTTATTTATTTTTAATTATGTCTTCCCTAATCAACTTCAAGATCCTTGAAGTCATGACTCAAAATATTTCTATATGTCCCATAGTACAGTTTAGTAATTGATTAGAAACAAGTGTAACTGATCTTCCTTTGGAGAAATACAAATATTTTTCCTGTGAAAATGTGATTTTTATCTATATAGGGAGGAATTCCATTTATCAGCACAGATCAGCGCTTTGAATGCAACTTACAATTCTTAGACTTTCCTATAGCATTGGTTATGAGGTTGGTTAAATGACTTTTCCAGGGCTACATAGCCCTTGCAAGGGGAGTTAAATAATGACTTTAAGTGACTTACACATGATCACATGATTTTTTATGTGACAGAGGGAGGACTTGAACTCAAGTCTTTCCAACTCTGCGATTTATTTCCATTGACACATTCTCTCAGAATAATAGGATTCAATATACCTTTGTAAAGTTGCTTATAACCATTTACTTAAGAGTTTTAAATAGCCTTTTTATATAAAAAATGAAGATTAGAAATTACATACAATCAAATACAGTAATAATTTTTTCCATAGAATCAAAAGCTAAGTAATGAGAAAATACAGGCAATTCAGATTCATGTAATAAAACAGAGTACTCTCTTCTCCTGAGATATATGTTTCAACAGTTCATGTGCACAACATGGGTTAATGATTGTGGGCTTATTGGAAATGGTATTATGTCATCTCATATTTATGTAGCACCTTGTGGGTTTCAAAGCACTTAACTCATAGCCATCCTGGAAGGCAGAGGGATAGTCCAATGATTATTATCAACATTTTATTGGTGAGGACACTGAGTCTCAGAGAGATAAAGTGACCAGTCAATTGTTGAATAAGTTCATAATTCCTGCAAGTCTAGTTTTACCAACTTGAAGTGAAATTTTCTTTGCACTCTACCATGTTTTTTTTTTCATAATCTAATGGTTGACCATTGGGACATTCTCACAGTTACATAGATTGGTCCTTAAGTGACTGGCATATTCACAAACGTTGCATATTGGTATTCATATTGGGACAGCTACTATAGTCTTTGAGAATCCAGTGTCACTTCCCCTTAACATATCGTATGGTGATTTTTCTTTTCAAATAATCCACAGGTATTTACTATGTGCCAATCATTGTATGAGATTCTAGGGTAATAGACATGAAAATAACTCCAATTCTACTGGTGAGGCATCAGGTACATTCAAACATGCAAAATTAACATATGTAAATAAAGAGACCCCACGTATAAAGCATTGCAGCTCATGAAAAAGATTGAGTCCAGATGTATAGATCTGGGATTTATTTACATAAAGAGGATAATTAAACTTATGGATGTTGATTATGTCACCAAGAAAGTAAATACATAGAAAAGAAGAGGTCTCAGGAAGTACACTTGGCTTAAATACATAGTTAAAGGGCATGGCATGCAAGATGGTCCAGCAAAAAGCACCTAGATTTTGTGGTGAGATAGGAGGAATTCCACAAAAGCTCAGAGAGGAGAAAGAATACAGGAGGAGATGGTAAACAATTCAACTGCTGTAGAGAGTTTGGGAAGACTGAAGACCAAGAAATGACCACTAGAGTTGCCAATTAAGGGGTCACTAGTGCCTTCAAAAGAGTAATCTCAGTAAGTGATGAGGTAATGAACCAGATGACAAAGGATCAAGAAATGAATGAGAAGGACGATGTGGAGGAAATAAGCACATACAACTATTTCTAGGAGTATGAGAAAGGGAGAAGAGCTATAAGATGAGAACTTGAGGGGATGGTTGAGCCTAGTGAAAGATTTTTTTCAAAATCTAGAGACTTGGAATGTTTGTAGAAAGGACAAGTAGGTAGGGAGAAGAGAAAGATTACAGCTCATGGCAAATGTACTAAAGAAAAGAATGTAGAGTGGGCCTATGCTGAGAGTGTTGGGGGTTAGGGAGGAGTGCTATAGAAGCCAAGTACCCTGTTCTAGATATTCTCTGTTCTTTAGAGTTTTGTGACACTTCTCTTTTCTGGTTTTCTTCTTAACTGTGTGGTGACGCCTTCTAAATATCCTTTGTTGGACCTTTTTCTAGATGATGCTCATTAAACAACAGTGCCTCCTAATGATATGACCTGGGTACTCTTCTCTATTTATACCAGATAGTCTTAAAATTTTTGTGTTATAGAACTCTTTGACAGTTTGGTGAAACCCACAGAACTCTTCTCAGAATGTTTTTAAATGACTAAAATACAACATACACAATTACAATGGAAAACAATTATATTGTTGTGTAGTTATGAAATAGTTTTAAAAAAGATTCATAGAAACATGTTAAGGATCCTCAATCTATACTTGCTGACTGTGATCTTTATAAATTTCCTTGAGTTCAATGATCATCCCCTTGCAGATGATTAATCAAACTATCCATCCATAGCCTATCTTCTGACCTCCAGTCTCTTATTATCAACTTGCTATTGTGCATCTTAAACTGGATGTCCTGTTTAGACATCTCAAATACAGGAGCCACCAATTTATCCCTCTTCTAAACTTTCCTATTACTGTCAAAGGTATGACTCTATTACTAGCCATCCCAGATGGGAAACCTAGAGGTTATACTAGATTCATCATTTGCACTCACTCCACTATCTACTGGAAGTCTATCTACTGGAATTTCTATAACCATATGTATTTATTCACACATTTTACAAACCTTTCCTAAGCTTTACTATCTCCTCAAGATATCTCATACACACAGACATAGACCGACACACACACATACATAAAATATATGGATATGGAAATGACAGTGGATTAGATATGTGGGGTAACACACACACGCACACACACATACACACATATAAAATATGTGGATATGGAAATGACAATGGATTAGATATCTGGGGTAATGTATATTCATATATGTGTATACATATACACATACACACAAATATATATATATATATAGATAGATAGATAGATAGATAGATAGATAGATAGATAGATAGATAGAGATATATACTATTCCACACCACTATTTGGTAAAATCTAGTGGTATTATATTGGATCTAGGTTCAAATATAAAAACCTCTGTCTTCTTTTGAAGCCATCCATGACAATGTGTCTTCCTACTTTTCAGCCTTCTCACACTTTTCTTCTGTCCACATGCTTTATAATCAATTAAGTTAATTTTTTTTATTCTTTACACATAACATGCCATATCACACCTCTGTGTCTTTTCACTGCTGCCTCCCATCCCAGGAATGCATTCCATCATCACTTTTTCCTCCTGGCTTCCATCAAGAGTCAGCTCATATTCTACTTTTTCGAGATGCATCTCACATTCTCCCTTGCTGCTAATGCCTTTTCTTTGAAGTTACCTTTCTTTTTCCCTGTATAAAACTTTCATATACTCAGTTGTTTGCACATTGTCTTCTCTGTTAAAACATGAGCTCCTTGAGGATTACCTGGTAATGCTCATCTGTGTTTTTACCTTTCTTTGGATTCCCAGTGATTAGCATGGAACCCACTACATAGTAATTGCTTAATAAATGCTTGTTTACTGACAGAGTAATTGAGGCCTACATATAATTGTAGAATTTAAATTGGAAAGCATCTCATATGTCATTTAGTCCAATGGGCAGTTGGAAGGAAATACCATAATAATACATGATACAAATGGTCAGTTATCTTTGAAGACCTCCAGTAAGACCTCTCATGGGAGATTATTGTACTTTTGAATGGTTTTGATTGTTAAGAAGCTGTTCCTGACATAAAGTCTTAATTTGCCTATTTGCAACTTTTACCACACATTGTTAAACTGGTTTAAGGTAATACAAATATCTAAGAATGTCCCAGGAAAGGATGCAGAGGTCTTTCATTGAAACATCATTTTGTCACCTCTCTTTCTAAGTACATAAGAAAAAATATTTCCTGTTCTGAATCTTTAGGTTTCCCAGTGAGCAAGTTATATAATATGATTATCTGTTCTTTAATTTGAAAGAAATTCCTGTTTCTTTTTTTCTTCTTCCTCTTAATGAAATAACTTCCATTTCTTCCTTTTATTGCCTCATTCATCGAGAACCAAGTTATACTTACCTAATGGAAAGTGGAAGTAGAATCATTAATCAGACACCACAGACGATATGCTCTCAGATTGACCATTTTATCTCTTTTCTTTCCTCCCTCACACTTCTATTTTTGTCTTTAAGATATGTTGCTATATTTTGTTATTATATCACCTTCACAACCCGAAATACATATCTTCTAACCTCGCCCAAAGAGTCATCTTTTATAATATAGAAAAAAAAGAAAATGAGAGGAAAAACAGCTCTGCAAAATTAACCAGTATATAAGCAATATCTAACTTTATATACTGTGATCTATATTTATTATTTCCTACTTTTGAAAGCAAGAAGAAGAGTTATATTCCTTTCATATCTCTTCTTTTGAACCTTTAGTTTGTAAATATAATTAATGCTCAAGGTTTTTTCTGCCCTTACTGCTTATGTTGTTGCAGTCATTATTTAAATTGCTTTCCTAGTTCTGTTTATTTCACTTTTCATGAGTTCATGTAAGATTTCATGTTTCTGTGGATTTTTCGTAGTTATTTCATAGAGCACAGTAATATTTCATTATAGTTTTGTACCAGAATAATTCTGAGAAGATAGCAAAGGAATAGATCATTCATAGTGTAGTTCTCCACTCTTCACCCCATAATATAATAGAAAATGATCCAGAGTGGAAAAGGAGACAAAGACTGAAATAAATCATCAGAACATAACACAAAGAAGAAAATAAAAAATCAAAAATAAATAACACTTCACCAGTCCCCTGCCCCTGGTATTTTCTTTCCTAGTTCCACCAAATAAGAATAATACACTTGAAGGTGGGACATAAAAAGATAATATAAATAATGTAAGTCTTTCATAAAATGGCATAAAAATCTTAATACTATGCATCAAGAAATGATACAGGAAAATTATCAAGAAATAATTTAAGTATACAGTAAATTGCATTCAAGTAGAATCCATAGAATGCCAACATAAAGAAATCTAAGGATTAACTCTCTAATAAACATCACAGTCAACCTACAGAATTACAAAATGAAAGACCTAATTTTTTCCAACAGCAAGAAAAATAATCCTTTCCCATTCCAAGGAGAATCAACAATGACTCTGTCTTTACAGGAAATTAAAGAATGCATATATCCTTAAAAGTAAAGGAGATTGATTGCTAGCCCCCAAGCATATATCTTGCTACAATGCTGAGTCTAACTTCAAAGCAACTAACTGAATATTCAGTGGAATGACATAATTCAACTAATTTTTTCAAAAAAATTTGGAGTTGGGGGGAGGAGCCAAGATATCAGAGATAAAAGACTCACATATGCGAGCTCCGAACCCACAGCCCACAAATTACCCATGGAAAGAACTTCCAATGGGTTCTGGAGCAGTGGAAGCCACACAGCAGAGTGGAGGAGATTTCTGTTCTAGAGAGCACTGAAAAACCGACCCCAAAGATCCATCACACCCCTGACGTGTAGCGGAGCCCCCTGCCCTGGCCACGAGGGTCCCAGAGGAGCAGACACAAGCAGGCTTCAGGGACAGAATATCTGGAGGCCACAAGGGTCCCTCCACCCACAGGCATTACAGGTCAGTGAGACAGCCTTCTGGACTGGCCGAGAGGGGAGTGGGGTGTCTCTGTGGCTTGGGCACCCTGGAGAGGAAGCGGCAGGAGAGGTGGCGGATAGGAGCTCCCGGAGCAGGTGGGAGCTCAGGGCCATTACTGAAGGTCTCTGCATATACCCCCTGAGGGAACTCAGCCTGGGAGGCAGCCCTGCCCCAACCAGTACCTGAACTTAACCTCTCACTAAATAGAAGCCCCTCCCCCGCTGAAAGCCCTGAAGCTGGGGAGCAGCATTTGAATCTCAGACCCCAAGCACTGGTGAGGTGGGGGTGGAGAGGGATCTCAGAAGTCAAGTAACTGGCTGGGAAAATGCCCAGAAAAGGGAAAAAAAATAAGACCATAGAAGGTTACTTTCTTGGTGAACAGATGTTTCCCCCTTTCCTTTCTGATGAGGAAGAACAATGCTTACCATCAGGGAAAGACATAGAAGTCAAGGCCTCTATATCCCAAACATCCAAAATAGATATCCAATGGGCTCAGGCCATGGAAGAGCTCAAAAAGGATTTTGAAAAGCAAGTTAGACAGGTGGAGGAAAAACTGGGAAGAGAAATGAGAGAGATGCAAGAAAAGCATGAAAAATGGGTCAATACCTTCATAAAGGAGACCCAAAAAAATCCTGAAGAAAAACACCTTGAAAAATAGACTAATTCAATTGGCAAAAGAGGTTCAAAAAGCCAATGAGGAGAAGAATGCTTTCAAAAGCAGAATTAGCCAAATGGAAAAAGAGGTTCAAAAGCTCACTGAAGATAATAGTTCTCTCAAAATTAGAATGGAACAGATGGAGGCTAATGACTTTCTGAGAAACCAAGAAATCACCAGACAAAACCAAAAGAATGAAAAAATGGAAGATAATGTGAAATATCTCATGGGAAAAACAACTGACCTGGAAAATAGATCCAGGAGAGACAATTTAAAAATTATGGGACTACCTGAAAGTTATGATCAAAAAAAGAGCCTAGATATCATCTTTCATGAAATTATCAAGGAAAACTGTGCTGATATTCTACAACCAGAGGGAAAAATAAGTATTGAAGGAATCCACCAATCACTGCCTGAAAGAGATCCAAAAAGAGAAACTCCCAGGAACATTGTGGCCAAATTCCAGAATTCCCAGCTCAAGGAGAAAATATTTCAAGCAGCTGGAAAGAAACAATTCCAGTATTGTGGAAATACAATCAGGATAACTCAAGATCTAGCAGCTTCTACATTAAGGGATTGAAGGGTGTGGAATAGGATATTCCAGAAGTCAAAGGAACTAGGACTAAAACCAAGAATCACCTACCCAGCAAAACTGAGTATAATACTTCAGGGGAAAAAAAGGTCTTTCAGTTAAATTGAGGACTTTCAAGCATTCTTGATGAAAAGACCAGAGCTGAAAAGAAAATTTGACTTTCAAACACAAGAATGAGAAAAAGTATGAAAAAGTAAACAGCAAAGAGAAGTCATAAGGGACTTACCAAAAGTGAACTGTTTACATTCCTACATGGAAAGACAATATTTGTAACTCTTCAAACTTTTCAGTATCTGGGTAGTTGGTGGGATTATACACACACACACACACACAGTACATGTGTGCACACACACACACACATACACACGCACACACACTCAGACAGGGAGCACAGAGTGAATTGAATAGGATGGGATCATATCTTTAAAAAAATTAAGGTAAATGTAAAAGAGAAATGTATTGGGAGGAGAGAGGGTGAAATGTAATGGGGTAAATTATCTCTCATTCAAGAGGCCAGCAGGAGACTTTTTAGTGGAGGGAAAAAGAGGAGAGCTGAGGGAAAAAACATGAAGTTTACTCTCATCACATTCGACTAAAGGATGGAATAAAATACACACTCTTTTTGGTATGAAAACCTATCTTACAATACAGGAAAGTGGGGGAGAAGGAGATAAGCAGGGTGGGGGATGATGGAAGGGAGGGCAATGCGAGGAGGGAGCAATTTGAAGTCAACACTCGGGGGGGGCAGTATCAAAAGACAGAATAGAAACAATGGGGGGCAGGATAGGATGGAGGGAAATATAGTTAGTCTTACACAACATGACTATTATGGAAGTCATTTGCAAAACTACACAGATATGGCCTATATTGAATTGCCTGCCTTCCCAAAGGGAATGGGTGGGGAGGGAGGGATGAGGAAAATTTGGAATTCAGAGTTTTAGGAACAACTGTTTAGTATTGTCCTTGCTACTAGGAAATAAGAAATACAGTTAATGGGGAATAGAAAGTTATCTGGCCCTACAGGACAAAAGAGAAGATGGGGACAAGGGAAGGGAAGGAGGATAGAAGAGAGGGCAGGTTGGTGATAGGGGAAATTAGAATGCTTGGTGTATTGGGGTGGGGGAGGGGACAAATGGGGAGAAAATTTTGAACCCATAATTTTGTGAAAATGAATGTAAAAAAATAAATTAAATAAATAAATTTATATATTTAGGAAAAAAGGAAACATAAAAATACTTACGAAAAAAAGAAATTAAAAAATGCTTAAGAAAAAAAGAAATAGAAAAATACTTTAAAAAAAAGAATTTGGCGTAGATTAGGGGGATTGAAATCGACTAAACACATGAAGTTAAGTACCTCCATGAAAGGAGGTACTTATGAAAGACTATCAAGTTAAGTCTTTGTTTTCATGTTGTTAAGGCTAGACAAAGTCACAAATGTGAAGGACAGAGAAATTTTATTTTTATTCTCTTTTTAAAAAATATTGAATGTATTCTAAGAAACTCTCAGAAGGTTAAAGGAGGATTAGGTGCTGCACACCATAAATGGATGACCCAGAGTTACTTACACACACACACACACACACACACACACACACACACACACACACACACCTTATACACAAATATTTAATGGAAGAAAACATGAACAATTTAACCAAAGCTAGGAATGTATTAACATCCTCAATGAAAAAGAAAAAATAGAACAGATTAAAACAAGAAAACAATCTGTTGCTTAAAAGAACCTCATATGAAATATGTGAAATGAAAAGGAGAGGATGGAAAAAAATAATATATTTAAGGTGATTCCAAAAAAGCAGGAATTATCAACATCATTTCAGATAAATCACAATAATTGTTTAAATGTAGGTTTTATCAATGTTCTTTGTCATTATATCATGTTCATTTCAATTTCTCTTTCAACCTTGAATCCTCTCATGTGACAAAGAAAACTAAGAAAAGCATCCAACACAATGAAAGCATCTGGCAAAATATATGATAATATTTTGATTTAGTAGATCTTTCTTGATACTTCAAGGATACTTTCTTATGAATTATTCTTCTATTTCTTTTGAGTGTATTTTGAATATACTTATATATACAAATGTTATGCTCACCAATAGAATTTAATACTAGTCTGTTTTATGATTGTCTTTATATCTACTGTACCTAACATACCTAACACAGTGTCTGATATGTGGACTTAATACATTTTTTGTTGATTGAATGATTATGTCTTTTGCCAGAGATATTTAATAGAAATGTTTTCCTCATTCTGTACATTTAAAAAAAATTCTAGGTGTATTAGTTTTATTTGTGAAAAACATTTTCATTTTATACATAAAATTTCCATATTTTTGGTGTTTTTTTCCATTCCACGTCTAATTTTTGACTTTTCCTCCCAGCCATATCTATGAAAGAACTTTTGATTATCTGCTAATTTTTATGGTATAACTCTATATGTTGAGATATTTTATTCAGTTGGAATTTACTGTGGAATTGAGAATGAGATGGGGGTAGCTAGGTGGTGCAGTGGATAGAGTACCCAGCATGAAAGGAGGAATTCTTTTCCTCCTGAATTCAAATCTGACTTCAGCAACTTACTAGCTATGCTACCCCAGTCAAGTCACTTTACCTTATTTGCCTTAGTTTCCTCATGTATAAAATGAGCTGGAGAAGGAGATTCAAATCATGTCACTATCTTTGAAAGATAACCCCAAATGGAGTCACAGAGAGATGGACACAATTATAGAGACTGAACAACAAAAATGAATAAGACCATCTAAACCTAATTTCAATAGTTTGATTCTTAATTTTTCCAGTAGTTTATATTATGTAAAATATAATGTCTTTACCAAAAGTTTGCATTCTTGGGTTGACTGAACACTAAAGGATTCAATGCAATTATTTCTGGTTCTTGCTTATCTAGTCTATTTCATTGATTCAATTTTCTATTATTTTCCAGTACTAGATATTTTCAAGTATTGTATAGCATAGCCCCAAGTAGTCCTCCTTCCTACAATAACACTCTCCTGACCTCCACTGCCTGAAAACCATTGCATTTCACCCTGTCTAGAGGGTTCTCCAGAAACCTTCCAGGTATTGGGAGTTTCTAGGATTCCTGAAAATGACACCAGATCTCAGTGACAATGTCCCCCAAATTATAGGGGATCCTCCACATCCCAGTTCCATTTAACCATTAACTTTACAAAAAAAATTACTATACAAATACACAAACTTACTCCGCATCATATAAAGGTTACACCCCTCTCTCCTTACACCATTACAATCTGTGGGAAAGGATTAGGACACTAATTTAGCTTGATTCCTAGATAGCACAGTTCCAGTCAAAATTCTCCCTCCCCACCCGCCATCCGCCCCCCCAGCTTAAATTCCTGTCTGCTGGCTTCTCAAGGTTTCCTTAAAACTGAGGAAAATGGAATAGGAGAGACACACTCTTGGGCCCATTGAGCCCAGGTGAATGAGAAGGGGGAGAGGTATTTCCCTTCTTTGTTCAGTTCATGATGCCTGTTCTATGAGTGAATTGTATGCAAGAAAAAGAGAGAACTATCATATCCAGTTGTAAGGAGGCAGACTCTTCCTACTACACAACCAATTAAATGAGGCTATCTCCTTTGGGAAACAAGGCAGCACCACATTAGATGATCTGAACATGGCAGAGCATTGGGCAAGCTCCCTTACACTGTTTTCTTATTATGTTCCCTAGGTATCTTTGAGATTTTATTTCTCCATTTTTTTAGTTCAAAATTGTGATTTTATCATTATAAGGTTATACTGGTAAAGAAACTTCTATGCACACAGATCTTTAACTACTCTTCAGCTGAAGATCTTCAACAAATACTGGGGTGCTGAAAGGTTAAGTGCTTTTCCATGTTCACATACGACACAAGATGTGTCAGAGACAGGATTTGAACCTAAGTCTTCTTGTCTCCAAGATGTCATTCTCTATTTGTTATGCCATATAGCTTCTCATGCTACTGCATATAAATATTAATATTTTTCTCATTTTTTTCCTCTACAAATATATTTGTCTTCAATTTTCAACAATCACTTCCATAAGTTTTCATTTTCCCCCCTCTTCTTCCTTCCTCCCCAAGATGGCATGCAATCTTAAATGAGTTCTACATATGCATGTATGTTAAACACATTTTCACATCAGTCATGTTGCATAGAAGAATTAAAATGAATGGGAGAAAGCATGATTACAACTAAACAAAACCAAAAATAACAAAAGAGAAAATAGTCTACTTCATTCTGCACTCCACATCCATAGTTTTTCTCTGGATGTGGATGACACATGGCCTTATGAATCTTTTGGAAATGTTTTGGCTCCTTGCATTGCTGTGAAGGGAGGTCTATCAGAAACAGTCCTCTCACACTGTGGCTCTTACTGTGTATAATGATCTCCTGGTTCTATTTCCTTCGTTCAGCATCAATTCATTTAAGCCTATCCAGGTATTTCTAAAGTCCACCTGCTTGTCATTTCTTATAGCACAATAGCATTCCATTACATTCATATACCACAATTTGCTCAGCCATTCCCCAATCCATGGGTGTTTCCTCGATTTCCAGTTCTTGGCCACCACAAAAAAAGTTGCTATAAGTATTTTTGTACATGTAGGTCCTTTTCCCATTTTTATGATCTCTTTGGGACACAATTCTAGAAGGAGTAATGCTGAGTATGCACATTTCTATAGCTCTTTAGGTATAGTTCCAAATTGATCTCCAGAATAGTTGAATCAGCTCACAGTTCCACCAGCAATGAATTAGTGTTCCATCTCTCCTACATCTTCTCCAGTATTTATCATTTTCCTGTTTTTTCATGGTAGCCAATCTGACAGGTGTGTTGTAGTACCTCAGAGTTGTTTTGATTTGCATTTCTCTAATCAAGAGTGATTTATAGCATTTTTAAATATGACTATAGATTAATTTCTTCTTCTGAAAACTTCCTGTTCATATCCTTTAACTATTTATCAATTGGGAAATGATATATTCCTATAAGTTTGACTCAGTTCTCTGTATATTTCAGAAATGATGCTTTTATCACAGACACTTGTAAAAATTCTGTTCCAGTTTTCTGCTTCCCTCCTAACTTTGTTTGCATTGGCTTTGTTTGTGCAAAAATTTTTCAGTTTAATGTAATCAAAATTATCCACTTTGAATTTCATAATATTCTTTATTGTTTGGTCATAAATTCCTCCATTTTCCATAAATCTGGCAAATAAACTATTTCTTGCTCCTGTAATTGGTTTATAATATCATATTTTATACCTGAATTGAATACCCCTTTGGACTTATTCTGTTATATGTTGTCAGGCATTGATCTATGCCCAGTTTCTGCCACACTATTTTTCTTCTTTCCCAGAAGTTTTTGTCAGGTGAATTTTTATCCCCGAAGCTGGGGTCCCTGGATTTATCAAACAATAGACTGTTATAATCATTGATTACTATGCCATGTATACCCAACTTATTCCACTCAACTACCCCTCCATTTCTTAGTCATTACCAAGTGGTTTTGAGGATTGCTGATTTATAATGCAATATAAGATCTGGTATGGCTAGGCTACCTTCCCTAGCATTTCTTTTCATTAATTCCTTTGATATAACCTTTTGTTCTTCCAGATGAATTTTGATATTAGTTTTTCTAGCTTTATAAAATAGTTTTTCTAGCTCTATAAAATAGTTTGATTGGTATAACACTCAATAATTAAAGTCATTTAGGTAGAATTGTCAACTGTATTATAGTGGCTTGGCATACCCATGAGCAACTGAAGTTTTCCCAATTATTTAGATCTGACTTTATTTGTTCAAAAAGTGTTTTTTTTTTTTTGTGGGGGGGGGGTGAAGTGAGAGCAACTACTCACCCAAGCTCTTAGAAAAATTCCATCAGATGCCTCTAAAAGGAGAATCTGACCAAATTTTGGAGGTGCAGAATTCAATAGGAGACGGACTGTGGCAGATTCACAGCCCAGGACAGACTGGAAGATTGACAGGAAGGACTTGTTCCACGAGGGTGGAGGAGAATACAGCCCACAGTGCAGCATATCCCCCCTGCATCAGGGGTGATCTGAGGAAGTAGCAGCATGGGGGAATAGCAGCTCAAGGTGAGAGTCAAGTGAGTGAGAGCCACAGTGCCCCAGATACCAGCAGCAACAGCTCCTGAGCCTTTCAGCTTGCAGATTAAATGTCTATAAATCACCTACTTGAAATTCCAGGAGTCAAAATGACAGAGTGATTGGTAAAATATCCTCTCCCTCTCACCTTGTTGACCTTGAAAGAACCACAAAATATTTCCCCAGAAAAATCCTTGATCAGTAGAATCAATTGAAGGGGCAAACAGTCTCATAGCACTGTGAGGCTAGAAAGAACAGTAAGGAGTATTCCTCTTACTGTTGCACAGGGCTGGAGTTGTCCCAGACAGCCCTACCTCAGTGAATCCAGAGGAGATCCGGACCCCAAGGGGGTGGAACCACCTAAACACCAATACCAGGACTTCAAGAGTGTATCAGCACCCCACAGGAAGCAGAAAGACACTAGGGAAGCTGGAATCACCGAGTGCTGAGCTTGCTTTTTCTCTAGCTCAACTGTGTAGATCTTCTGTGACCAGACCAGCCCTCCCTCACACTTAACCAACTAGCTCCAGGGCTAATCCAGGGAAACACAAACAGAATTCACCTAGCCTTTGATTTCTCACATCAGCCAGCTCAGCATCAGGTTGTTTAGCCTCTAGCTGAAAGAACAAGAGGCCACAACACACAAAGTCTCACTATCATGAGTGAGAAGCCAAGGAGGGAGGAAAATACCATAGAATCTTTCTATGGGGACAAAGACCAAAACACAAATACCAAGGAGGTCAGTATTGAGACTGGACTCCCATCTGAAACTTCAGAAGGGACTATGAACTGCTTGCATGCACAAAGAGCACTCTTGGAAGAGCTGAAGAAGGAAATAGATTAAAAACTGGCCAACAATTTTAAAAGTATGAAAAAAAGTATGTTCACTGGAGAGAACAGCTCTTTAAAAAGGAAAATTGAACAAATGGAAAAGGAAGCAAAAACCTGAATGGGAAAATTGGATAAATGGAAAAGTAAGTACAAAAACTAACTGGAGAGAATAATTCCTTAAAAGGAATAATTGGACAGGTAGAAATGGGTATGCAAAAGTTAACTGAAGAAAACAATATGAGGAAAATTAGAATTAGGCAAGTAGAAGCTAACGACCGTATGAGACATCAAGAATCATGAAACAAAATCTAAAGAGTGAGAAGATAGATGAAAATGTAAAATATCAAATTGGAAAAACAACTGACCTGGAAAATAGATCCAGAGACAAAATTTAAGAATTATTAAAGCCATGATGAAAAAAAGAGTCTGGAACATATCTTTCAAGAAACTATCAAGAAAAACTGCCCAGAAGTGATAGATCCAGGGGGAAAAATAGTCATCAAAAGAATCCACTGTTTACCTCCCAAAAGGGATCCTAAACTAAAAACACCAAGGAATATTGTTGCCAAATTCTAGAACTATCAAGTGAAGGAGAAAATACTACAGACAGCTAGGAAGAAACTATTCAAATATCGAGGAGTTGCAGTCAGGATCACAACCTTGCAACTACTACATGAAAAGATAGATACAGAAAAAGCTTTTGAAAAAATACAACACTCATTCCTATTAAAAACACTGAAGAACATAGGAATAAAGGCAACTTTCCATAAAATAATAAGCAGTATCTACCTAGAACCTTCAGCAAGAATTATATGCAATGGAGATAAGCTAGATGCATTTCAAATAAGATCAGGGGTGAAATAAGGATGTCCATTATCACCACTATTATTCAATATGGTACTAGAAATGTTTGCTGTAGCAATCAGACAAGATAAAGAAATTGAATGAATAAGAATATGCGAAGAAGTTATCACTCTTTGCAGATAATATGATGACATATTTAGAGAATCCCAGAGATTCAAGTAAAAAACTACTTGAAATAATAAATAATTTTGGCAAAGTTCCAGGTTCCAAAATAAACCCACACAAATCTTCTGCATTCCTATATATGAATAACAAAGTCCAACAGCATGAGATAGAAAGAGAAATCCCATTTAATGCTAGCGTAGAAACTATAAAATATTTGGGAGTTTACTTGCCAAAACAAACCCAGGGACCATATGAACACAATTACCAAACACTTTTTGCACCAATAAGGTCAGATCTAAGTAAGTGGAAAAACATCAGTTGCTCATGGGTAGGCCAAGCCAATATAATAAAAATCACAATTCTACCTAAATTAATTTACTTATTTAGTGCCATACCAATTAAACTATTAGATAATTATTTTCTAGAGCTGGATAAAATAATATCAGAATTCATCTGGAATAACAAATGGTCCAGAATATCAAAGGGACTAATGAAAAGAAAGGCTAGGGAAGGTGGCCTAGTGCTACCAGATCTCAAATTGTATTATAAAGCAGGAATTATCAAAACTACCTGGTGCTGTCTAAGGAACAGAAGGGTAGACAAGTGGAATATGTACCCAAGACACAGTAGGAAATGCATATAGCACTCTCCTGTTTGATAAACCCAAGGACCTGAGCTTCTGGGATAAGAACTCAGTGTTTGACAAAAATTGCTGGGAAAACTGAATAATGGTGTGGTGGAAACTAGGCACAGATCCATGCCTAACACCCTACACAAGAAAAAAGTCCAAATGGGTACATGATCTAAGTATAAACATTTATACCATGCACAAACTGGAGGAGCAAAGAATGGTGTACTTATCAGATTTATGGAGAAGGGAAGAATTTTTGACTAAAGAAGAGATAGAAAGCATTATGAAGTGCAAGATGGATAATTTTGATTACATTAAACTGAAAAGTTTTTGCACAACCAACCCAATGCAACCAAAGTTCAGAGGGATGTAGTATGTTGGGAAAGAATTTTTACAGCTAATTTCGGGGATAAAGGTCTCATTTCTAGAATATATAGAGAACTGAGTCAAATGTACAGCAATACAAGTCATTCCCCAAATGATAAGTGGTCAAAGGATATGAACAGGCAATTTTCTTAAATATTTATATTTATTTATTTAACTTTTTACATTCATTTTCACAAAATTTTGGGTTCCAAATTTTCTCCCCTTTTATCCCCTCGCTCCACCCCAATACATCAAGCAATCTAATTTTCCCTATCTCCAACCTGCCCTGTCTTCTGTCATCCCTCCCTTCTCTTGTCCCCATCTTCTCTTTTCTCCTGTAGGGCCAGATGACTTTCTATTCCTCATTAACTGTATGTCTTCTTTCCTAGTAGCAACAACAATACTAAACAGTTGTTCCTAAAACTGTGAGTTCCAAATTCTCCCCATCCCTCCCTCCCCATCCATTCCCTTTGGGAAGGCAGGCAACTCAATATAGGCCCTATCTGTGTAGTTTTGCAAATGACTTCCATGATAGTCATGTTGTGTAAGACTAACTGAATTACCCTCCATCCTATCCTGCCCCTCATTGTTTCTCTTCTGTCTTTTGATCCTGTCCCTCCCCAAGTGTTGACTTCAAATTGCTCCCTCCTCCCCTTGCCCTCCCTTCCATCATCCCCCCACTTGCTTATCTCCTTCTCCCCCACTTTCCTATACTGTAAGATAGGTTTTCATACCAAAAGGAGTGTGCATTTTATTCCTTCCTTTAGTCAAATGTGATGAGGGTAAACTTCTTGTTTTTTTTTTTCTTAGCTCTCCTCTTTTTCCCTCCACTAAAAAGTCTCCTACTTGCCTCTTAAATGACATATAATTACCCCATTCCATTTCACCCTCTTTCCTCCCACTGCATTTCTCTCTCACCATTTAATTAATGGTCTTAATTTCTTTTAAGATATGGTCCCATCCTATTCAATTCACTCTGTGCTCTTTGTCTTTAATTAATGGTCTTAATTTCTTTTAAGATATGGTCCCATCCTATTCAATTCACTCTGTGCTCTTTGTCTCTGTATATGTGTGCATGTGTGTATGTGTGTGTGCGTGCACGTGTGTACATGTGTGTGTGTGGTCCCACCAACTACCCAGATACTGAAAAGTTTTAAGAGTTACAAATATTGTCTTTCCATGTAGGAATGTACACAGTTCACTTCTAGTAAGTCCCTTAAGGCTTCTCTTTGCTGTTTACTTTTTCATGCTTCTTCTCATTCTTGTGTTTGAAAGTCAAATTTTCTTTTCAGCTCTGGTCTTTTCATCAAGAATGCTTGAAAGTCCTCAATTTCACTGAAAGACCATATTTTCCCCTGAAGTATTATACTCAGTTTTGCTGGGTAGGTGATTCTTGGTTTCAGTCCTAGTTCCTTTGACTTCTGGAATATCCTATTCCATGTCCTTCAATCCCTTAATGTAGAAGCTGCTAGATCTTGAGTTATCCTGATTGTATTTCCACAATACTGGAATTGTTTCTTTCTAGCTGCTTGCAATATTTTCTCCTTGAGCTGGGAGTTCTGGAATTTGGCCACAATGTTCCTAGGAGTTTTTCTTTTTGGATCTCTTTCAGGTGGTGATCGATGGATTCTTTCAATACTTATTTTGCCCTCTGGTTGTGGAATGTCAGGGCAGTTTTCCTCGATAATTTCATGGAAGATGATATCTAGGCTCTTTTTTTGATCATGATTTTCAGGTAGTCCCATAATTTTTAAATTGTCTCTCCTGAATCTATTTTCCAGGTCAGTTGTTTTTCCCATGAGATATTTCACATTCTCTTCCATTTTTTCCTTCTTTTGATTTTGTTTGGTGATTTCTTGGTTTCTCAGAAAGTCATTAGACTCGATCTGTTCCATTCTAATTTTGAAAGAACTATAATCTTCAGTGAGCTTTTGAATCTCTTTTTTGATTTGGCTAATTCTGCTTTTGAAAGCATTCTTCTCCTCATTGGCTTTTTGAACCTCTTTTTCCAATTGAGTGAGACTGTTTTTCAAGGTGTTATTTTCTTCGGCATTTTTTTGGTCTCTTTTACGAAGGTATTGACCCGTTTTTCATACTTTTCTTGCATCTCTCTCATTTCTCTTCCAGTTTTTCCTCCACGTGTCTAACTTGATTTTCAAAATCCTTTTTGAGCTTTTCCAAGGCCTGAGCCCACCCAAGAACCCCCTTGGATGTCTGGGATATAGAGGCCCCCGCCCTCCATGTCTTTCCCTGATGGCAAGAATGTCTCGTTGTCATCAGATCTGAAAAGCGGGATCATTTGCATCTGCTCAAAGAAGCTCTCTATAGTCTTATTTTTCTTCCCTTTTCTGGGTGTTTTCCCAGCCAGTTACTTGACTTCTGAGATTCCTGTCCACCCCTGCCCAGATCCGCCCAGCTAGTGCTTGGGGTCTGAGATTCAAATGGGCTTTCCGCGGCAGGCGTGGCTGCTAATCAATGTGTGCTTTAGTTCTGGTGCTGGGGAGGGGGCAGGGCCGCCTCCCAGGCTCAGTTCCCTCAGGGGCTTTATGCAGAGACCTTCAGTAATGGAGCGGGTGTGGCAGGGCTGTCGCACAGGCTCAGCTCCTTCAGGTGGTTTATGCACAGACTTTCAGTAATGAAGATCCTGCCCGCTCGGGGAGTCCTGGGGGGCCGCCGCTGCCCCTGCCTCTGCCTCTGCATCTTCCTCTCGAGGGGACCTGAGCCACGGAGACACCCCGCTTCCCTCTCGGCCAGCCCAGACGTGTCTCTCACTGACCTGTAGAGTCTGTGGGCGGAGGGACCTTCCAGGCCACCGGAGGTTCCGTCCCTGAAGCCTGCTCCGATCTGCTCCTCTCGGCCACGTGGCCAGAGTAGCGCTGGGGTGGACTCTGCTTTCCGGGGCATGAGGGACACTGGGGACAGCTCTCCAGGGCTCTCTGGAATGGAAATCTCTTCCACTATGTTTCTGCACCCCCCTGAAGTGATCCAGAACTTGTGGGGAGCTCTTCTTACATTAAATCCATGGGCTGTGGGTTTGGAGCTCACATACGTGAGTCTTTCTACTCCGCCATCTTGACTCTGCCCCTCCTGAACAGGCAATTTTCAGAGGAAGAAATTAAAGATATCTATAATCATATGAAAAAATGCTCTAAATCACTTTTGATTAGAGAGATGAAAATCAAAACAACTCTGAGGTACCACATCAAACCTATCAGATTGGCAAACATGACAGAACAGGAAGATGATAAATGTTGGAGAGGATGTGGGAGAGTTGGAAAACTAATTCATTGTTGGTGGAGCTGTGAGCTCATCCAACCATTCTGGAGAGTGGTTTGAAACTATGCCCAAAGGGCTACAAAAACGTGCATACCCTTTGGCCCAGCAATTGTGCTTCTAGGACAGTACCCCCAAGAAATTATAAAAATGGGAAAGGATCCACATGTTCAAAAATATTTAAAGCAGCTCTCTTTGTAGTTGCCAAAACTGGAAATCAAGGGGATGCCCATCAATTGGGAAATAGCTGATTAAATTATGGCATATGAATGTAGTGGAATACTATTGCTCCATAAGAAATGATGAACAAGAAGACGTCAGAGGGGCCTGGAAAGACTTATATGATCTGATACTGAGGAAAAGGAGCAGAACCAGGAGAACTTTGTGCACAGCAAAGACCACAGTGTGCGAGATTTTTTTCTGGTACACTTGGATCTTCATAGCAATGCAAGGACATAAAAAAAATAAATAAATAAATCCCAAATGGTCTTCTAAGGCAAAATGCCTTCCACATTCAGAGAAAGAACTATGGAATTCAATCACAGAATATAGCAAATCATTTGTGTGTGTTATGTTTTGCTTTGTTATATGTTTTCTCCCATTTATTTTAGTTCTTCTATACAGCATGACTATAATTAAAATCTATTCAACAGGAATGTATGTGTAGATCCTATATAGAATTGTATTCTGTCTTGGTGAGGGAGGGGGTTGGGGGGGTAGGCAGGAGGAAAAAAATCTAAGTTTTGTGGTAGTGATTGTAGAACATTAAAAATAAATAAAATGAATATATTTTTTAAAATAAAATAAAACATTAAAAAAAGCTTCTATTAAACTGAAAAGTTTTTGTGCAACAAAACCCAACACAACCAAGATTAGGAGGGAAGAAGAAAACTGGGAAAGAAGTTTTGCAACTGGTATCTGTGGTGAAGGCCTCATTTCTAAAAATGGTCCCATTTTCTAAAAGAAGGCCTCTTATTTCTAAGCAGAATCAAATGTACAAGAATACAAGTCATTCCCCAATTGATAAATGGTCGAAAGATATGAACAGGCAGTTTTCAGAGGAAGAAATTAAAGATATCTGTAGTCATGTGAAAAAATACTCTAAGTAGTATTGATTAGAGAGATGCAAATCAAAACACCTATCAGATAGGCTGACATAACAGAATAGGAAGATGATAATTGTTGGAAAATATGTGGGAGAGTTGGTACACTAATTCATTGTTGGTGGAGCCGTGAGATGATCCAGCCATTCTGTTTTTTGTCATGACTTTCAGGTAGTCCCATAACTTTTATATTGTCTCTCCTGGAGCCATTTTCCAGGTCAGCCATTTTTCCAATGAGATACTTCACATTATCTTATATTTTTTCATTCTTTTGGCTTTGTTTTGTAATTTCTTGGTTTCTCATAAAGTCATTAGCTTTCATCTGTTTCATTCTAATTTTTAAAGAACTATCCTCTTCAGTGAGCTTTTCAACCTCCTTTTCCATTTGGCTGATTCTGGTCTTTAAAGCATTCTTCTCCTCATTGTCTTTTTGGGCCTCTTTTGCCGTTTGAGTTGGTCTATTTTTTAAGTGTCAATTTCTTCAGCATTTTTTTTTGGTCTCCTTTAGCAAGCTGCTGACTTGCTTTTCATGGTTTTCTTGCATCTCTCTCATTTCTCTTCTCAATTTTTCCTCCCCCTCTCTTACTTGATTTTCAAAATTGTTTATGAGCTCTTCCATGGCATGAGACCACTGCATATTTATTAGGGAGGTTTTGCCTGCAGAAACCTTGACTTTTAGGTCTTCCTCTGAAGATCTAAATCGATCCCCCTTCTCTGAAAGGATGGAAGAAAATACATGCTCACCAAGAAAGTAACCTTCTATCATCTTATTTCTTTTTGCCTTTTTTGGGGCATTTTCCCAGCCAGTTACTTGAGTTTTGAGTTGTTTCTCAGGGCTGAGCTCAAGACTGAGATTCAGATCAGCAACTCAATTCCCCCAGGGTCTCTAGGTGGAAGTGTCCAAAAATAGAAGCGGCTACTGTCGGGGGATCCAGACTATGCTCCACTCTCCTGGATGAAGGAATCCTCCCACTGAACTTTGAAGCTGTTTGTGGGTTGAGCAATCTCAAAAATGGTGCTGTCAGTGGCTCCCTGAAGTCTGTTTAGAGTCCTGTCCCTGCCACATTAGGCTGCCCTCTGCACTTCCTGGGCTGCACTGCATTTGTTCTGCTGATCCAACTATTCTGGAGAGCAATTTGGAACTATGCCCAAAGGGCTACAAAAATGTGCATCCCTTTGACCCAGCAATACTGCTTCTAGGGCTATGTCTCCAAGAGATCATAAAAATGGGAAAGGGTCCCATATGTACAAAAATATTTATAGCAGCACTCTTTGTGGTGATCAAATACTGGAAATCAAAGGGATGTCCATCAATTGGGGAATTACTCAATAAATCAAGATATATGAACGTAATGGAATACTATTGTGCTATAAGAAATGAATAGGAAGACTTCAGAGAAGCCTGGAAAGACTTATATGATCTGATGCTGAGTGAAAAGAGCAGAACCAGGAGAACTTTGTACATAGCAACAACCACAGTGTGAAAGGATTTTTTCTGGTAGACTTAGAACTTCATTGCAATGCAAGGACCTAAAAAATTCCCAATCATCTTTCAAGCAAAATGCTGTCCACATCCAGAGAAAGAACTATGGAATTCACTTGCAGAATGTAGCAGATAATTTTCCTTTGTATTATGTTCTGGTTTATTATTGGATTTTTCCCATTCATTTTAATTCTTCTAGGCAACATGGCTATGGTGAAAATGTATTTCATAGGAATGTATGTGTAGATTCTATATGAAATTATACGCCATCTTGGGGAGGGAGGGGGTAAGGAGAGGGAGAGAGGGAAAAAGTCTAAGTTACATGGTAGTGATTGTAGAATACTGAAAATAAATAAATAAATGAAGTGTTTTGTAATTGTGTTCATATAGTTCCTGGGTTTGTTTTGGCAGGTAGATTTCCAAATATTTTATAGTGTCTACAGTAACTTTAAATGGGACTTCTCTTCCTATCTCTTGCTGTTGGGCTTTGTTAGTAATATATAGAAATGTAAATGATTTATGTGGGTTTATTTTGTATTCTTCAACTTTGCTAAAGTTGTTTATTATTTCAAATAGTTTTTTACTTAATTCTCTAAGTTTCTCTAACTATATCACATATCATCTACAAAGAGTGATAATTCAGTTTCTTCTGTGACTGTTCTTATTCCTTCTATTTCTTTTTCTTCTCTTATTGCTAAAGCTAGCATATCTAATACCATTTGAATAACAGTGGTGATAATGGGCATCCTTGCTTCACCCCTCATGTAATTGAAAATGCATCTAGTTTATCCCTATTACATTTAGCGCTTGTTGATAGTTTTGCATAGATTCTTATTATTATTTAAGGAAAGTTTTCTTTATTCCTATTCTCTATATTTTTTTTCCACAGGAATGGGTATTGTATTTTGTCTAAAGCTTTTTGTATTTCTAAGACATCTATTGAGATAATCATGTTTTTTGTTAGTCTTGTTATTAATGTGATCAATTATGCTGATAGTTTTCTTTATATTGGACCATCCCTGTATTCCTGGTATAAATTCTACCTGAAGAAAGTATACTATTCTCATGATAAGTTGTTATCTTATTTACAATTTTTGCATCCATTTTCATTAGCAAAATTGGTCTATAATTTTCTTTTACTGCTTTAGCTCTTCCCAGTTTAGGTATCAGCACCATATCTGTATCAAAAAAAGAATTTGTTAGGATTTCTTTTTTTTGCCAAATTTCCTAAATAGTTCATATAGTACTGAAATTTACTGTTCTTTTCATGTTTGATAGAATTTCCTTGTAAATCCATCTGACTGGTGATTTTTTTTCTAAGGAGTTCATTGTTGGTTTGTTCAATTTCTTTTTCTGAAATGGGATTTTTTAAGTATTTTGCTTCTTCTGTTAATCTGGCAATTTATATTTTTGTAAATAATCAATTGTAAATAATCCATTTCACTAAGAATGTTAAATTTATGGGCATACACTTGGACAAAGTAATTTTTAATTATTGTTTTGATTTCCTCTTCATTGGAGGTGTATTTACCCTTTTCATTTTTGATACTAGTAATTTGGTTTTTCTGTTTTTTTTTAAATTAGATTGATCAAAGGTTCATCAATTTTATTGTTTTTTCATAAAATCAGCTCTTAGTCTTCTTTATTACTTCAATAATCTCCTTAATTTCAATTTTATTAATCTCTCCTTTGATTTTCAATATTTCTAATTTTGTATTTAATAGGGGATTTTCAATTTGTTCTTTTTCTAGCTTTTTCAATTGCATGCCCAATTCATTGATCTCCTCTTTCTTTATTTTATTCATGTAACCATTCAGAGATATGAAACTTCTAAAAACTCCTTCCACTGCATCCCATGTTGTTTCATTATTGTCATTCTCTTGAAGGAAGTTCTTAATTGTTTCTGGGATTTGCTGTTTGAACCTCTCATTTGTAGGATTATATTATTTAATTTCTGATTAACTTTTGGTCCATCCAAGACCTTTTATTACATATAATTTTTATTGCATCATGATCTGAAAAGGATTCATTGAATATTTCTGCCTTTCTGCATTGGATTATGACATTTTTATACCCTAGTACATGGTTAGTTTTTGTGTATGTGCCATGTGCTACTGAGAAAAAGGTAAAGTCCTTTTTATCCCCATTTAGTTTTCTCCAGAGATCAATCATATATCTACCTTATCCAGATATCTATTCACCTCCTCAACAGCTTTCTTGCTTATTTTGAGGTTATATTTATCAAGTTCAGAGAAGGGGAGGTTGAGGTCCCCCATTGGGATAGTTTTGCTGCCTGTTTCTTCATGTAATTTCCTTAACTTCTCTAACAATTTGAATGCTATACCTCTTGGTTTGTATATGTTTAGTAATGACATTACTTCATTGTCTATGGTGCATTTTAGCAGGATATAGTTTCTTTCCTTATCTCTTCTGATTAGATCTATTTTTGCTTTTACTTTGTCTGAGATTAGGATTGCTACCACTGCTTTTTTAAAATTCAGCTGAACCATAATATATTCTGCTCTAATATTTTACCTTTACCCTGTGTATATCCCTGTTTCAAATGTGTTTCTTATAAACAACATATTGTAGGATAATGGTTTTTAATCCATTCTACTATCCACCTATGTTTTATGGAAGAGTTTGTTCCTTTTATATTCACAGTTATGATTACTGTGTCTTTCTCTCCATCCTGTTCTCCCTTCCATTTATGCTTTTATTTCTCCTCTCCCTTCCCCTCCTCAAAAGAATTTTACTTTTGATCACTGCCTCCCTCAGTCTTACCTCTGTTCTGTCAATTCTCCTCCCTTTTCTTTGTCCTTTTCCTTACTACTTCTTCCTTCCCATCTAACTCCCCCTCCCCTTTCTTTCCTCTTTGTCATCTTACTGCCTATAGTGCGACATAAATTTCTATACTTAACTGAGAATGTTATTCCTTTCTTGAATCAAGTCAGATGAGAATAAAGCTCAAACAATGCTCATCTCCCTCCCTTCTTTCCCTCTACTATAATCTGTTTTTGTGCCTTTTCATATGATGTAATTTTCCCTTTTCTGACTCCACCTTTCCTCTTCTCCCTTTGCACCACAGTTTTTTTTTTTATCATCACATCAGTTAACTTATACCAATATTCTCTATCTATGTACATCCCATTTAAATGTTGTAATAAATATACAGTTCTCAAGAATAACGAGTATCATCCTTCCATATAGGGATGTAAACATTTTGCCCTTATTGAATAACAAGTTCTTTTTCTTTTCTTTCCATTTACCTTTTTATGCCTCTATTGAGTCATATTTTAAGATCAGTTTTTCCATTGAGCCCCAGGCTTTTCAACAGGAAGGTCTGGAAATCCCTTATTTCATTGAATGTCCATCTCCTTGCCTGAAAGTTTATGCACAGTTTTGCTGAGTAGTTGATTCTTGGTTGTAGTTCAAGCTTTCTTGCCTTATGGAATATCATATTCCAATTCTTCTAAATTTTTTTTATAGTTTTTGGCATATCTTTTATTAATTGCTATATTTACAATATTCTGTAAATATTAACAGTCATCCAGTAAACATATCAAGAATTAAAACGCCTTGTCACATAAATGCTGAAACTTAACACTTCATTAAATAATGCAGGAAAATGTATGCTCTTCCAGTATAGTGTCTGTCACATCTTTCCTATGCATACAGGTTAGTAAGACAATAGGATGTGAGTTCCCTTAACTTCAAGTATACCATTTATTAGCAAAGGGGAAGTGACAATGCCACCCAACCACAAAACAGGTTTCAAGTTATTCCCTTTAGATTTCCAAATCAAATGCCTTGTGAGGACAAGGGCAGGCATGCATAGAAGGTTTAGAAACTTCATTTTTCAGATCCAAAATAACATAGACTGTTTTAAAATAGAAAATGTGGGAATAAAAATTCTGAAATTGTGTCATCTGTACAACTTCTTGAAGACTTTTGCTTCTCTTGATGAAAAGAACAGAATGGTACAACACTGCTGACTAGAGAGCTTTCAGGACAGAAATCATGATGCTCAGAAACTAATCAAATGTACCTTTATAAACTTGGCTGTAGAACATGTCATTTATATCTTCACTATCCAAGATTCATCTATTACACTATATATAAAAACTGCTGTATGTGATGTGTTGACATGATATCATGGAGACAATTTCCCCTTTCCCCATGGCAGTATAATACAGCTGCTTTTCTCATTCCAAAGAGGATAAAGTGGAAGTCTTTTTCCCTTGACAAACACTTGATAAAAGCAGTACATGCAATTATTTAAAAAAGGAAAACATGCACCCGTGAAAAATCCATATCCATCAGATTAATTATTAGTAGATGCTGCGGGTTCTGGAGACTGAAGGAAATCATAAGGGTCATGAACCATGTCTTGCTGTTCTCCAACACTAAGATGAGAAGGGTTTCCCAGATGATGTTGATATCTTTCTGAAGTATTAGAAAGAGTACTGAGGTTGGAAGATGACCTGGAGCCCACCCTATCTGTCTGGGCTTCATGAAGATCTTGCAAGAATTTAGTTGTTTCATCTAAGTTTAAATGGTTATCATCATAGTCAAACTCCTTCTTCACTTTTCCCAGTGAACTGAGCATGGAAATATCAAGTGAGACATCAGAATATGACTTCACAGAAATAAAGTCCAAAACAGAGCTGTTATTTTCTCCAACTGAATCACCAATCATCATTTGTTTGGAGGAATCTGGACAAGTAGGACACAATTTGTGCTCATCCATTATAACAGGTAGGACCTTAATTTCATCTGATGACTTCAATGGAATATTCCTCTCCTGCTTCAGTTGGTAAATGATTTTGGAATGATCTCTACCTGTGATCTGATCTAGTAGATCATCCACTATTTTCTTACTCTAACTCCCAGAGTCTTTCACAAACTTCTGTAGGCTTAAGGCACACTGTATACCAGTTTTATCTCCATAGGCTGAATATAATAGTTCCATTTCACCTGATTTCATGTCACTGAATACTGAAATATTTTGCATTGAAAGTGCAGTACATGAACTTGTAAGAAATGTTACTTTGTTTCTTCTTTCATCTTTGAATCCTAAAGTGGTAAAACCAAGGAGCAATTTGCTTGAAAGGGAACTCAAGTCCAATGGATGAGTCTGTTCATCTTCTGCCTCGGGAATCTGACAGCTTGACCACACTGTACAGTAAAGCCTCATCTCCATCCTTTTTTAGGTAGCCCATCTTGCTGTTGGGGAGGTATCTGTTAATCCTATCCCGGGCTTCGTCAGCAACATGTTCCACCAAGGCTAACACGTGTTCTTCTGCTGTGCTGTCTATCAGTCAGCAAGCATTTCTTTCGGGCTCAAATATGCAGCAAGGGAGGCTATGGAGACTCCTTCTCTGGAGATTTTTAAGAAAATGTTGGGCAGGTATCTTTTTAGGATGGTTTGAATACAGTCCAGCCTGGAGGAATGGGGCTGGGCTAGATGGTCTCTCAAGGTCTCTTTCAGCTCTAATGACTTCTTTACTTGGATTTTTGGATTTCTTGGTTATTTCTACTTGGACAGGAACAACTTCAGGGATAGGTTCCTCAACAGCTGTATCTTCATTGCCCAAAAGAGCTGCCTGTTTGCTCATCATCTTAAAGACTGTGTGGAGTAGCTTCTTGGCTAATTTGTAGTACACAGTATCTGGCCTGTTGTAAGTCATTGCATTATCACACATCAGTTTGAAATCTGCCTTAAACTCTGTGACTGATTTGAACTCATTATCTACAATTTTGTCTTTCATTGTACCAAAGTCCATGGGATGTTTCATTATCATAGAGTATCCAGGAGTAATTGCATCCATGACAGGAAAAGCAAGAAACCCATGGGATCTTTCCTCTTCAGTTGTTGAAGAAAATGCTCTAGCAATTGCTGGATAGGGGTGCTCTCATTTTCAGCTGGTTGAGTTCTGCATGCTCTGGTGGCATTTCAACTTCCACCTTCTTTCCTGGATCAAAGTCATCAGTCTCCCCCTCAGTGTCACAATGCTCCTTTTCTCACTTACTCTTCTTCTCCTCCTTTCTTTTCCTCCTTTCCTCATCATCAAGGAGCTCTTCTTTTTCCTTTTCAGACTTCTTTTTCTTTTCTTTATGACATTCTCGTTCATGATCTGGTCTGTCATCATAATAACCTGAGCCAAGGCCTGATCCCAAGAGCTCAGTAACCTCACTTCCTCCAACTTTAAGGACTAGTTTCAATGACTTCTCCAAGGGCTTGTCTACATAATCGTTGTACAATGATCGCCATTTGGTCTTGTGCTTCTTGTGCTTCTTCCTCATGGCAGAGAGGCCACAGCTGGTGAGGGGGGCTGAGGTGACTCCTAAAGTTCCCCCAGCAGCACCTGAGAGAGGCAAGGAGAAGGTGGCAATCTTCCTCTGATTTTTGGATGTAGAAGCCGCAAGTTTCTGTGTGATCCTAATTGTAGGTCCTCAATATTTGAATTGTTTCCAGCTCTTGCTGTATTTTCTCCTTGACCTGATAATTCTGGAATTTAGAAACAATATTCATTAGTGTTTTCAATTTGGGATCTCTTTCAGAAGGCAATTGGTGACTATTTTTTTCCTCTAGATCTAGGACTTCTGGGAGTTTTCCTGGATGATTTCTTGGAAGATACTGTCGAGAATCTTTTTTTTTCCATGACTTTCTGGTAGACCAAAAATACTTAGATTTTTCCCTCTTGGATCTATTTTCCTGATCAATTATTTTTCCAATGATATATTTTACATTTTCTTCTATTTTTTCATCCTTTAGATTTTGTTTGACTGATTCTTGATGCCTCATAGAGTCATTAGTTTCTATTTGTCATTTCTAAATTTTAATGAATTATTTTCTTCAGTTAGCTTTTGTACTTCCTTTGTAGTAGAGTTATTTTCTCCAATTAGGTTTTGTATTTGCTAATCCATTTGGCCAAGTTTACAGTTAAAGCAGGTGATTGTATTTTTAAAATCCTTGGTCAATTTTTTATACCACTTTTATTTGACTTTTAAAATCCTTTTTGAGCTCTTCCAGGAATTTTTTGGGCTTGAGACAATTTTGTGTAACCTTTTGAGGTTTCAGATTTAAGTACAGCATCGATGCTGTCTTCTTCTGAATTAGTATTTTGTTCTTCCCTGTCCTAAAATAAGATACTATGGTCTTTGGTTTTCTAATCTGCTTCTTTGTCATGGTTATTGATTTTCTCCTGACTTTTAAAGTAGATCTCTGCTTCTGGTACACAGGAGGCTCTGTCCCATGTTTCTTGTGCTGGAAGCTAGGGTTCTGGGTACTGACTTTGTGTTCTATGGTCTCTGGTTCTTTCACCTAGAAGTTGTATAATGCTGCAGTTTATCTGGTGCTGAACTGGCTGGTGTGTGCTAAGCTCAAGGTCTGGAGTCTGAGTTTCCCTGAGGTTACACTTAAACTCACAAGATGAGGTGTATGGAAGGGGTGGTCTGACTATTAGAGGTTTCCTCCTCCTCTACGGTTGCACTAACCCTATCTGCGCTGGTGTCTTTGAAATTCCCCTGGCTGTGCTAAGGCATGCCTCGGGTCCTAATGTTGGTGCTTACAGCTCCACCTTTCATGGGTTCAGAATCTCCTGCTGGTCTGGTCAGGTTGGGCCTATTGGGATGCTTCCAACCCTGCACTGGTCCCCTTCAGACACAGCAAGAGCAACCCTTCCGAGTAGTCTCCATAACCTCTGAGCTAAAAGACTGTTTATCCCCTCTGCTGGTTCCACTATTCCAGGATTTTTCCTGGGGTAATATTTTCTGATTTTTTCAAGGTTAATCAGGGAGAGTGAAAGCACTTACAGTTTATTCTGCCATCTTGGCTCTCAGAAGTTCAGATAGGTGACTTTCAAATATGTCTGTAGTCTGACAGCCCCAGGAATAACTACTGCAGCTGCTATGGGTCCCATGCTTCTCTCTCACCTAGTTCTGCTGGACTCCCATCCTGTGTTGAGTGGTTTGGGAATTAGAACTCCTGCTGGAGATTCAACCTCCTCCCCACCCCACCCCCATTCCTGTCTTGCTCTGTTATGGCCTCGTATGTGCTGGTACCTCCTATGTACTCTGTGCTCGCCCATACCAGTGTAATGAACCCTTCCCCTCCATATTTTGGCCTGTTCTGGGCTTGATATCTGCCACACCCTGTCTCCTACTAGATTGTGCCACTCTAAAGTTCATTCAGATTCTCTCTGTAGATGTATCTATAGGAATCTGTGGATGAACACAGGTGAATCCTGTTTTTACTCTGTCATATTGATTCTTCCCCCTTTCTCGTTCTTTAAAGTATATTTTTGGTGATTCCACTGGTTTTGCATGAAATCTATATGGAAATTTTAGTGTCATCCTAATTTTTTTACCCTATGGATACAGGCTAGACAAGAACATAACTATCCCTCTAACTGTTTAGGCTTCTTATTTTTGTAAAAATGGTTCTGTAATTGGATTGAAAAATGTCCTGTGTGTATTTTGAGATTAATTCTCAAATATTTAATAAACTTTATTATCTCAAATGCAATTTCTCATCCTATCTATTCCTCCTGGAATTTGTTAGTGATGTACACAAGGGCTGGTAATTTGTTGGATGTATTTGATACATTGATACTTCACTGAGGGGATTTCATTCAATTCAGTTCAATTCTCTGTTGTTTATCAGGCACTTGTCATGTGTCAGACACTGTGGTTGGCACTAGCAAAAACACAATAGTCTCTGTCCTTAAGAAATTTATATTATTCTGTGGGAAAACACCATATAAACAAATAAGTAAATACACAGTAGAGTAATAGGTCTCTGACCTAAACTTCCATTGGTACAGAGAGTTCCCAGGTGAAAAAACTCTCTCTACCAATGGAGTTCTATACCTTTCTCCAACTATGTCATTTCCAGCTCAAAGTATATGGCCCTATGATCCTAAAATAGTCATAATAATAACATCTACCTCACAGGGTTGTTATGAGGATAAAATGAAAAAAACATAGCATAAAGTTATATGCAGTTAGAACTAGAGTTCTAAGTATTGTCACTCTTATTATCAATGTTAATCATCTTTATTATTACTTCACTCAACTGGGCTCCATCCCTATCATTTCAATCTCATGCTCTTTCTATACTTCACCCTATGGGTCAGGTAGGGCACAAATACCGGACTCATGATTTTGTTGCTGTAAGTGCCTCCTGTGTAAGGAAACTCCTTGTACCAACACATGCTGGCAACTTCTCCACCATTTATATCTTGGGAGAGTTGCTTAGAACATGGAGTCATAGAGGTCACAGAGTGAGTGTGGATCAGAGTCAAAATTAGAAACCAGATCTTCCCAGATAGCTCTCAATTCATTATATCACTGCTCCAAATATAAAATATACACAAAAGTTATTAGGGAGGGTTTTCCACCACCTAGCAAAATCAGGAAAGGTGCTTGGAAAGAGATGGTATTTAATCGGAATCTAGAAGGCAGCAAGGTATATGAAGTGGTAGAGGTGAGATCAGTGTGCATTCTAGTCATGGGAGTCAACCTCATGCAAAAGCAAGGAGATAAGAGTATGTTGTGTATGGATAACAGTAAGTGGTACAGTTTGAAAGGTATGTAAAATATGTGAGGGAGGGAAATGTACAGTCAGACTGCCAAACGGAGGGTCTATTCATGTTGTCTCAATTAAAATTTTCATTAACCTTTTGGGGATTTTCTCAGTATATCATTATATCATGTATGTTAGAGATACCTAACATACCTAGAGATATCTAAATACCTAGAGACAGAGTGCCTAATAATTGCTTATACTTATTTCAGTTTTCTGATTTTCCCATTCTAGCTATCATCTCTAGCCCTCTATCAAATTATATTACAGGCAGTGGCAATGCTTTCTTTACCTGATTTTACTTGGTGAGTTTTGAGTGTTTCTCCGTTATAATACACTGACTCCTGGTTATAGACAGCTTTCTTTCAGCATATTAAGGAAAGGTTCTTTTGTTCTATTACATTTTAGTCATTATGGCATAACTGAATTCTTTTTTCTGCGTGTGTGTTTATTGATAAATTCATGCAATTTTGATGAGTTTTATTATTGATACTTTTTATTATGATTAGGGAAATGAAATGGATCTGTGATTTAATTCATATAGAGAATTCCCAGATAAGGAAATTCTCTCTGCCATTGTGGCTCTCCAACTTACAATTTCAAAATCTGATAGCTTAAGTGATTTACTCAAGATCAAACGGCTAGTATGTGTTAGAAGCAAAACTTGAACTTAGGTTTTCTTCCTTTATTCTCTCCTTCCTTACTACTTTTTTCAGTCCTTCTTTTTCCTCACTATATCCTTCCTTCCTTCCTTCCTTCCTTCCTTCCTTCCTTCCTTCCTTCCTTCCTTCCTTCCTTCCTTCCTTCCTTCCTTCCTTCCTTCCTTCCTTCTTTCCTTCCTTCCTTCCTTCCTTCTGTGAGTTGCCCAGGGTCACATATCCCCAAATATCTGAGGCTAGATGTGAACTTCAGGTCATCCTGACTCCAGAGCAGATGCTCTATCCACTGCACAACATAACTGCCTCAAAAACCCAAGATTTCTTGATTCCATACTGCCTTTGATACTACTTTTTATGTTAATGACTTTCCTAGTGTTGAACTTATCATAAATTCTAGCATAAATACAACCTGGTCAGAGTGAGGAACTATTTGAATATATTTGTGTAACTTCTTGGTTAATCTTTTGTATGTAACATTTTAAAATCATATAACAGTAATATTTTTTTAAGAAAAATTTATTTATTTAACTTTTTACATTCATTTTCACAAAATTTTGGGTTCCAAATTTTCTCCCCTTTTATCGCCTCCCCCCACCCCAATACACCAAGCAATCTAATTTTCCCTATCACCAACCTGCCCTCTCTTCTATCATCCCTCCCTTCTCTTGTCCCCATCTTCTCTTTTGTCCTGTGGGGCCAGATGACTTTCTATTCCCCATTAACTGTATTTCTTATTTCCTAGTAGCAAGAACAATACTAAACAGTTGTTCCAAATTCTCCCCATCCCTCCCTCCTCACCCATTCCCTTTGGGAAGGCAGACAATTCAATATAGGCCATATCTGTGTAGTTTTGCAAATGACTTCGATAATAGTCGTGTTGTGTAAGACTAACTGTATTTCCCTCCATCCTGTCCCGCCACACACTGTTTGTATTCTGTCTTTTGATCCTGTCCCTCCCCAACAGTGTTGACCTCAACTTGCTCCCTTCTTCCATTGCCCTCCCTTCCATCATCCCTTCCTCCTGGCTTATATCCTTCTTCTCCATTTTTCTATACTGTAAGATAGGTTTTCATACCAAAATGAGTGCATTTTATTCCTTCCTTTAGTCAAATGTGATAAGGGGTAAACTTCTTGATTTTTTTTCTCAGCTCTCCTCTTTTTCCCTCCACTAAAAAGTCTCCTGCTTGCCTCTTGAATGAGATATAATTTACCCCATTCCATTTCACCCTCTCTCCTCCCACTACATTTCTCTCTCACCATTTACCTTAATTTCTTTTAAGATATGATCCCATCCTATTCAATTCACTCTGTGCTCTCTGTCTCTGTGTGTGCATGCATGTGTGTATGTGTGTGTGCATGCACGCATGTACATGTTTGCGTGTGTGTGTGTATATGTGTGTGTATGTGTGTGTGGAGTCCCACCAACTACCCAGATACTGAAAAGTTTTAAGAGTTACAAATATTGTCTTTCCATGTAGGAATGTAAACAGTTCACATTTGGTAAGTCCCTTATGACTTCTCTTTGTTATTTACTTTTTCATGCCTTTTCTCATTCTTGTGTTTGAAAGTCAAATTTTCTTTTCAGCTCTGGTCTTTTCACCAAGAATGCTTGAAAGTCCTCTGTTTCATTGAAAGACCATATTTTCCCCTGAAGTATTATACTCAGTTTAGCTGGGTAGGTGATTCTTGGTTTGAGTCCTAGTTCCTTTGACTTCTGGAATATCCTATTCCACACCCTTCAATCCCTTAATGTAGAAGCTGCTAGATCTTGAGTTATCCTGATTTTATTTACACAATACTGGAATTGCTTCTTTTTCGCTGCTTCCAAGATTTTCTCCTTGACCTGGGAGTTCTGGAATTTGGCCACAATGTTCCTAGGAGTTTCTCTTTTTGGATCTCTTTCAGGTGGTGATCGATGGATTCTTTCAATACTTATTTTGCCTTCTGGCTGTAGAATATCAGGGCACTTTTCCTCAATAATTTCATGGAAGATGATATCTAGGCTCTTTTTTTGATCATGATTTTCAGGTAGTCCCATAATTTTTAAATTGTCTCTCCTGGATCTATTTTCCAGGTCAGTTGTTTTTCCCATGAGATATTTCACATTCTCTTCCATTTTTTCATTCTTTTGGTTTTGTTTGGTGATTTCTTGGTTTCTCAGAAAGTCATTAGACTCCATCTCTTCCATTCTAATTTTGAAAGAACTATTATCTTCAGTGAGCTTTTGAACCTCTTTTTCCATTTGGCTCATTCTGCTTTTGAAAGCATTCTTCTCCTCATTGGCTTTTTGAACCTCTTTTGCCAATTGAGTGAGCCTATTTTTCAAGGTGTTATTTTCTTCAGCATTTTTTTGGGTCTCCTTTACCAAGGTATTGACGCGTTTTTCATACTTTTCTTGCATCTCTCTCATTTCTCTTCCCAGTTTTTCCTCCACCTGTCTAACTTGCTTTTCAAAATCCTTTTTGAGCTCTTCCAAGGCCTGAGCCCACCCTACATCCCCCTGGGACGTCTGGGATACGGAGGCCCCCGCCCTCCATGTCTTTCCCCGATGGTAAGAATATTTCCTTGTCATCAGAATTGAAAGGCGGGAACATTTGCACCTCCTTAAAGAAGCTCTCTATAGTCTTATTTTTCTTCCCTTTTCTGGGCATTTTCCCAGCCAGTTACTTGACTTCTGAGATTCCTCTGCACCCCCACCTAGATCCACCCAACTAGTGCTTGGGGTCTGAGATTCAAATGAGCTTTCCATGGCAGGCAGGGCTGCTATTCAATGGGAGCTTAAGTTCTGGTGCTTGGGTGGGGGCAGGGCCACCTCCCAGGCTCAGTTCCCTCAGGGGCTTTATGCAGAGACCTTGAGTAATGGAGCGGGTGGGGCAGGGCCACTTCTGAGGCTCAGCTCCTTCAAGTGCTTTATCCAGAGACCTTCAGTAATGGAGTGGGTGAGGACAGGGCCACCTCCCAGTCTCAGCTCCTTCAGGTGGTTTATGCAGAGACCGTAATGAAGATCCTGCCTGCTCAGGGAGTCCCGGGGGGCTGCCACTTCCCCTGCCTCTGCCTCCGCCACTTTCTGCCCCTGCCTCTTCCTCCACTGCTTTCTCCCGAGGGGGCCCGAGTCACGGAGACGCCCCGCTCCCCTCTCGGCCAGCCTAGACATCTCTCTCACTGACCTGTAGCGTCTATGGGCGGAGGGACTTTCCCGGCTGCCGGAGATTCTGTCTCTGAAGCCTGCTTGGATCTGCTCCTCTGGGGCCACAGCCAGGGCAGCGTAGGGGTGGACTCCACTTTCCGGAGTGTGACGGACCCTGGGGACGTCTCTCCAGGGCTCTTTGGAATGGAAATCTTTTCCACTGTGTTTCTTCACACCCTGCAGTGATCCAGAACTTGTGGGGAGCTCTTCTTACATTAAATCCATGGGCTGTGGGTTCAGAGCTAGCATACGAGAGTCTTTCTACTTTGCCATCTTGACTCCACCCAGGAGGTTACTTTCTTGGTGAACAGGTGTCTACTCCAATTCTTTCAGATGAGGCAGAATAATGCTTACTGTCATAGAAAGTTAAAACCCCTGACTCCAGGGCCCCGAAAGTGAACTTAAATTGGGCTCAGGCAATAAAAGAGCTTGAAAAATGAGTTAGTAGCCTGTTAAAGGGAAACCCTAAAAAATGCTGAAGAAAATAATACTTTTAAAAAGAGTCTAACTCAATTGGAAAAAGAGGTTCAAAAAGCCAATGAGGAGGAGACATCAAAAAGCAGAATTAGCCAAATGGAGGAGAAGGTTCAAAAGCTCACTGAACAAAACAGTTCTCTGAAAGAGAGAATTGAGTTCAAGGACATGAATGACTGAGATAAACCAAGCAGTTAGAAAACAAAACAAAAAGTTTGAAAAAAATAGAAGATAATGTGAAACATCTCATTGAAAAAACAACTGACCTGAAAAATAGATCAAGGAGAGACAATTTAAAAATTATGGGACTACCTGAAAGCCATGATCAAAAAAAAACAAAACAAAACCTAGATATTATCTTCCATTAAATTATCAAGGAAAACTTTCCTGACATTCTAGGACCAGAGGGCAAAATAAATAACTGATCACCTCCTCAAAGAGACCTGAAAAGAGAAATTCCTAGGAATATTGTGACAAAATTTCAGAGTTCCCAGGTCAAGGAGAAAATACTGCAAGCAACTAGAAAGAAAGAAAAAATAGAGTATTGTGGAAACACAATCAGGATGACACAGGATCTGGCAACTTCAACCTTAAGTGATCTAAGAGCTTGGAATAGAATATTCCATAAGTCAAAGGAACTGCGATTAAAACCAAGAATCACCTACCCAGCAAAACTGAGTATAATACTTCAAGGCAATAAATGGTTATTCAATGATATAGAAGACTTTCAAGCATTCATGTTGAAAATACCAGAACTGTGTAGAAAACTTGACTTTCAAACACAAGAATCAAGAGAAGCTTGAAAAGGTAAACAGGAAAGTGAAATCATAAACGACTTTCTAAAACTGACCTGTTTACATTCCTACATGGAAAGAAAATATTTATTAACTCTTGAGACTTTTCTCAGTATTTGGGTAGGTGGAATGATTGTACATACATACACACACACACACACACACACACACATATATAGACAGAGAGTACAGACTGTGTTGACTCAGAAGACATGATAGCCACAAAAAAGAGTGAGGGAGAAAAATACTGGGAGGAGAAAGGGAGAAATGGAAATGGGGCACGCTATAACTCATGAAAGAGATAAAGAAAATTCTTGTTCAATGGAGGAGAAAAGGGAGAAATGGAGAGGGGGAATGTGAAGCTACTCTCTCCTCATACGGCTTAAGGAGGGAATAACATGCTCACTAAATTTGGTAGGAAAATCTATCTTATACTATAGGAAAGTAGGGGAGGGGATGACAAGTGGGGTCAGGGGAATGAGATAAGGGAGGGCAAATGGGAGAAGTGAGTAATGAGAAATAAACACTTTTTGGAAGAGACAAAGTCAAATGAAGGGATAAAAAATAAGGAGTGATAGAGTAGGATAAGGGGCAATATAGTTAGTATTACACAACATGATTATTATGGAATTCTTTTGCAAAACTATACATGTGTATAGCCTGTATTGAATTGCTTGCCTTCTCAGTGGGGATGGGTAGGGAATGAGGGAGGGAAAGAAGGTGGAATTCAAAGAATTAGAAACAAATGTTGAGAATTATAATTGCATATAACTGGGAAACAGGAAACATAGGTAACGGGGTATGGAAATTTATTTTGCCCTATAAGAAAAGAGAGAAGATGGGGATAAGGGAACGGTGTGGTGTGATAGAAGGGAGGACTCATTGAGGGAAGGGGTAATCAGAATGCAAGGTATTAGAGTGGGGGGGGAGGGGAGAGATGGAGAGAAAAAATGGACATGTTACAAAGTGATGTAAAAGCAATTAGTATTAAAACAATTGACTGAATTAAAAAGAAATTGGAACCTCTTCAAGCAAATACTCTAATATGGTACCAAAAATGCCCAAAGTTGGCACCAAAGGAACCCAAAGCCTATTCTTACTCAAAATTTTAAAATCACTAAGTTGACAAACATTTATCAAATGCTTACTATGTGTCAGATACTGAAAACACAAATAGAAGTAAAAATATAAGTTTGAACACAAGGAGCTTACCTTATAATGGGGAAAACAATGTATAAATAATATATGAAAGGGAGCTAAAAAGGGGAGGGAGAAAAGAACCTACATAGGGGCATAGTGAAATCCCAAGGGTCAGGAGTAAAGCCAGAAGTGAAGGAGTGAATATGGCTGGTCTGGGCATTTCCTCAAAATGTAGGTTCCAATAGGAATTCACCAACTGGAGGACAGGGCCACAGCAGTGGTGGTAGAGCTTTAAACAGTTTATGAGAGCTTATATTTAAATTTTTAGAGTGAGCATTTATGCCTTGGAAATAGGAAAATCAGGGCTTTTTGTCAAGTGTATAAAATTAAGAAAGTAAGAAATAAAAATGTTAAACCTAAAAAAAAGTAAGCATTGATTGATTTACTTCGAGATCAGGTCATTTGGATTCTCCCTTTCTAGATTTTGCTTATCTGAGCTTTGTATATTTTTGTTTTTAATTAGTATTCATCTGATTCTTTACACTTTTAATTTTTTTGGCACATAGTGTTTTTAATAATATGTTTTTATATATTATCACCATCATCACATATTATTCACCATTCATGGTGAATTCATTTTCTTAAATTTATATATATATATATATATATATATATATATATATGTATATATACATACATGTGTATATATGCATTTTATTCATCAACTTAATATTCTTTGTTTTCAGTTTTGCTCATTTCTCTAATCTTTAGAATTTTACTTTTCTTTAACATTTTTACTTTTGTGCCTATTTAGGAAAGAGTGTTTCATTAATTTTTCTGGCTTTATTAATTGCACTTTTGGTTCATTGGTATTCAGTCATTTGTTAATATGAAGTTTTATTATTTTATTTCATAAATTACAAAATTTATAATTTATTAAAAATTATATTATTTTACAGGGCTCTTTTATTTGTATCTCACAAATTTTGCAATTATGCCTTACAATAGCCATTTCCCTTAATATGAATATTATTTATATATTTTATTTGACCTATTCACTAATGAAATATTATTCTTTATTTGTCTTTTTCATATATTTCTCTTTTCTTACAATTATTATTACTTTTTTTAGAGGGGTGGAGCCAAAATGGCAGAGTAGAAAGACAGATCAGTAGAAATTCTTCCCCCATAGCCCATAAAATACATGTTAAAAATGACTCTAAACAAATTCTAGAGCAGAAGAAGCCATAAAACAACAGAATGAAAGAGATTTCCAGTCCAAGACAACCTGGAAGGCTGACAGGAAAGGTCTATCACACCAGGCTTAGAGTGGAGTGCAGCTCACAGAGCACAGTCCAGCCTTGGACACACTGCACAGACAGGACTGGAGCAGGCTTCAGGTTGCAGAATCACGGGCAGCAGACGCCATTCCCAGATTTCTCAACCCATAAATGCCAAAGACAGCTTCAATGGTCAGTGATAAAGCTCTTTCACCTGCGTGAGAAGGGAGCAGGGTCCTGCCTCAGCCCCAACACCACTTTATGGCAGAATCCATTTTTGGAGCTCTTGGTCTAAAGATTCTGGGGGAATTGAGCTGCCGATCTAGATCTCAGACCTGAGTGACTGTCATCAAGTGAGGAAGAGCACTGGCATGGTGCACCTGGTGGAGGCTTTGGAGAAGGAATTCTACTCTCCTCCTGGGCAGAAAAGTTTTTGATTGTTCCCAGAACAGAGTGTAGGCCAGGAGAGGAGTAAATTCCTCTCCCTTGATTGTGCCTCCTCTGAGAAAATGAGAACTCATACTTCCCTAGAGTATACCCTCCACTGGACAAAGGACTCAAAAGTCAAGTGACTGGCTGGAAAAATGCCCTTAAAAGGGAAAAAAATAAGACTATAGAAGGTTACTTTCTTAGTGAACAGATATTTTCTTCCATTCTTTTGACTGAGGAAGAATAATGCATACCATCAGAGGAAGACATAAAAGTCAAGGCTTCTGTATCCAAAACCTCCAAAAAATATGCAGTGGTATCAAGCCATGGAAGAGCTCAAAAAGGATTTTGAAGATCAAATAATAGAGGTAGAGGAAAAATTGGGAAGAGAAATTAGAGCAATGTAAGAAAATCATGAAAACCTGTCAACAACCTGCTAAAGGAGACCTGAAAAAAATGCTGAAGAAAATAACACTTTTAAAAATAGACTAATCCAAATGGAAAAAGGGGTCCAAAAAGTCAATGAGGAGGTGAATGCTTTAAAAAGCAGAATTATTGAAATGAAAAAGGAGATTCAAAAGCTGACTGAAGAAAATAGTTCTTTAAAAATTAGAATGAAGCCAGTGGAAGCTAATGATTATATGAGAAGACAAGAAATTACAAAACAAAACCAAAAGAATGAAAAAATAGAAGACTGTGTGAAATATCTCATTGGACAAACAACTGATCTGGAAAATAAATCCAGGAGAGACAATTTAAAAAATTATGGGACTACCTGAAAGCACAATCAAAAAAAGAGCCTAACCAACATCTTTCATGAAATTATCATGAAAATTATCATGAAATTATCAAGAAATTATCAAGAAAAACGTCCCTGATATTCTAGAACTGGAGGGCAAATAAATATTGAAAGAATCCACTGATCACTTCCTGAAAGAGATCCCAAAGTGAAAATTCCTAGGAATATTGTAGCCAAATTCCAGAGTTCCCAGATCAAGGAGAAAATATTGCAAGCAGCTAGAAAGAAACAATTTGAGTACTATGGAAATACAATGAGGATAACACAAGATCTAGTCGCTTCTACATTAAGAAATTGAAGAACTTGGCACATGATATTCCAGAAGACAAAGGAACTAGAATTAAAACAAAGAATCACCTATCCAGCAAAACTGAGTGTAATGCTTCAGGGGAAAAATGGTCATTCAATGAAATAGAGGACTTTCAAGCATTCTTGATGAAAACACCAGAGTTGAATAGCAAATTTCACTTTCAAACACAAGAATCAAGAGAAGCATGAACAGGTAAACAGGAAAGAGAAATCATAAAGGACTTACTAAAGTTGAACTGTTTACATTCCTACATGAAAAGATATTATTTGTAACTCTTGAAACTTTTCTCAGTATTTGGGTAGTTGGAGGGATTATACATCTATCTATCTATATCTAAATATCTCTCTCTCTCTCTCTATCTATCTATCTATATATATATATATATATATATATGGGGGGCACAGAGTAAGTTTGATAGGAAGGGATGATATCTAAAAAAATAAAATTAAGGGATGTGAGAGAAATATATTGGGAAATCAAAGGGAGAAATGTAATGGGGCAAATTATCACTCATAAAAGAGGCAAGAAGAAGCTTTTTCAAAGGAAGGGAAAAGAAGGAAGGTGAGAGGGAAAAAGTGAAACTTAGTCTCATCATATTTGGCTTAAGGAGGGAATAATATGCACCCTCAATTTGGTATGAAAATCTATCTTAACACTACAGGGAAGTAGAAGACAAGAGGATAAGTGAAGTGTATGTGGGGATGATAGAATGAAGGGCAAATGGGAGGAGGGAATAATTAGAGGCAAACACTTTTGGGGAGAGACAAAGTCAAAAGAGAGAATTGAATAAATGGGAGGTGTGATAAATAGTTAGTGTTTCACAACATGACTGTTATGGAAGTCTTTTCAATGACTACACATGTATGACCTGTATTGAATTGCCTACCTTCTCAGTGGGGATAGGAGGGAGGAAGGTGGAGAAGTTGGAACTCAAAGTTTTAAGAACAAATTTTGAGAATTGTTTTTGCATGCAACCAGGAAACAAGAAATACTGATAAAAGAGTATAGAAATCTATCTTGTCCTACAAGAAAAGAGAGAAGATAGGGATAATGGAAGGGAGGGGTGTGAGGGAAGAGAGGGCAGATTGGGTGCAGTGGTCATCAGAATGCATGGTGTCTTGGGGTGGGGGAGGGGAGATATGGGGAGATAATTTGGAACTCAAAGTCTTGTGAAAATGAATGCTGAAAACTAAAAATAGACAAATAAAAGTTTCCAAAAAAATTTAGTTTTACTTATTTTACATAAAGTTATCACTTTTTGTACTCATTTCAATTTTCTGAATTATTTTCCCTAGAATGACATTTTTCTTTGGAATTTTAGTATTATTATTATATTATCTATGGCATTTTAGATATGATGCAATTTCCCTCACTTCATCTCTTGGTCATTTCTACTTTTATTCATGATTTCTTTCATATCTTTATTAAAACTTAATAAGTTTTGCTTCCACCTCTCATTGTAAATCTACATGAATCTTTATATTTTAAATTTATTGTGTATGAAGTTTGCTTTTTGCCAGCCTCTTTCATTTTATCAGAGTTTAATTTTCACAGTTATAATTGTTACACATCTTTTTCCTTCCATCAGATAATTTTATTATGTATGTTTCCTTTTTAAAAACCAGTATTTGGCAATATTAATTTGATTTACTTTTATTTCTCACTATTATTATAAGCATCATCATCAATATCAGCATCATGATAATCACCATTAAATCCTAATTTCTTTTCTCTTCCCTTCTCTCCAAATGAAGAGCCAAATTACTGGGTCTTGTCCTGTCCCTGCCTTAATTTTTTTCATAATCATTGCTAAAAATATCTGTAGTTTGACTTACTTGAAACAATTTCATACTACCTAACCCTCTCCTAATTAGTGTTCCCTCTTGACCTTCCATATCCTATTCCAGTATGCTTTCCATTTTGTTTATTTAGATTTACATAGTCTAAAAAATGAAATATTCCTTTTCCAGACCCAGATAATAATGAGGTTCATACCTTTATCCATGATATTTTAATTCCAAGAAATAATATATATTTCCCCTTTTCTTCTAGTTTCTTCTCCAGCAAATTGATTTTTTTTCTATATGTGCTCAAGAACATTACTATCTTTTGACCTTCATATGAAGAGGGATTGATATTAGTCCTCTTTAATCATATATACTATTTTAGATCTATTCAAATGTGCTTATCTTTCAATTTAGTCTATATATATATACACACACACATACATATATATATATATAAAATTTCAAAGATTTTGCTCAGTTTTATTTTTCTATAAAAGAATATATGGAATAAATCTGTTCAAAACACTTTTTGGACATAAAGGAAGTAAAATAATTAAAAATAAATACAAATAATTATATCTGCCGTTGGGAGCATGAAACGGTAATCTATAATAGTTTACCATGAATAAATGCATAGGTAAAGAAAAGGTAACAAATAAAATATATAGATCCAAAGGGAATGTAAGTATTGACATGCTAATGATTAGATAAAAGAAGAAATCACAGAAGAAATAAGCATTTTTTTCTTATTGAGAACAATAAGACAACAATATTTATGGGATGCAGCTAAAGCAATCCTTAGAGGAAAATTTATAACTGAAGGCATATATTAATGAAATAAAAATCCCTTAAAACTAACTGATCTTACAATTTATAAATTGATAAAATAACCACCCCAAACAAGGAAAAAATAAGAAATCTTTAGAAGTTAGGACATTGATTATACTAAAAAAGGAAAAGAATCTAAGCTAACTCGCAGTGAACAGAGAATAAATACAAAGACATAAAAAAACATCTAATATCCCAATGGATGCCATAACACTGGGTATTCCCTCTAATAATTCATAACTCATCCATCCCTACCCATACTCTGTGATTATCATAGAAGTTCTGTAATTTTGCAACAGAGTCAACTCCCATTTTTTTGACACTCCAGAAAATCAAATGACAGTTGAACTTGGTGCACCATTTCTCTTGCCATAAAACCAACCAGTGTTCTTTCTAATCAGGCATATAGTACATATACCCATGGACAGCATGGTGAAGGGGCCTCAGAAATTATCTAGTCCAACATCCTCATCTAATAATCATGGAAATCAGGTTCTAGCAAGTTTACATGACTTTTCTAATGTGCATGTGGATGGAATGGTTGGAATTTGAACCACAGTCCTCTGATTTCAAATTCAGAATTCCTTCTACTATACCATACTGCTTCTCTAATTTCTTGGATGGCAGACTTCATATCACTTCCCCTTTTTAATTTGAAGAATCACTATGAAGGGCCAAGGAGTAGGACTTATTTCATAAACAGCAGAGATAAAATTATCCAATTTTCAGATGAAATCACTATTTACTTAGAATAAGCTAATGATTTAGCAAAGAAATTAAATGTTAATTAATATCTGGAATAAAACTTTAGTCAGAAAATGATTATTTTCTATTTAATATGAACAAAAATGAGGAGGAAATATTAGGAATGTTCTACAAAAATCGCTACAAAGTGTATAAAGTATATGTGCATTAACCTATCAAGACATTACTAGAACTTAAATAACTACATAAAAATTTATATGACTATAAATCACTAAATAAAAGGAGGTCTGTATAATTGGAGAGATATACATTATTTATAGTTAGGTTAAACCAATACAGGATGGCTCAAAAGTCTTGGTACAGTTTCAAGCTACTAAAACTTAATATTAAAATTTCAAGGATTTATTCAGATATCTTTTTACCTTTCCTTTTCTTCACCTCCTAAAACACTTCAAATGGAATCCATCTTCCCTTCATTATTTCTATTTTCTTTATTCAGCTCCTTCAATGCTCTTAAAAGATACTCAGGTTCTGGGGACAATTGTTTCTTCTTCTCATATTAAAATAGTTAACTATGAGGTAGAGTAAAAATATAGGTCTTTCTCGTTGCTCAGATAATAGAAGTTTATCTATTAAAGGTTATTTGAACATATTTACATATCTATATCTATATAGATAGGTATTTCAAAGTTTCTAGTGAGAGTTACTCTTTTAATCACAAATGTATAAAAATCTTCTATTCTGCTAATTTTTTTCTCCTCTGCAGGATTGTACTCAGCCCTGCAGGTTATAATTCTTGCTTGTGGGACTATAGCTATTAACGTTGAAATAGTCATCCCTTAACATTCATGGGTTTCACATGGGTGATTCACAGATTGGCCAGTGATAATTAAATGGGAATTTTTGGAGATTTGTGGCATACTGTGGAAAATCACAGATGATATGCATATGTAAAGATTTTTTTTAAATTAGTAAATCAAATGCGTAAATAGTGTACGTTATTAACCTATATTCCAGGATCTCCTTTTATTTATGGTAGTAATTGCAAAGTCTTATGTTATTCTGACAGTGGTTCCTTGGTACTTGAACTGCTTCTTTTTGGATTACTGCTATACATTTTTTTTTTTTTTTTGACTAGGAACTCTAGATTTTGTCATTTCTGGGCCTTTTGTTTTAAGCATTCCTGTTAAGAGGTGATTGGTGTATTCTTTTTATTGTCACATTGTCCACTTGTTCTACTACATCTGGGCAGTTTTCATTGATAATTTGTGGAAATGCAGCATCCAAGATATTTTAAAATCATGGTTTTCAGGAAATCCAGTGATTCTTAAAACAAACAACTTTCAAAAGAAAAAAAATCAAGTGACCAACAATCATGAAAAGGCTTCTGCCTCACTAATAACATTACAAATGCAAATTAATGCAATTTTGAATGTTCAAATACCCTCCAAACTTAGGGGTTTCTTAAGAATTTCCCTCTAAATTTAGATTTGCAGACTAGTTGTTTTGGATTGCAGAGATCTCATGTATTTTTATTTTGTTACTTTCTTCTGCTCTATTTCTTGTTGCATCATTGGATCCTCTCATTATATTTCCTCTGTTGTTTTTTCCTCCCTCAGGATGTCCAATAAGTTACAAAGGATTTCCAGTTTTAGATCCAATGTGTGTGTTTACCATTAGGATCTCAAATTTCCTTTCTAATCTTTTTCTTTATTTTATCCAGGCCTTCTAGCCACCCCCAGGGCTCTTGTGGTCTTTTAATGTCTTTTTCTAAGTTCCCATCTTTTAAGAATTATTCTCTTTTTCATGGAGTTTCCTCTTGGCATTCTCTTAGCCGAAAGTGAAGAGATTTTGTTTGTTTGCTAATTTTCTATAGCTCTCTGCTGGATTTTTCTGTGAGTATTTCTTTGCAGGAATTTCTTTCCTTTTATTTCATTTAAAAAAATATATTATTAATTGGTGGGTTTCTGGGTTTTGGAGGTGATGAGGGGGATCTCACACAATCTATCATTTAGCCATCTTGCCAGAAGTCTGGAATTCATTTGAAATAGTAACTCTCATACTATAAATATCAAATTAAAAATAAAAAAATAATGAAAATCATGACATTTAGATTTTCAGTGTCATTCTCTCTACATAAATTTAAATGATGGAACAAAGAAAGGGTGTCCTTAGAGCCTAAAACTGAAAAGTCTCTCCAACATTAACTTTTAAGTTCACTATGCAATTCTTTATTTGATAATTATTCAGTTCTTTAAAACATGATAATTATTTTTCCTCTTTCAAAAAGTTGAAATATCTTTTAGATATTCACAAGTGTTTCCTCTCAAAAAAAAGATAAAGAATTCTATTGGGAGACTGTACCCATAGCAGTAGGTGCCCAACAATCTTCATAAACTATAAAGAGGAATCTGACAAATCCTCTTTAGGTAAAGAGTCATAGACTGGATTGCACTTAGTTTTAGAAGAATTCAATTATGTTTTCTTTGACAATATGTTGGTGTAGTAGATATTCTTCTGACCTCGTAGTTAGGAAGATTTAAGTTTAGATTTGGTGTTTGACATTGTATATGACCCCTAAATTATTTAGCATTTCAACTTTAGTTTCATCATCAATAAAATGGAGGTAATTATATGAATATTAATGTCAATAATAACAAATAAGTACCTACATCTACAAGAATACAATAAGATTATATAAGTAAACTGTTTTTCAAACTTTTCACTTCTCCTCCTCTTCCTCTTCTTCTAGTAAAAGAAAAAAGGTGAACTACATCTTAAAGATTATAAAAATATAGTTATTTAATGTTTATTAATTAAAATCATTTAAAATAAATGTAAGCAAACAGTTTTCTTCAAGCCTTAGAAAATTAGACTTACCCTCTTAATGTTCTTACACTTTCCTAAGAGAAAGAAATATTGTGAGGGCAAGAACAACCCTTCCCCTCTTTTTTTCCTGTGATTCTCCTGTGACTGGAATTATGGACTGCAAGGAGGAGCCACCTAATCAAGTGTTATGAACTGGATTAGACTGAATTGGGATATTGGGGCTTCTAAAACTAGGAGTTCCTCTGTGGGTTTGAGCTGAAGGATTTTTTTAACGACGTTAACAATCTTTCTTTTCTTTCTTTCTTTCTTTTTCTTTTTCTTTTTCTTTTTTTTTTTTTAGAAAATTTAAACATATGTAGGTCAATTCTTGCAAACATCCAGCAGTTATTTCTTGCTCCTGCCTTTACGAAATGACTTATGCTCAATTCCATTGAGTTGTTCAACACTCTCTTATTGTTGAAGGGCGAGAGCGAAGAGGCAGATAAATGGAAAAGGGAACGGGATACAAAAATGCTCAGGGCATCTTGCGTGGCTAAGGTGTGGTGACAAGGTCTCGCCAGATTGCTTCCAGAAGGTTAGGAGATGCGGAGGGAACACAGAGCAGAATGCTACTTCCCCAAAGTACCTTGTCCACTTGTTATCCAGTGAGGGGTTGATTTTTCCCTCCAGGCTGAAAAAGGGGAACAAAAAGACGCAGTTTGATGGAGTGGGGATCATTTTAATCAATTTTTTAGAGAGTCTTAACAGAAGGTGGCTGTTGCTCTGGGTCTAGATCTGCTCCATCCTTGCAAATATACCTACACACATACACCCACACCCACACCCACAGCCACACCCACATACACACACCCACACACCCGGAGGGGATCAGGAAACTTTCAGCAGAGGAGGCCTTCTGAATGTTCTGAACCGAGGTTGGTGCCCTTCCACGCATTTGTTTCCCCCAGTCTTTAGGTACACGTCACACGTGACGCTCAGGGCCCTTAACCCCTTGATGTTGTCTTGCTGCCTTCCTGGCCGTTGCTGCAGCTGCTGGCCGGTGGAGGCAGCTCGGAGATGAGATAGAGAGTGGAGATCAATCTTGACCTCCTAAGGAGATGGCCGTGCCTCTCCCGCTCATACTCCCCTGCCCCTACGCCCACAAGCCGCAGCAGCTACACCAACCCAAGCATATTGGTATAATCCCTGGATGTGCTCCCCAGTCTTCCACGACCAACCTTCCCCTACACCCCCTTACTCCAAGCAGAGCTGAGCTTAGGCAGACGTGGGTGTGTTGCGGGGCGGGGGGGAAGCATTGTGTGGGTGGGGGCGTCGGGGCTGGGGGTGGGGGTTGTTGATCAATCACTCTAGGGTGGCAGAGGTGGGGCCCGCGGGTGGTTGGCGGGAGGCTCTTGCCTAGTCCCGGTTCTAGTGCTTTGCATTGCTCGCGGAGTGTGTGCGCGTGTCCGTGTGCGTGTGTGTGTGCGCGCGTGTGCTGGCGCGCGCGTGCGCGCGTGTGAATGTGTTTCTCTATGTGTGTATGTGAGTGTGTGCGTGTGTGTGTATGTGAGTGTGTCTGTCTACAGGTAGCAGTGGCAGTGGCGGCAGCAGGGAGCTGGAACGGGTGGAGGAAGTCCGCTAACCGCAGCAGCGGCAGCAGGCATCGCCGCAGCATCAGCAGCCCCAGCAGCCACCAGTAGCAGCAGCAGCATCCCTAGCATCCCCAGCATCCCCAGCACCCTCAGCATCCTCAGCATCTCCGGCTCCTGCCGCTGTCTTTCAGCGGGCGACTGCTCACTTTGCCGACGCTGCCTGCCAGAGCTCCTGGCAAAGCCTCATTCCGGCCGCCACCACTCTCTCTCCAACTCGCCCAACGCCTCCTCCTGCGCGTGGAAAGCGGTGGCCAGCCTCAAGTGGGGAGGGAGCAAGGGGGGTTGCGAGTTTGGCTTGCTTTGGTTTCGCCCCCCCCCCCCTCCACCGCCCCCACTCTGCTGGGGGAATCCTGTCTCCGGCAGCAGGTCTCTGCTCGGATCCGTGGTGCTTGCCAAGTTTTCCTCCCCTCCCCTTCGGTTTCCAGTGGCCAGCGACAATCTGGGGTCCTTTCCCGCTCCGGATTTCTATACAGATCGCAGCTCCCTAGCCCCAGTTCTCTCCTTCCCCAGCTCTGTGTGTGTGTGTGTCTCTCTCTCTCTCTCTGTCTGTCCGTCTGTCCGTCCGCCTTGGTATTTATTGACCAACCGCACAAACGTTCCCGTCCCCCTCAGCGTGCCCACGGGCAGTTTGTTCGAGTCGCTGTCTTGGGATCCAGAATGGCTCGGAGCTAATGGAGAACGAGGAGGACAGTGTTAATATCAGGCTTTGGCATCCGTTGTCAAGGGAAAGGGGCCCGAAGAATGGTCTAAGAGGCGGCCCTCCTTCAGCTCCCCGTTAAGCAGCACCAAGTACGAGGTGCTGGGAGGCTGCGGACCAGGGGCGCACGGGGCTGGTGGAGTGGCAAGGTAAGGCACCCCTTTCCTCCCTCTCCTGGGCACCGATGGTCTCCTTCAGCTGCCTAGAACTTCTCTCCCTCTTGCTCTTCGCCTTCCTTGTCTTCTCCCGGTCACCACCAATCTGCCCTTTCTCCCGGATTCTGGAAGGGTTATTACTTTGAGAAGGGGAGATGAAACCAATCGGTCGGAGTTGCTCTTTACTTTGATTTCCCCCTCCATTATGTTTCCTTATTTAAGGGGTTATGGAAAGGTTTTGGGGAAAATATTCTTTCCTTGCTTCCTGGATAACTTTATATTTTACGCACTTTTCTCTCCCCTTCCTCCTCACCCTTTACTGCATTTAACTTTAATGAACATGATAGTTTCCTTAAAACTGTAACTAATTAAACACAGAAGGCTTTATTTACAATTCTTTAAAACTAGGGATTACATTTCTCTGGGCATGGCTAGGTAGTAGAAAATCTGATTTTCTGTGAGTACAGCAAATTTATTTCATTGGGAAGTTATTTAAGAAAGAGTTCTCAGTGATGGAACTGAATCAAGGGCTTACAAAAGTAGTAAGACCTCTCTTTTCTTTATTTTTAAAGTCCATCATGCTGCAAATAAAAATTGTTTTTTACAAAGCCTCTTCTGGTGACATGTTTTCTGAACCTGAAGTCATTCCAGGAGGTTAGGGACTTCACCTTCTTATCACTGACTCACACGTCTCCCAGCCCATCTTTCCACCCCCACTTCCTTTGCTGCTTCTCCATCATCTTTGCCTTGGCAGTTGGCAAATTACATGTTCTTCGTGTGGTCCCTCACTGGTTTGCCTTGATCAGCCTTGTTTTCATCTTGGTCTCTCCCTGTGTCTCTATCTTCCTGTCTCACTGTCTCTGTCTGTTTTTATTTTAATATGTCTACCTTTGTCTTTCTGTCTTCATTTCTCAGAACCTCTCTCCCTCTTCCTGTTTCTGTTTCTGTCTGTTTTTGTCTCTGTTTGTCTCTGTTTTTCTGACTGTCTCTCTGTCTCTCAGTGTATTAAATTATCTCCATAACTCAGCTCAGTCCCTTCCTCTTCCTGCCTCCATCCTTCTCCCCAAATGGCTCTCCTCTTCCCCCTCCTTCCCCATCTCTGCCTATTCCCTCAATACACACCTTTACTTGATTGACCCTTTCCTCAGCGTGAGGGAAGAGGAGAGCTTTGTCTGGGAGTGTGAAAGAGAAAAAGGAAGGTGGCTGAGGAGGAGGAGGATGCTCTAGCAGCCTCCTCTGACAAGAAACCAAGAGCTGGTGTTTGTCTGATTGAGCAGAGACGGCACTGTGTTTATGTGGGAGAAGAGGTGATTAAGTGGGTTAGAATAGAGGGGAGGGAGAGAGAGTGAGGGGGAAAAAGAAAAGAGAGTTGGAGTGTGTGAGCTTGCTGGAGCCCCCACCACCTCCTACATGCAGAAAACCAGTTATCTATTATAGATTTGAGCTCTGTATATGGGGGGAAACTAAAGCCAAGTATTGCTTAGGAAAACCGGAGGAAAAGCGACAAAATCAAAAGAGAAATGTGTGCCATTAGAGTAGAGAAAATTAACTGGAGAAATGTTTAGATTGAGCCGGACGGAGGAAACAATGCAGCTTCCAGAATAAAATTCTCCTCTGCACCGCAGCCTACTTCTTGCCTTGTAATAAGCTGTATGCAGCCTGATCTGGGCATTCTGGCCAATTCTTGTTTCCCTTCTGCTCTCTGCTCCATCTCCCTTCAATCTGACAGAAGAAAGTTAGTCTGCAACCCTGAACATTTGCTGTGGGAAGGATTCCCATTTCCGCCTGGCCCAAAGAAAGATTACACTCCCTAGAAGCCTTGTTATGAGCACTGGAGGCATTATTAAGCAATGAATGAGGCTCCTTAGGCACTAGCAGGTAATCCAAACATTTAAAATATTCTGTCCTGGCTCCTGCCTGCCTCAGCAGAATGCCTTGTGGTCTTGTGGGTGATGATGAAAAGGCACCTGCAGTGAATTCAAAATCATTTAGGCTGTGATTTTGAATTGGAAATCATTCATTCGGGATGGGGTGACGTCTTCAGTGTTTTAAAGGTAGAGACATGTTCCAGGGTTTGGGGCTGCTGTTCTTAAGGCCTTGACATTCTTCAAACATAAGCAACACTTACAAGGGCCCCATACTCTTTTTTTACTTCCAGACCATCAATGACACTGAAGACTTTTGGGAAATAAGCATCCATTTAGCTGACTGTAGATTACGCTGCATTTTAGGGATTTCTAATACTCTTCCTTCTTTGTATACTAAAAACATAGCAGACTGAATCTCACAAAAATGAAATGAGTTGTCATACCAGGAAAGTAAATTATAGCCTCTTACTTTATTTCTTCAAAAAATTAATTGCAGTCAATTATTAAAAGCTTCTTAGACATAAAAATGTCATCGATGAAAGGTGTAGGTACATGTGTTTGAGTGTAAAACCCATAAAATGCTTCTGGATTTCAGGCAGGCAATGTAACCCAGTGAACATAGAGGCTATTCAAAAAGTACTCAGGAGTAGGGGTCATCTGGGTATTTAAAATATTAAATGTTAAGTACATCAGGGTTGAGTTTACAATGCCCTTGGCAGAGACTGAGCCCAAGTGCACCTATCCAGCTGATTGCTTCTGTGATTCATGGGGAAAGTAGAAGGTAATCATTGCTCCAGCCTTCTGATTACATGCTTTGATTAAAAGAAGTCAATGTTTTCTGTAAGCCGGCTAGTCTGTTGTTAGCCTGTCCAATCCTCTTAAACCTAAGCAGGAACTGCAGTCTATCTTTCATTGGTGGTTGTGCTGTAGAAAAAGCTTACAGCATTCATCCTTGCTGTGACCACTCCCCTTTGCCCCATACACTTTTCCCCCTACTACATGATCTGATACTTTCTGATAGCTTTTTGTTTTTCTTCAATTAACGTAGCTGAATTTAATGGCTATTCTCCTCTCCAATCCCTGCTCCCTACCCCTGCCCCTGTGTTCCCTCAAGGAAATCCAACTGGGTGAGTTGAAAAAAAAATAGCCATCAGAAAGTACAGCTATATGGGGGCGGGGTTAAGTGTAAGGGTGTTAGGGAATGTGTTTTTATTTAGGTGTAACACCTTTAAAAAGAAAAAAATAATACTTATAAAATTCACTTGCAACACTTGAGAATGTTTGCAGAAATAATTCATTTGGACAGTTTTTGGGCAGGGAAGAGCATATTTGTCCAAGTTCTCCTTATTTTGACTTTTACTAGTTTGAAAAGTAATGAGAAATGGGAGCCAGAGGATATTGTTAGCCACAGTAGGCTCTTAATGTTTTGTTTAAAATGTTCCTCACACCGTCTGCCATTATTATTTCATTTAATATTATTGACGTATTATTTGTTGTGAGGAAGTATTATTATAAATAGCAGCACAATTTATCATGTGTCTCTGTGGGTTGCCATGTGTTCAACAAAATGCAGTGATGAAGAGAAAATAAATTTGAGAAGAAACCTAACCATGTTGACTCAATGAGAAGTTTGTTCCCACCAAAGAATTATTCCTTGAGTGATGATGAATCATGACATGTGACCATTCCTTTGTGAGTTTTCATGTTGCTACCATCTTGACAATATTTTAAGACATTTGGAATTAACTCCTGAAATGCAATTAGGAGTTGTACCCTTTCCATTCAATTCCACAAGAATTGTATTAAGTGCCTGTTATGTGAAATACCTATTATGTGGGGATGCAAAGAGAAAAAGGAAATAGTTCTTGGCCTCAGGGAGCTGCCATTCTGTCATACTCAAGTTGAGCAATTTCTAAAGTTTAGGGCAATTTTGTTTGGATTTTGCTTAATAAAAAGTACTTAAGTGCCTCACTCATGGTCTCAAAATGAGGATGTTTCTGAAGTGAGATTTAAACCCAGGGATTACTGACTTCAAACTGACCATTTAGCTACACCACTCTGCTTCTTTTCTTCATCATGGATAAGTAACATTCTTTTGTGAACATTTCACCGAGAAAGACACTGTGGCATAGTGGATGTAGTCCTGGTCTATGAGTCCAAAAAGGCCGGGTTTACAATCAAGTCTGTGTCACTTATTAGGTGAGTAGCCAGGGGGCATCATTTAACTTGGATGAGTCTCAATTGCTTCATTCATAAAAGATAGATGGTAATAGCTATCTATAGAAACTACTTCCCAGGCTTGTTGTAGGACTAAAACAAGATAATATTTGCAGAGCACGTAACCAAATTTAAATGACTATTAAAAAGTCCACCATTAATCCTTGTCCTCACATATCTTAAAGGATTTTTATTATTTTAACCATCACAGGGTACCACCTACCTGATTCATCCTACTAAGTAGTAAGGGCTGGTTTTCTTGGTCAAGCCTTTGATCGCATTGGCATTGTTTGCCACCCGAGGCAAGAGAACACTCTGGATTCTGGAAGAAAACTTGATACCTCTCTTTTCTTAACTCTGTCTCTTTTCTGGGTTGAAATACTTATCACTTTAACCTAATGTTTAGTGTGGAATTACCCAACCAGAGATTCCATTCATACACATACATTCCAAAGGATCCTGACCCTCATTTGGTGTTAATTGTATTTAAATCTAGGTCATTCACAAAAACATAATGTATACCACTCTTTAATCACTTTTGAAAGGAATAAAACCAAGTACATCAAGGCAATCAAAGAAGATATCTCCTACCAATCTGTAAATCTTCCCTACACCTGACACTCACCCTTTTGGGTTGGTAAATAAGACAGAAATTGAGAAGTCTATTTTTCATCCCAGACCATTACCAGAGGGAGTTGGCAGGTGACTACTCTTGGGACTTTTCTACTTATGGAAAACTTTCTGAAGGTTTGATGTCCCACCAAGGAAGACGATTTAGGAACTCAAGATCCTGTCTGTTGGTCTCTGCTTCTTTAGGTCAATAATTCTGAGCTCCATCCTCTGTCTCCACCCTGATGTGTATGGAATTTATAATGTCCATACATTCACTGCTTTTCTCAGTGTCTAGCTCATGCAAAGAGTGTTTTGCCTTGCTACTAACATCTTCTCATAAGAAAAGAAGCAGGAGATCATGAAGTAGGCTGTTTACATGTTATTTCATTTCCTCTTTTCCATCGTACCCAAAATTTGTTACCCTTTTCATTTGTTGACCTGCATTATGTCCACATTACTTTCCCTGGGTAACTCCACTCACATGAACATTTGGGTAAGTTGAGAAGTCAATAGGCATTTATTAAACATTTACTATGTGCCACTGTCTGTTGTAAGCGATGGAAATGTGAAGAAGGCAAAAGCAGTCCTTGTCCTCAAGGATTTTACCATCTAATGAGAGAGAGAAGATTCAAACAACTTTTTACAAATAAATCATATGTGGAATAAATAGGAGATAATCTCACATTGAAATCACTAGCATTAAGGAAGATCAGGAGAGGCTTCTTACAGAAGGTTCGATTTTAAGTGAGACTTGAAGGAAGCCAGGAGGAAACTACAAGAAGGGACAGAGTTTTAGGGAATTCCCTTAGGTTCATTCCCTTCTCAGTCCTGGCCATAACCACTCTCTGTCTAGGAGCCCATCAAGAGTAAGGATAAAAGTTATGTCACTACCATCAATATTATTATTATCCCTATTAGTGACGATTATGTGTTTTTTTGAGAAAAGGTGAGATTACAAAAGTAGAACTTTGTTCTCATTGAAAACTGATTCCAGTATGTGTTAAACATCTCTTCCATGACACCCATACTTGACCTTCCCTATTCTTTGGATCAGAGATAGCACGGTGTACTGGAAAGCACAATGGATTTGAAGTCAGAGGACTGGGGTTCAGATCTTGGCTTTGCTACCTGTTACTTATGTGCCTTTGGGCAAGTTACAGACTCTTTGGGCTTCAGGTTTCCTCAGCTCTATACTGAGAATGTAAAACATCCTTGCTGATCTCTAAGATCCCTTCAAGTTTCATATCTGTGATACTAAGTTTTATCATATTTTCTCAAAAGCTTACATGTAGTTATTTGAGAAATCTTATTCATAGGAGGGACAAAAATTGCTGTCAGAAAATATTGTCATTCCATCAAAGTAGCTTATATTTAGGAAGTCATTGCCTTTGTTCGATAAGTATGACCTGTCGTGGTGTGGTAGAAAGAAGAGCATATTTAGACTCAAATGATGTGCCATTGAATCCAAGCTTTTACTACTGAAAACCTGTGTGATATCAAGTCTTCTGTGTTCACATGGACTATTTGTGCCTGACCTGTGATAGAGCGTTCTGAGCTCGAATTGTCTCTGATCAGCCACAGTTGGATACATTGTAACTCGTCTCTAACATAGTGATGTCTGGTCTTCAAGAATGAAGGCCAACCAAGAACTATTCTTCTCTGAACTTTGCTTTTCTTAGTGGTTATTTTGGCCAGTCAATAAAGATACATTAATCTTTTATGTATCATTTGTATATACATCATATATACATTAGGCACTGTGCTAAGCACTATGGATACAAAGAAAGGCAAAAGATAGCTCCTGCTCTACAAAAGCTCACAATTTAATGAGAGAAACAAGAAGCAGATTTCATATATGCACACACATTACATATATACATGTATGTATATATACACATACATATATATTTATACACCCATACATATACTATATATGTGCATGTATATATACATGCACATATGCACATATGTCTGTATGTGTATGTATACACACATAAACAAACACACACATATACACACATATGATACATGCATACATATACACATGCACACATGTATGTACATATATCTGTGCATGTGTATATATTTATATGCTATATACAGGTTAAATATGAAATAATCAATAGAAAGAAAGCACTAGAATTGAGAGAAAAGGGGAGGCTTCCTATAGAAGGTAGGTTTAACTGACCTGTGAAGGAAACCATGGAAGCCAGGAGGTAAAGATGAGGAGGGACATCATTCCATGGATGAAGGACAGCCAGTAAAAATGCCAAGAGTCGGGAGGCTGTTTATTTGAGTACTAGCAATGAGGTCAATGGCACTGGATCACAGAGTAAGTGGGAAGATGTAAAGTGTAGAAAACTGGGAAGGTAGAGAGAAGATAGGTTATAAAGGGCTTTGAATGCCAACCAGAAGATTTTATATTTGATCCTCCCAGTGAGTGATTGGGAAGGGTAACATGATATAGAGTAATTAACACTGAATTTGGGATGCAAGCACTTACTTTTAACTCTTGGTTTTGTCACATGCTAGCTAGTAACATTGGGCAAGTCCTGGACCTCAGTTTCTTAAGTTGTTAAATGGAAAGAATATGAACAAGGAGTATTTAAGAGGATGTTGAATTGATTTTATGTAATTTCACTTTATGAGACAACTGAAGGAATATGACTCAACTAAAGTCACAAATGAAGAGTAGAGATTTGCTCTTTGATTGCGATCCAGCATGCTTTTCATTGTCTCATGTTACTTCCTTTAGGCTATAGAATGAAACCTGTGCATACTTATATTGGTTATTGTCCCCAAGGAGTCATTTGCTCATTGGTCTCAGTATGACTATGAATGAAGTTCCACTGCAGTAGGGAATTATATAGCATGCTTCCTCATGGAAAAGAACTTTTAAGATCATCTTGTTGGCCCTTGACTTTTTTTTTAACCTAGTGATAAGAATTTCTCTATAACTAGGGAGTTGCTCTCTCTTACTAAAAGCTCCATGAGTAGTTTCATATGGGAGCCAAGCAATACAAAACCTAATGCCATCTCAAGTATAGTGTGAAAGATTAGGGAGATGATATTCCCCATATATAGATCACATCTGTAAAAATGTATGCAGAATATATATTTTTAAGATTGTCATTATGAAAATTTCATTTAGATAATCAATAAAATAATCAATCAAACGCTGATTTATTTCCAATGTATAAATGATCACAATGAAAATTTAACAACTGACTCTCTCAGGTCAGTATAAGCTGGCTCCACAATACCTCTGTATGAACTAGATGACATCTGAGGTTTATCTGAACATTGAAATTCTGTGATTTAGATGTGTAGGAAAGGGTAATGGTGGACATTACAAGGCATATAGACAAGACATATGGAACTGAGTGAGCTCTTGAACTCTGTACTTCCAGTCACAAGACCTGGGTTTGAGTCATAACTCTACCTTTTATTAGTGGTCTGGGCAGTGGACTCCCTTTGACAAGCCTCAGGACCTTAATTTTCTCATCAATAAAGCAAGGGAGCCAAACTAGATTATCTTGGAGTCTCTTCTGAGTTTAGTGGTAGATGAAGTCACTATTAAATTTCTTGTTACCATCTTGAATGATTGGGACTATGAGAATGGGGAGACAAAAGAATTTGGGAGTGGAGTGGGTGAGCTTCATTCTCTTTAATGAAAGTGCTCATTGGCCTTAAAGGTATGTATATGCCAGCCAACTCTTATTGCCTCTTAGTGCCACACATCAGACTTATAAAAGCATTCTTTAAATCAAATCACATACATTACCACCCCAACCCCATACACATGAAGACCTAGTACAGATGGAGGGAATATGGGATGAAACATGCTTGATATCTTGATACTTTGCTTTGCTCTCCATTTTGGAGATCCCAAGCCTACCACGTTTCATTCCCCAACTAACTCTGCTTCTAAATCTCTTCACTTTGCCATCATTCTCCCAATTGGGTGCTTTCCTTCCTGGCCCCTCCTTAGTTCCCTTTTTTTGCATTGTATTCTTATGTTAGAGCATAATTCCCTTAAAGACAAGAATTATCGATAGATAGTTCACCTATCCATCACAACTATCTATCTATCTATCTATCTATCTATCTATCTATCTATCTATCTATCTATCTATCTATCTATCTCTGTCATCTATTTTGTTGTATTCATATCTCTAGCTCTTAGTGCAATTTCTCATATATAGTAAGTGCTTGATAAATGCTTGTTTCCTATTTGTCTGCTCTTTAACCTACTGCTAGAGTATAAAATATCTTTAGTACAAAAAGGATGAGTATTTATTTCAGCTTGCTTTTGAAATGTCTGGGGAACCAATCTAACTTACACCCTGATTTTGCCACACACCTTGACTATTATAATAACCTTGTTCTTGAGCTCTAGTTGGGCACACCACTGAGTTGAATAGGCCATAAATATTTTCATCTCTTAAATACACCAGTGACTCTGTGATCTCATCACTGTGGACCTTCAATTCCTTCCAATGATTCAAATTGCCACCCATCTCTGCTTGGCATTCCTGCAATAGTTTCTGGCTCTGTCCTTCCATTAATTAGTCACAGGGTGCCACTCAAACTACTGGAGATTTACTTCATCTCCTGATATCACAAAGATAATGCAGGTGCTGTCCACAGGAGTTCCTAACTCACACCACACGATTCTCCTATCTTGTTTTTCAATCATGTATTTTCTTTCTGCCAACTTTTGCTCTGGTTCTTAATAAGAAATCCTAATTTGTTGTAGGTTTTAGCCATGAATACTTCCATTGATATCTGATTGATGATCATGTTGAATTCTTTGCAAGTGGCAGCATTGAATGACTTGTAGCCATATTGTAACATTGCTAGAATATTGGTATTAAAAACAAAAGCAAAAACTGTGGAGAAATTTAGGGTAAAAAATGGCAGTTTCCTTACAGAGATCAAACCCTTTCTCTATCTCCTGTTTAACTCTGGGTCCAATTCATTGTCCATTTGCAATATGATTATAAATATATACACATGTGAGATACACATATGAATATATATGTGACCAGTAAAACTTATCCATAAATATAGTTTACTTATATGTACATACATGTATATTTGCACAGGCATGTGTATGCATGCCTGCACACACATGTGTATGTGTATATATGTGTGTATATACATACATATATGTATATAAAAATGTATAAACACATATATACATATACATACATATACAGTTTATATATACATATACACATGCATACATATCTATATCTATATATCTCTATCTCTATCTGTCTATCTATCTATGTATCTATCTGTCTATCTATCTATGTATCTATCTATGTATCTATCTATCTATCTATCTATCTATCTATCTATCTATCTATCTATCTATCTATCTCTTTATCTATCTGTGAGCTCCATTGGTTTTTCAGCTAGACAAGAGACAATTTCAGTCCTGCCTGTGTCAATTTAGAAGGTACCTGGAACAAAGTAGGGACTTAATGAGTATTTGTTGAATCCAACAAAATGAAATTGATGTAGACACATCATTAAGGAATTATTTATCCTATTGAAAGTTTCTACATGACAAAATAATTTTGAACAAATTTCAACAATTCTTTCCCCCCCCTTTTGATAACGGGAATGAAATATTACTATTTTCTACTTCCTATAAGAGAAATGAGAAATAATAATAATACCTAGCACTTACATAGGACTTTAAGATTGGAAAGTGTCTACTTATTAACTCATTTGGTCCACAAAATAACCCCGTGAGGTACGTGTTATTATTATAGCCTTTTTATAGACGAGGATATTAAGGCTGAGAAGTTAAGTGACTTGCCCAAGGTCACACACAGTTAAGTAAGTGACTCAGATGGAGAGTGAATTCAAGTCTTCTTGCATCTGTTTTCATTTTGCTGGGATGGGGGGGGTAGAACTGGGAGCTAAAGTTTTATTTATCTATCTATATATTCATTCATTCATTTATCTATTTATTTTTAGTTTACAACATTCAGTTCCATAAGCTTTTGATTTCCAAATTGTCCTCCTCCCTCTCTTGCTTCCCCCTCTGCCTTCCCCAAGACAACATGCAATCTAAATCTCTCTCTCTCCCCATATATAAATATACACACATATATACATATATACATAATATCCATATCTATATATATCAATAGATGTATTACATATACACACATTCATATTAAACATATTTTTACAGTAGTCATATTGCAAAGAAGAATTAGAAGCAATGAAATGGACTATAACAAAGAAGAAACAAAACAGAAAAGAGAGAGAGAGTAAATAGTATGCTTCAGTGTGCATTCAGACTCCATATTTCTTTCCCTGGATTAGCATTTACAGTCAAGAATCTTCTGTAGTTGTCCTAGAACCTTGCATTGCTGAGAAGAACCAAGTCTATCAAAGTTAGTCACCGCACAATGTGACTTAACTGCATACAGTGTTCTCCTAGTTCTGCTCCCCTGCCTCCTCATTGGTTTATATGTCTTTCCAGGTTTTTCTGAAGTTCACCTGCTCATTATTTCTTATAGCCCAATAGTATTACATTATTTTCATACACCAAAGCTTGCTCATTCATTCCCCAATTGATGGGCATCCCCTCAATTTCCAATTCTTTGCCACCACAAAAAGAGCTGCTATAAATTTTGTACATATGGTTCCTTTTCTCTTTTGTATGATCTCTTTGAGATACAGTTACAGAAGTGGTATTGTTGGGTCAAAGGGTATACACATTTTTATAGCCCTTTGGGCATAGTTCCAAGTTGCTCTGGGAGGCAAAGGTCTTAAGACTTTAGGAATCTTCTTGTCACAAACTGGATAGGGGCAAGTTGCACAAATTCTGCATTCATTTGAAGGGTTGGGAGAACAATCATAAGATACATAGACTTAGAATGAGTGGATAGGAACCCTAGAGGCTTCAGAGTTCAACTTCCTCCTTTTACAGATGAGGAAACTAAGACTGAGAGAAGCTCACCTTTGCATGGTGCCTAATATGCAGCTGGTATTTAATCAATACTTGTTGATAGATTGTTCAGGGACATACAGCTAATGCATGTCTGAGGAAGGATTTGAACTCAGGCCCAAGACCATTTTTCTATTCACTGTGCCTCCTGGATGCTTCTTATAAAGTAATTGTGTGTATATGTCTGTCAGTGGTATAGAGTGGGAGTAATGGATGATGTGTTAAAGAAAGAGCTTACTCCATTGTCAATCCGGCAGTTTCTTTGGGATTGACTTCTATTGTTTTTAACTGGATAAAGGGTTGCTTATCACAGTGCCTGGTGTGTAGTAGTCACTTAAATGTTTATTGAATTGAATTGAATTCTAAGTGTTGGTAGGGACTTCTAAATTTGGCATGTGGGGACAAAGCCCCTGTTCACCTCTTCTAGTTACGTGTGTGAGGGAGAAAAAATGTTGTTGCTCTTTATAAGGGACAGTCATAGACTATTGTTTTAAAAAAAAACTGAGGACAATTCTATGGGCTGGTCTATTCCTAATCCTTGTGGCCATATGTGGAAAGTTTTTGTAGTGAAATTCCATAGACTAAATGGTTTCTTATTTGTATTATATCTGAAAATTGTGGTTGCTCTTGAGTAACCGGAAAGCAGAAAATTATTTTCCAATGAATAAAAACTCTCTAGACATATGCCATTATCCTTTCTCAACTCATGTTTGTAGCCTCTGATGAAAAGACGCTCCAAAATAGTGTATTTCAACTGAACTATTTTAATAAGTGAATTCATTTTGAGAGCAAACAAAAACTGCCATAAAACAATATAAATCTCCTTTAAAATGAATTCCCTCAGATTCCTGAAAAGTCTCTTTTACCTCCAACAGTATAACACCCTATGATCAAGCATAAAAATAATCCATTTCAATTAATTAAAATATGAAGTACATGGGGCTTAATAGTGGTATCAGAGCCCTAGAACTGGAAGAAACTCCAGAGAGCATCTAATGCAATCTTATAAATTGAGCAATAAAGAAACTGAGACCCAGGGAGGTTGAATAGTGAGCAGAGGTAGTGGGATAAGAAATTCAAGATCTTGTGACTCCAGAACTTTCCATGGTGCAACACTAGCTCCTGATTAATAAGATCCTGTAATTTCTTGGTCTTTTGTCTTCTCCTATGAAGAATGATCTTCTTCCAAATTTGTAAATATCTTGGGTCCCTTCCACTGGAAAAAAAAATGATGACAGTGAATTACTGTCTTGGGTATCTATGATTATCTTTCATGTATGTTTAATATAAAACTCTCACCTGCCTTTTCAGTATTTCTAGATATATTAACATCAAAAAGTCCCTGACGTTTGAGAGGAAGAACCTCCAGTAGATGTTATTCTTTCTTCTAACACCCATTTTGTTCTGATTGTCTGCAATCAAGGAAGCAGAAAACAGAAACCCTTTTGTAAAAGGAACACGAGATGCTACTTAAAGGGGGAATTGATTTTGCTCTCTCTACTCTATGACTTGAAAGCACTGAATTTTGCATTTTAAAACCCTTCAAAATTTATTCTAACTTGCCTTTCCAGGTTTATTACAGTGTAGCATAGGTTCTAGGATCACCCTACTAAACCTGATCACTATTTAGCAGCCAGAGGACAGTAGAGTATTCCTTTCCTTAGGATTTAGGGATAATCCTGAGGGCTATTTTTTTCAAAGTACTCCCACATTTGAGCCCCTGCTAGAATGTTTCCCACTTATTATTCAGTTGCTATCTGATAGCCAGTCACATTTAATTAGGTGTTTTTTTTAGCTAGTTTAGGTTAGTTAGGTGTTTTTGTGGACATAGTGTCCCACAAATACAAAAAGACTCCAAGGAAAGTGAATTTAAACTTAGAGAGGTTGTGACAGAAGGGTAACTCAAAATTTCTGATTGGATGAAAGTCCTTTTTTGCCCTGAGGCATGAGTAGTTCTCTGCTGGGCCCCAAGATTCAAGGCCCTAGTGCAATCCCAAAGCTGCACTCTTCTCAACATATCTAATTTATCCTCTTTCAGTCTTTCTGATGACAGAATCTATGGAACTAGCAGGTGTGACCACTTCCCCCTCCTTCCCACAGTCACTCCCCCACCCCCTACCTCACTGTCTTTCTGATACGGTGCCAGGAATATGCTTTTTCAAAACATTTCTAGAACATTTGCTGAAATGTTCCAGAGGACTCTCCTTCCTGATATACATAGGATCAGAGGTATGTCCAATCTTTTAACCCATATTAATCCATTTTGTAATCTGATTTCTTCCAATGTCTCAAAATACTTCATTTCTTCCAACATGATTAATTAGATTGTTCATACATAGTATATGCCTTTAATTAATTGAGTCCATGGAGGTATCTGGGAAATGTTCATTTTTACGTTACTCCTTTGATTCTATACATCAAAGAGGTATTCTCATCTGACAGTGCTATCAAGGTAGAGAGAGGTCTTGTTAATTACATGTATTATGTCTGGGGTATGAGGCATATTCCTCTTATAATATTCTCCTTCATTAAGGATGGTTTGGCCAAACTGTTTTTCTTTCTATTCCTTACGTAAGATGTTCTATCTCTCCTCTTCTTCCATCTATACCTCCTACCTGGAATGCCCTCCTTCTTCATCTCAGTCTTAGGATCCTTAAAGGATCTTCTCAAATGCCACAACATGAGAACATTTTTGTTCATCCTAGCTGCTAGAACTATTCTCATTTCTTTGGGTTTACCTTGGGCATATTTTATATATGTTTATATATGAATGTGCTATTTCATCCAAAAGCATATAAACTCATTAAAGGAAAGAACTGTATCCCTTTTGTCTTTGTATCTTCAGTATCCAGCACAATGACTGGCACATGTAATTGCTTGACAGATGTTGTTGATGGGTAAAATGAAGGACATGGACACCATGGACACTAAGGTGTGTCCACATCTACATCTTTATTTCTGTGGTCTTATAAATAAGTTGTTGATTTAAAACAGCCATTCATTCTGGAGTTAGGTGTTAAGAACCTCATTCTGCCATCCCCCATTCCCTACATACACACTTGAGAACAAGACACTGAATTCTAGAGAGTTGCATTAATTTGGTTAGAATTAAGGTTAAGACTCCTAAGTCCTCCACAAACACATGAATTCAGAGAAAAAGAAGAATGAATTGGGGAAGTAACTTGGGTTAGCCTGGCTAAGGAGAGACTGGAATTCTAGTCCTGGCTTTGCTATAGACTGGGTGACTTTGGGCAAGTCATTTCCCATCACCAGAGAAGTAATGACTGCAGAGCCACTCTGTCCTCTCTCCCAGAGTACTAGCGCAGTTGAGGAGTGTATGCATGGCAACAGTAACAGTGTGGTCACTTTTATAATTCCATGATCAAATGAGAACATTCTTGGAAAATGCTTAGCACTTTTCCTGACACATAATAAGGGCTTAAAAATGCTTGCTCCCTTCTCCTTGTGTCCTATCTTCCTTGACAGCTCCATTTTCTCACTATACAGTGTGTAATATAATCATCCCCCCAACTTCCTGGATACCCTCTTTGCATCTTGCTACCATGCTTTCTCTTCTTCAGGCTATCCCTTGCACCACTTCCCTGTCCTCCAGCATATTCGCAATGAGAAAGTCCTTTTCCCCTGACCCAGATGAATTTGTTTCTGGCCCAGTGTCATCAACTTAAATCTCTGTGCCTCTGTGGGCCTCAGTTTACTCATATGTGAAATGGACTAGGAGAAGTGACTAGATGCTCTATGATCTCCTCAGATCCAGAATTTACAGGAAAAATACCTTATGCTATACCTGGGCCAGACTCCTGTGGCTACCTGAGTGATTACCATATTTTCTAAGCCAGACATTGGGACACATGGTCCTAGAAAAAATACTTGGAGTGGAGTGGGGGTAATGCTTCATTAAAAAGCACACTGTTTCCTCAAAATAGTTTGTCTTGGAAAATCTTTATGATTGTCTTACGCTTGGTCAATCATATTAATAACAACTGTTAATGTATATCTCCAGAAATCCAATGGATTTCTGCTTAGTGAGAATGTGCATAGAGCACTAGATATTAGATAGGGCACTAGATTTAAGACAGGATCATTAGAATGCAAATCCTTCCTCAAATTTCCTACTAAATGAATGAACCTGGGCAATTCACCAAAACTCTGTGAGTCTCACTCACTAGGGGAGGACAATAGTGATAACTACCTCACAAGATGATTATGAAGATCAGTTAGAAGAACATATGGAGAGTGCTTTGCCAAAATTAAGGTGTTTATTATTAATATTGTTACCCTTATTCCGATTCTTATTATATTATCAAACTATGCAACCTCACTACCAGTGTCAGTCTCTAGTTTATGATTTCCATCCATGAATTCCCATGTTTGCCATAGGAGGTCCACCCAACATGGCTTTGTGTTCTTTTTCTATCATTAGAATATTAATGAAATATATAATCTACTATTGGTTATTCTCCACTTTTGCCATGTGAAAATCATCTCTCTTCCATTTTGTACATTATGACAGAATGAATTAAAAGATTATATTCATCATTTATTACTATGCTACCAACACTGTGTTAAGGGCTGGGAATACATATACATTTGTCTGAGGACATCCTGAAAAGCTCTTCTGCGGAGCTCCTTCTTTGTAATATATTGTAGCCTGTTCACCACCCATAGGGTGACTGTTATTGTCCATTGGGTGACCTCCCACATCTCCTTGGCCCTTTGGATAATCCTCAACTTGACTTCTGTGGAGATATGATGTTACATGGCTCACATATATCTTTTGGAAATGAAAGGAGTAGTTTGTCAGTACCTTGGTACTGGAATCAAAGGATTCTGGAGAGCAAAGATATAACTGAGACCCCTTTTCCCTTCCCACTGTAGATTTTGAATCTCCTTTTTGCATATAAAGTATATATATATATATATATAATACATGAAACACAGGCTGTATAAAGGTTGTACATATAATTATGATTTAATATAAACATAAAATTGAACTAAAATTACACAGAAAATCGTGTTATAGTGTACATGAGAAAAACTTATTTTGGAAGGGATATTGCAGTTTTGCATGTTTTGAGGTGAATTAGTGGAGAAGACATTAATGCATATATTTCCAGATAGCCAAGGGAAAATAGATGTAGCAATTTCCATTTCTTCTTCTACCTCTTCTTCTTCTTATTCCTTCCTTCTACCTAAACCAACTCTCAATGATGATTTTAATTTCTGTTAACAGTATCATTAGCTTTGGCTACTTCCTTGAGCATCATATCCAACCAATGATCAAGTCATGTGAATTCTTCCTTCACATCATTTGTTAAATTCACTCCCCCCTCCCATTTCTCCTGCTACATCTCTAGTTCAGATCCTTATTACCTCATATGTATTTCTTTAACAACTCTTAGCCAACCCTTTTTATTTCCACCTCTCATTTATCTTATGTATTACAGTCAGGCTAATCATCCTAAATCATTGCTTTCATTAGCTGTTTCCCTATCAAAATCTTTCAGAAATTCTCTTGTCTGGAGTATAAAGTCTCAATTCCTTTTTGATATTCAAGGCACTTCACAATCAATCTCCAACTATCTTTCTAGTCTCACCCCCAACTGGTTATCTTCTGATCTATTTACTGATGCTTTGAAGTTATTTGATTATATAAACATGATTTGTGCTTTCCAGGTGCCAGACTTTTACCTATTCAGCTCCCCTTCTTCTAATATGTCTTCTGTACTCCTCTACTTATCTTGTTCTAAACTTTAAGACCCAATTTAGATTTCTTCCAGTCACTGAAAACTTTCTAGATCACTCTAATACTGTGATCTCTCAATTCCTCCTTTCAATTCTTTTAGCCCTTATGTTGGCCATATGGATACACACACATATGCACATATATACATACATACATATACACACATTTTAACAGCAAAGACACTGACATTCATAGGAGGGTCTGCTGTACAGGTTCTTAGATCTGTTTCTCTAAAAGGAAATCAGTTTTAAGGGGTCAACAATCTACTTTAATCAAGCACATATATCATTCACTTAATTCAGGAGAAAAAGTCAGCACCCTGAACTTCAGAGAAATAGACACCAACAGACAGAGCTTCTAACTGGCTGATTGTAAGCAATACCCAGAGTCTCATCTGGCCAAACAAACATTTCCAATGAGTAAGCCCCAAAACATAACCTCACCTCAGAATATATATATACATTTTTCACAGCCAGTGGGCATCATGATCCTTGAAAACCAGCGCCTTATTAGAAATTAACAGAAGTTGTACACTTTCCTACAAAACAAATCTCCACTAATCAAACTTCCCTTAATGGGCAAACCCATTAAGGAGTAGGGAAGATCTTTAACTCTTATTAACATTACACACACATGTGTGTGTATATATGTATACATACATACATGTATGTGTGTATGTGCATATATGTACACACAAACATATATGTACATGTGTGTGCATATGTGTATATACATGTGTGTATCACCATTAACTTCATAGTATTCTGGAACAGTTTTTTGTTGTTACATTGAATTGTTTATCTTTTGTTATTTCTATTTTCTCCCATATTTATTTTTTATATTCCCATTTAGATGATAAATTTTTAAGTGAATATTTATATTTGGAACATTGTATTCCCTGCAGTATATGAAAATTTAACCTGATCAAATCCACATTTATTAAACACCTACTATGTGCAAGACATTGAGTAAGGTTTGGAGATAGAGAGAAAGGACCAAAAACTATTCTCTGTCCTCAATAAGATTAACATTCTTTTGGGGAAGGAAGGACAAAATATGAATAAATAAATACATAAATCAAAAAAGATAAGTAAATACATGAAAATAATTTGTACCTGCCATAGGATCTAGTACAGATGCCTTGTATAGAATAAATGCTAATTAGGTCAGTATTTATTTGACTTGAAAGATATGGCATTTACCCATCATGTACACAATAGCTCATATTTCTAAAGCACTTTGAGTTTTGCAAAACTCTTTACAATAAACTTGTGAATTCATCAATTCAGTTGTCATCATCTCACTTTTACAGATGAAGAAACTGAGGTTTAGAGGGATTACACACTTACCTTAAATGTAAGCTTCCATCTGAATTGTGAACTTTTTGCTCTGGCTTAGGGCTCCACATGCATTTTCATTTTTCTTCTAATAAATCTAGTTGCAATTCATTGTGTCATGGACTTCTGATATTATCTTTGTTTGTACACACACACACATATACATATACATATGCATACACATACATGTTGAGAATGTTGGGTTATATGTATCTTATGATATCCATTCTATTTCTAAAAAAATATGATTACAGGTCTTCTGTCTTTAGGAGCAGAGATGATATGAATATCATATAATGCTACCCTTAGGATTTATATGTAAATTTCTTTTGTAGTCAAATAAGCTTGGCAAATATTTGTAAACTTTTTTCTAGACTCTTATCATAAGTATATATGCTATGGTTACTCTCAAAATGAGAAAACAGCTAATTAAAGGAAATAGTTTCTGAGAGACGAATAAGTCTTTTGGATTTTTTAAATGCTGATCCTTCTTTCTTCAGTGATTTAGTCGTTATGATTTATTTTGCACTTAGGTTCTAGCCATATCTGTTTAGCATCTAACTCCAAGTTGAAGATTGTTTTTTGTTTTTTTTGGGGGGGATGGAGTGGGGTTGTTTATTTGAATAAATCCAGGACTGACAGCTATAAAATTATTTAAAATCATATTTTAAAGAAATTGGCTGGTGATTTAACCTGTTACTTTGGTGGCAAGACTTTTAAAAATATAATAGGATAGTGAAAACTGAATATGATCAAGTTTAAAAAAAGTTGTTTAAATATTCTGGACAGAGGAATTACCTATTACTCTTTTTGGCAAGAAATCCACAATACACTCATATGTGGGTTTTAAGTATTTCATCTCTTATTCAAAACATAGCAGTTGATTGAAATAATCAAAAGTAAATTTGTTTTCTAAATCGTTAATTAAATTTTAATAGCAGCCTGGATACTGCTACTGCTATCCATGAAATGGATAATAACACAGCAACACTTCCAGCATTCTTTGACACTGGTTCTCTATTAAAGCTTGAATCAGCTTCTATGGGAGTTTATTGCTAGTATTATAACTCTGTGCTAGCAGCAGTGGTGTGGCATGTTATAGATTCCTTTAATCTTAAGTAGCTCTAGAGGTGCTGAAATTATTCTTCCCTTTATGAGTGCAGAGACTATAGAGGAAGAAAAAGTGATTGGGGGAGGGTGGTGTGTAATGGGAGAAATAAGAACTGGGAATAAACATTAATGAACAATAACCCTGTATTCTCATACCCATCACTGTTCTATACTTGGGTCTTACTCAGCCACCTGTCTGGGATCAGAATTGAGAACCAAGAATTGAAAATAGTTCCTTGGACAGGGACCAAGGCCCAAGAACTGGACTGGGGACCTCTACATTCCCAGGTTCTCCACTGGGATTTTGAATATTCGCTGTCAACCCACGCTCTCTTCCCTAGAGAACATTCTTTTGTTTTGAATAGGCCCTGTGGGTGCAGAGAGGCTTACAGAAATGAAGAAGGTGGGGAAGGGAAGGGGATGGTGTGCAGCTGTGCATGAAACAATGCTCATTCTGTATATTTTACTTACTGGTGCATAACTTTTAATGGGAGGAAGATGGCTAAGTCATTGGCTATTTGGAATAGTTAAGCAATACCAGAGAACCCCACGTTCAGAAATATGTCTCCCAAACATTTCAGCAACTAGAAACTTTTGAGTTAAAAGCCCACTTTTGGAAGGCAGATACCTACTGGAAAGGCTAAATTATTGACTATTCACACCTCACTGTCATTTACTTTGATCAGATTTGATTCAATAAACATTTCTTAAGTGCTTACTTTGTGCAAGAGGCTGTTTTGGGTGCTGGGGTCACAAAGACAAAAACAAATGATGCAGTTTCTACTCTTGGGAAGTGTTCATTCTATTGGAAGAGAGAGTACAACATAGAACCGGTGTAACAACAAGAAAGTACATAATGATGCAAAGGAGAGATTCAGAAAAGATTCTCTTGGAAAGTCTGAGGAAGAAGAGAATACTTTCAGGTGAAGTAAACAAGGAAGGCTTCAAAGAGAGAGTATCACATGAATTTAAACTAAAGGGGACATAAAGACTCTGAAATGTGGGATTGAAAAGGGAGTAAATTCTAGACAAGGAGGCAGGGGCTGCCTCTTTGCATCAGCAAGGATATGGCATATGTGCCAAATTCAGGGAAGACCTAATAGTCTAATTTGGTTAAAGTGTCCAGCACACTGAAAAAGGGAGTAATGAGAAATTAAGGATGGAGAAATAGACTGGAAACACCTTGTGGAAATATTTAAATGACATGATAAGGGTTTATGTTGTATCCCACAGTAAGGGATCCTCTGAAGGCTTTTGAGCAAGACACTCTTTCAACTTCTTTCTCCCTGTCTCTATAAATGGACTTTCTGGTATGCAGATGACTCTGGGTTATGGAAGGTCAAAGCTAGTTCTGGTAGCTGGAAATTCAAGTACGGCCCGGAGAAGTGGTTGAGTGTCTGTTATTGGTCTGAGGGACCAACTCAGCTTTTTCCAAAGAAGTTCAATACCATATGGGTCTGAGGGTGATCTAACTTGATTTCCCTACTTTACAGGACCTCTTGAATATGTCTTACTGTAGGTCAATGAAAAGCATCTCCTGAATCAAGCTACAAGGACAAGGGGTTCAGGTAAGGACCTCAGAGTTCCTGGAAAGAACCAAGTAGGAGCACACACAATTCCAGTACAAGCTACAAAAGGAATCAGTAGAAGACAAGTTAGCCAATCTAAAAAAAGACAAACTCTAGAGTCACAAATTGAAAGAAAATTCAAGGCAGGAAAGATCAGGCCAACAGAGAAAGGCTGATATTCCCAAATATATTCTTTAGATTAACTGGATCCTTTTTGCAAAATAATTTGACTTGATGGTTTAAGAGTAAATGTAGAATGTCAGGATACAGAAATGGGATATATTAGATAATAGAGGAAGAAAATAGCAGGAAGGAAGGATGAGAGATGAAGGAAAACAGACAACCTGTTGCACTCCATGAATCCATAATCTGTTAATAAGCCTTTACTATATGCCTAGCACCATATTAAATGTTGAGGATGCAAAGATAAAACTGAAAGTCTTTCTCTATTTAGATGGCTGTATCCTAGTGGGGGAGATCATATGATCACGTATAAGTATATACATACTATACAAAATGAATAAATGGTAGCTTGGGAAGGGAAGAAGGGCACTAGGAGCTGGGGCAAGGGTGGGGAGATATCAGTAAAGGCTTAGCTTAACCTCATTTCAATATTCACATTCCATACTCAAAGAGTATTCAGTATTTTACAGTATCACCACTCCCACCCCAAAAATCTGTCTCTACTCAATAAATGGCTAATGCCTTCTTTTCCCTGGAGCTTTTTGAAGCCAGTTTTCAGTGTCTACATTATTGCCTTGGGTAGTTCACAGAATGCCAAGATTGCTTTTCTATTACTTTTGCATAGAAGGAAGGATAAGAATTTTGAAAATAGGGAAATTGGAAGCTTTAAAAAAAATCCAAGGCCTGTATCAGCATTAGAATAGGAAAACATTTGAGTCACAGGCTTACTGGAAGAGTGAGTGGTTAATAGGCGCCTTTGTCAAGTCTCCCAACTAAGCTGTATCATTTTCTATACATGCTTAAATCTCTTAATTACAAAGCAACTTTAATTATACATAAAGTGTGCCTCTTCAATCATGTTTTAATCACACATGGAAAAAAATCAAATTTATCCCAAAGTTATTTTCTGCATTTCAATTTTGATTTTTAGATTCTAGCATGCTCTGTAAAAAAGGAAAAAAATGCATTAAGCTAATGTTTATGCTTTCACATAATCCCACACTTCCAGGGCAACACTTAAAATATTCAGAAGAGCCTCACAAGAGGGAGCAGTTTAATTCTGTTGTTGACTCACAGTCATTGTTCTTCACAGTTACAACTCCTTGGGTGTACAGTACATATGGTCACTTGTTTTCTCAGTGTACAGAGGGATAATGCATTAAAATTCAGACTAAGGGTAGAGGAGATGCTGTGCATTTGATTTCATAACACGTTTTGGAGGATGCAATTTCTTTGGCAAAGGTGGGGTACCAATAGCCCTGAGGGGGAATGTGTGTTCTGACCAGGCACTTCTGGAATCTCCCATTTGACCCACCCTTCCCAAGTGGTCAACTTTTGTTAATGACTCCTGAGGCCTCAGTCATTGAGGTGGCCATGATTATACATAATAAGATGGAGCACAGTCATCAGGGATTGGGGAGGTGCTCTCTCCCCATAGGTGGAATAGCTCCCCAGTTACATAATAATGGAGTTGCCATCATGATCAGGGATGGCACTCATCACCTTTTACTCTCACCAGGTTCTGGTTTCCCTCCTATCTTTTATCTCTTTTCTCTCCTTGGTGATAAGTGAAAGTTGAGGACTACGGTAGATCCTATGTAGGGTGTGATTTGATGAGTGATATAGGATTGACCTAGTACTTTGGCATGTGGCCAACCTGATTTAGCTAATAGTGGGCAAACTGAGAAGCACAACTTATAGGATCCCAAGATTTATATCTGGAAGAGGCTATAGACGTTGTTTGGTCCTACCACTATATTTTTACGTATAAGGAAACAGGTTAAGTAACTTGCCCAGGGTTACATAGCTGGTTTATGGGCTCAAAAATCTGGTGATCTTTCCACTATACCACATTACTTTTTGCCATAAACAACAAGCTTAAAAATCTTGAATTTCCTTTTCCTTTTTCTGTTTCTTAAGCATGAAAAACAAGAGAGAGTACTCAAAATGAGTGGCAATTCTGGCCATATGGAGGTTACATGATCTCTAAGCAGCCAGTAAGTCAACAATCATTAATAAGCATTTGCCATGTTCTGGGATCTCTGCTAAATACTGATGACACAAAGAAAGGTGAAACGTTTTGTCCTCAAAGAACATCCATGTTAATAGTTTGGGGTGGGGATAACATGTAAATAGGGAGTCAATCACAAGATATATGTAGGAAAGTAAGTAGAGAGTTTTCTTAGAGGTCAAGACATGAGAACTGAAAGGGGTTGCTTTGTAAGCCTTTGTTACACTCCAGGGATTATTTTAGGCACTAAAAACACAAATACAAAAATAAAAATTACCCCTGCCCTCAAGGTGTTTATATTCTATTGGAGAGAGCAGTATCAGAAGCTATAAGATACGGTGCTTATACAAGCATACACATTTGCTCTTGAAGAGAGGCTGCTTTAAGAATCTTTTTTTGAATAAAGTCATGGCAGACAGATAGCTGTCTCCAAGTATTTGAAAGCCTTTCAAATCAAGAAACATTAAGACTTGTTCTGTTTGGCCTGGAGGGCAGAGCCAAGAGCAATGGGTATGAGTGGCAAAGAAGTGAATTTAGGCTTGATGCAATTAAAACTTATGAACAAGGAGATCTGTTTAAAGGAAGAATAGGATGCCCCAAGAGACCTAGGAGGCTGGATAACCACTTGTCTGGTATGTCATCGAGGTGAGTACTTTTAATGTATGGATCGGCCCAGGTGGCCACTAAGGTCCCTTCCAACTCTCTAATGTTATAATCCTGATGAATAATTATAGGCTTGTATGATTCTTGTGTGTTCCAAAAAGTTTTCTGATTCTATTTTTAATATAAAAATAATACAAATCATTTAAATCTTGGAATACTTGGGGAATGACTACTGCAATTATAAATTTGATAACAATTACCCAGAAGAAGTCAAGTAAGGAACAAGTGGAGCTAGAGTTTATTTATTTTTCAAAGATGATGGAGGTGAAGGAGAGTTGAACCAAGAGCCTTGATGATCCTCATCTTAATTTTTATAGTGGGAAAATTACAGGGACAAATAACCAAGAAATGAATTTGCATGTACCTCCCAAGGGCAACCTGCAATGAGTAAACACTGACATGGTTAGGGATGACTCAGTGTCATGTGGATGGAGAAAGGACAGACCAAATGATGTTTCATAAAGGCCAAGCATACTTAATACTTTTGTGAATGACTTGAATAGAAAATGGGCATAAATGTTTGCTGACAACACTGAGGGAGAGGTTTGCCTAAAACCAAGAAGATGTCCTTCCAGTCTTACTGTAAATGTGATTGCCATTGAACTTAGGGAAAAATTGGGCTCTATGCAGGAAAGGTTACTTATAGGATTGGAACTTTTCCTAGCTTTTCTTTTCAAAAACAATTTCAAAGTTAAGATCACAACTGTCATAAAACCTCATTCCCTAACTTACTTTGTGCTTCCCTAGACAATCAGAAAGAAACTAGGAACTCAAAAACCCCAGATTCAGCTATATATCTTGTATGGGAGAGAATCTGATCTTACATCTTACAGTTGTACCAATAGTATCAGTTGTGTTTGTGTGTGTGTGTGTGTGTGTGCATGTGTGTGTACATGCACATGTGTGGGGTGCAACCAGAAGCTCTTTTCCCATGTGATATTTATAGCATTATACAGCCAGGGGCTCTATGCCACCCAACCTGACATGTACTGACCCATTAATTTCCCTAGTGAGCTCCTCTTAACAACCACTAAAGTCACTCTACCCAGAATTCACTTTCTATACCCATTGTTTTATTTTCCAGTTCAGCTTATGATGAGGGCCACTCTGATCGCAATCATTAGGTCTTCATTCATTTGAGTCAAAATGACTCAAAAGAGTTGGGGACAGAATGATATACTCTGAGTCAGGAAGATTGGGTTTACATCTTTTTTTTTTAAGATTTAAACTTATTTATTTATTTTTAGTTTTCAACCTTCATTTCCATGAGATTTCGACTTCCAAATTTTCTCCCCATCTTTCACCTTCCCTTGCCCCACAATTGACATGCATTCTGATTACTCCTTCCCCCAGCCTGCCTTCCATTTTATCATTCCCCTTTTATCCTTCTCCCCTTTACTTCTTGAAGGGCAAGATAGATTTCTAAACTTCATTTCCAGTATATCTTATTTCCAAGTTGCACGTAAAACAGTTTTTTTAACATTTTTTTTTTAAACTTTGAGTTCCAAATTATCTCCCTTCTTTCCTTCCAACCTACCACCATTGAAAGTAATGGTGCAATTCAATATAGATTATACATGTGTAGTTATGCAAAATACCTCTGTAATAGTCGTGTTATAAAAGACTATATTTCACTCCATTCTATCCCACCCCCTGCCAATTATTCTGCTTTCTTCTTTGGCCATATCCTTTTTCTAAAGCGTTTGCTTCTGACTACCCCTCCCCCAATCTGTCCTCCCATGTATCATCCCCCCCTCCTATCCCCATCCCCCATACTTTCCTGTAGGGCAAGATGCCCGCTTGAGTTTTTATGTTATCCCTTCCTTAAGCCAAGTCTGATGAGACAAAGGTTCACTCATTCCTTCTCATCCCCCCATCTTCCCTCCATTGTAAAACCTTTTTCTTGCCTCTTTCATGTGAGAAAATTTGCCCTATTCTATCTCTCCCTTTCTCCTCCCAATATATTCCTCTCTTACCCCTTAATTTTATTTTTAGATATCATCCCTGCATATTCAACTTGCCTTGTGCCATCTATCTGTCTATCTATCTATCTATCTATCTATCTATCTATCTATCTATCTATCTATCTATCTATCATCTATCTATCTATCTATCTATCATCTATCTATCTATCATCTATCTATCTATCTATCTATCTATCTATCATCTATCTATCTATCTATCTATCTATCTATCTATCTATCTATCTATCTATCTATCATCTATCTATCTATCATCTATCTATCATCTATCTATCTATCTATCATCTATCTATCTATCATCTATCAATCTATCAATCTATCATCTATCTATCTATCTATCTATCTATCTATCTATCTATCTATCTATCTATCATCTATCTCCTTCTTCCAACTACTCTAATACTGAGAAAGGTCTCATGAGTTATAAATGTCATCCTTCCATGTAGGAATGTAAACAGTTTAACTTTAGTAAGTGTCTTATGATTTCTCTTTTCTGTTTACTTTTTCATGCTTCTCTTGATTCTTGTATTTGAAACTCAAATTTTCTATTCAACTCTGCTTTATTCATTAAGAATGCTTTAAAGTCCTCTGTTTCATTAAATGTCCATTTTCCCCCTGAAGGATTATACTCAGTTTTTCTGGGTAGGTTCTTTTTGGTTTTAATCCTAGCTTATCTGACCTCCAGAATATCAAATCCCAAGCCCTTCTATTCCTTAATTTAGAAATTGCTAGATCTTGTGTTATCTTGATTCTTTTCCCATGGTACTTGAATTCTTTCTTTCTGGATGCTTGCAATATTTTCACCTTGACCTGGGAACTCTGGAATTTGGCTATAATAATGCTAGGAGTTTTCCTGTTAGGATCTCTTTCCAGAGGCTGTGGATGGATTCTTTTGATTTCTATTTTTCCCTCTGATTCTAGAATATCAGGGTAATTTTCCTTGATAATTTCTTGAAAGGTGATGTCTAGACTCTTTTCTTGATCATGGCTTTCAGGTAGTTCAATAATTTTTAGATTATCTCTCCTGGATGTATTTCCCAGGTTAGTGTTTTTTTCCAATGAGATATTTAACAATTTTCTTCAGTTTGCTTTTGGACTTCTTTTTTTTCCATTTCACCAGTTCTGTTTTTAAGGCATTCTTCTCCTCATAGACTTTTTGGACTTCTCTTGCCATTTGAGTTAGTCTATTTTTTAAGGTGTTATTTTCTTCAGTATTTTTGGGATCTACTTTAGTAAGCTATTGACTCAATTTTCATGATTTTATTGCATCACTCTCATTTCTCTTTCCATATTTTCCTCTGCTTCTCTTACTTGATTTTCAAAATCTTTTTTTGAGGTCATTCATGGCCTCTGACCAATTCATATTTCTCCTGGAAGCTTTTGATGTAGGAACTTTGACTCTGCTATCCTCCTCTGGTTGTATACCCTGATCTTCCTTGTCACCAAAGTAAGATTTTATAGTCTGAGTTCTTTTTACCATGTTTACTCATGTCTATAAACACTTGACTAACTTCTAACTCTGTCAAGGTAAGGGTGGGAGGTGAGTGTACTATATACTTCAGGGATTTTGTATCAGCGACTTGATTCCCTACCATATGTGGACCCAGAGCTCTGAAAGCAGCTTCTGTCACTGCTGCTGCTGCCACCAGCTGCTGCCCACCATCACCATGACTCCCCATTGCCCTGGGGCTGGGACTGGACTTGGCCAGACTGAATATTCCTCTTTCACCCAGCTTCTACAGAGTTTTCCTACTGACCTCTTTTCTATTTGTGGGTTAAGAAATCTGGAAACTACCACAACTTCCAATGACTTAGTCCCCTGAGGCCTGCTCCACCCTGTCTGTGCTGGTGTGACCCACACTGAACTGTGCTACATTTCCTTCCTGGTATGATAGACACTTCCTGTCAAATTTCCAAGTAGTTTTGGGCTGGGGATTTATTTCACTCTTGCATTTTGTGTGTTCTGTAGCTCTAGAATTTGTTTAGAGTAGTTTTTTTACAGGCATTTAGAGGGTGTACATACATTTTTTTCCCTTTTTTTCCTTTATGGGACTATACCTTTGCAAAACGCAGTATCTATCTATATCTATCTATCTATATAGATAGATATAGATATAGATATAGATATAGATATATCTCATATCAGACCTTGGGTCACACTGTTAACCTGCATGGATTTTAGTTTCTTTACATGAGAATTTATGTTGAGGTAGATCACTCTTCTAATTCAAAGTCCTATTATTCTATGACTGAATGCCTGCTAATCACCTGACCAAAGATGGAACCCAACTCTTATTGTCACTCCAAAGGGATGCATATACAGTTCTAAAATGTATTTTTTACCAGTGGTAAGTAAATTCCTTTATGGAACTGCAAATGAATAGAATTCATGAAAGACCTTATTCTTTTTTTTAACCTAAGGACTCATAGTTACGACTTTTCGTGCTGAAGGGACCATCTCTTAGATAGCTAAATCTATTGGGAAATTGTAGGATTTATTATAACCTAACCCTAGTATTCATTTAAAAGATGGATGAAGGAAAAAGTATGGGAGCTGAAGTGTGGCTCCTAAATTACAGGGAATTCTAAATATTGAATTAATGAATCTAACAAATATCAAGAGAGAGGAGACAAGAGAGAAAACAGGAGAGAAGAAATACCAGAATAAGGAAAGAAAAATGAAGCCCTGGGAATGCTTCAGAACTGCCATCTTTACTGTAGTGCAGAAAATGGCATGAAATTGATTGCCATGGAATTGCAGGATCACAGGATTTATAAATGGAAGGGATTTTAGATTACCACCATAAAAGATGAATTTGTTATTCCAAGGAATTTTACTTGTGAAAATCTATTTCCTAATTATCTAAATAAGGTCAGTGGCAAGGCAGGTTTCACTTTACCTGAGTTTATTTCATAGCCAATATTTATACTTTAAAACTGGGTAAATTATATATATGAGGATACTGATTTGCAGGCTCAGATCCCCATCTGCATCTACAGGTCTTCATTTGAATGTTCCACAGGAATCTCAATTTCATCATCACTAAAACAGAACTAGCCATATTGTCCACAGTCCTCTTAAATTAAAAAAAAAAGGAATCCTCTAAACTGGCATGATTCTTGTGATGAGGGCACCACCAATTTTCCAAGTCACTGAGGTAGCCAACCCCATCATCCTTGGTTCTAAATGATTCTCATCCCTCATATTCAATCAGTCACCCAGTCTTGTCAGTTCTACCTTCAAAACAATTTTTGAGTCTGAATGTTTCTCTCTCCTCTCACTGCCACCACCACAGCAAGAGCCTTCATTGTGTCTCACTTATTTTAGTAGCCTTCTTATTTGTCTCCTGACCTCTCTCTCTCTCTCTCTCTCTTTCTCTCTCTCTCTCTCTCTCTCTCTCTCTCTCTCTCTCTCTCTCTCTCTCTCTCTCTCTCCCTCCTCCTCTCCTAAATCTTCATTCCATGCATCTATTAAAATAATCTTCCTGAGACTCAAGTCTGACCATTTTATTTGCCTTCTAAAATATCTTCAATGTCTTCCTATTTTTCCTATTTCCTCTAAGATAACTTCAAAGCTACTCAGCTTGCCATTCAGGGGTGTGCACAGTCTGGTTCCTAATGCATTTCCAGATCTCTTTCATACTAACTCCTTCCTGCCTTTCCTCCCTCTCCCACTACATGCCCATCAAGCTAGACCACTCTTGGTTCTCAGAACTCGTGTTCCATTTCTTTTTCCCAGGACTTGCACTGCTCTCTCTCCTCACCTCTGCTTCTGAGTTTTTTAACCCTTATTCTAGACTCAGCTTGGGAACTTCCTGTTATGGAAAACATTCCTGATTCTTCTATTTATAAAGCATTTCTCCCCTCTAGGTTTCTACTCATCTATTTACACCTTATATCCCCTACTTGAATATAAGCTCATTGAAGGCATCAATTTCTTTTGTGACATTTTTTCTCTCCAGTGCTCAAAATAATGACCAAAACATAATCACCACTTAGTAAAAGCTTGTTGAATTGGAATTGGACTTTGACTGATGAGTTGTAGCTTTTAGTTTCATCTCTAGAGTACCACATACCATTTATTTACACTGCACAGGCATGTGCAAGGGTAAAGAAGATAATGAATATATAGGAAATTACTTGTTCATTCTCAGGAGAAAGTCCCTCTGCAAATGCAGACACCCTCCCTCATAAGCATTTTATTCTGTCATGAGCATCTTAGGACCACTGCAAGAATGCCCAGCTGTTTTAAAATGTTGGAGAGCAGCTGCTTCTGGCATTGTGGCTGGCACATGGTAGCTTAATTGGTGCTTGTTGACTTGAAATTAAGCTCCAGAGTGACACACCTATCCTGTAGCCACCAGAATAAGCTACATAGGATTTTTTTTTCAGGTTCCTTACTTAGCCTTCTTGTAGTTCAGTGACGAATTAGGTATTATGAACTTTGAGCATGAGAAATTAAGTAATAGATTCTCTGATTCTTGTCATGCAGAGAATCTGAACTCTATTATTTGTTAGCTGTATGATCTTGGATCAATCATTTCATCTCTCTGAACCTCATTTTCCTCATTTGGAAAATAGGTATAATAATACCATCAGGACATATAAAAGTTTGCTGTAAAGCAAACACTTTGCAAATTTTGCAGTATTGCATAAATATATTTTGGGAATGTATGAGCCCAACATACAGTAAGACTCAAAGTTCTCACCCTGTTTATTATTGAAATATGTACCATCCCTGAGCATACCCATTTCCAATTGTATGACATTTTCTTATTTAGAACACAAAGGAAGAAAATAAAGCTCTTTTGAAGTGATATAACCTTAGTAACACAGCATAACTCATTTTTTCATAAATCATCACCATCTGGTATCTTCTGGTTAAAAACCAGGATGACTGCCAAGAAAAGGTAGCCAAGGACTCTGTGTAACACTAATGTCAGACATCTATACAACCAGGCATCTGGCTATTTTTTCTTGGCTGCAAGGGGGAGGAGAGAAGAAGAATATCTTACTATTGACTCAAACTTACTCTACTTGGCAACCTGAAATTTTTTCACCTACAAGTATATGGATTATGCTTTGATACCTATGCCAAAATGAAGTTTTATTGATAATAATAAGTTGTTAGACTGAGACCCAGTAGGGTTAGAAAGGGAAACCACCAGTGTCATTGATTACTAATGAGGCAAAGTTTCCTCCATAGCTTTATTTATACAAAGGATAATACTATTGGAATTCACACATAATAAGAATCCAGAGTCTGCTAATATCCTCCAGTGAGCACTATCCAATGTCACAACCCCTTGGAAAGGATACCCTTTATTTTCTTTTTAACAAGACTGTGCTCATCCATTCATTCATCACACTTTATCATGTTCTAGCAATCTGCCCCTATAACCACCTTCTCTCCATGAGATTTCACTAAATTTCTTCCCTCCTTACCTATTCCTTAAGTAGCAAAACCTATGAAGGGGTCTTTCCCTTATAAGCAGTGATATTTATGGTCCTCTCCCCTTCCCAACCTCCAGGACCTCAATCTCCCCAAAGGATTTATCAAGAATATTAGACTGGAACCCAATAGAATAGAACCCAAAAGATTGGAATCAAAATTCTTCATTTAATTCCAAGACACTTAGTACCCTAGTTGCTCTGGGAAAATCACTAAACCTCTCTGAACCTCAATTTTTTCAACAGTAAAATAAGGGTTGGATTTCACTTCTAAAGATCCTCCCAACTCTAAATCTATTGTCTCATGACTGATGTGACTACTTCAGCAATAATCCCCTTCACTGCTAGATGGGAGTTTGTACTGGCCTGTCTGGGAATTCCTCCTGCCCATTTCTTCTTCTTCCTGAAGCCATTTCCATTTTTCTCCCCATGCTTTTGCTTTTTGGCCACACCACCTAACTCTAGGACAAATAGCACAAGATCAGGAATTTTTCTATAGTGAGTTCAGCATAAATAAGAGCCAGATCAAACATCTATTATCCAGAATTATTCACTGTAGCAACAATAAAACACATTTTCATGGTTCCATCATTAGATGGAAATACACACCACTTGTGTTTCTACAATGCTTCCTGAAAACGTGATTTGTCTGAAATAGCCGTCATTGGGAGTCAGAGGTGGGTCCCGTAATCAAAACAATTCAACCTTACCCACACTCCACTCCAGGGGAAGACTTCATGAGTCTGATGAGCCAGGAGGCAGAGTTAAGTCTTTGGTTACATTTACTTGTCTCCCCTTCTAACTCACAAACATCCCAGGTAGAAAAATAGTCATCAATTCTTCCCCCAAGAGAAACATTTAAACTTTGTATTCCCATTACAAAGCAGAGGTTCATCCTAGATTTGGAGAAGACCTGAGTTTGAATTCTAACTCATTTAATTCTAAACTATGTAATTGCTATTATTGTTCAATTGTGTCTCACTATGACACCAAATGAGGTTCTCTTGGCAAAGATACTGGAGTGGGTTGTCATTTCTTTCTCTAGCGAATTAGGGCAAACAGAGGTTAAGTTATTTGCCCAGGATCACTCAGTAACTATTTAAGATCAGATCTGAATTCAACCCTTCCTGACTCTAGGCTGAGGAACCCACTTTGCCATATAACTATCTTCAAAACAAAAGAAAACAAAACTATGTATAATTGAACCAAACAATTAACTTCTATGAACCTTAGTTTCATTGTCTAAATCAAGGAATAGGCAGCACAGTACAGTGGAAAGTGAAATGGATTTGGAGTAGGAGAATCTGGGTTTTAAATATTAGCTTTGGTACTCATTGCCTGAGTGACCTTGGTTAAGTCACCTACCCAAGTGTCTTAGCTCCTTTTCTGTAAAATGAGGAGTCGAACTTAATATTTTGAGGGTCCTTCCAGCTCTAATTTTTATTATCTTATTTTTTTTAAAAGGAGCCAAAGATGAAAAGGATTGTAGTGGCATTTGACATACAAATATCTTCATTTTCTTCTTCAATATTTTCTTAAACATATCAAGCAACTTTGGCATCTCGGACTTCATTAATTTATTTTGAAGGTACTCGAGCATAAATATCCCTTCAATAATCACATTAGTTCAGTGGCAGAGGTAAAATTCTGGGCTCTTCAGTAGAGAAGAACAACATACATACACACACACACACACACAATTTAAATCGGCATGTATTTTCAACTTAAAGTCAGGATAAGAATTTGAATGAATGAATGGATGGGTGGATGGATGGATGTAAAGGCATTTGTTAAACCACTGCTATGAGCCAAATGCTACACTAAGCTCTCATGACACAATTTTTTTTGAACATCATAGTTTCTGCCTGAAGGAGCTTATATTCACACAGAAAAAGCAACACAAAGGTTTCCCAATCTTTATAATCTTCTTTCTCCTTCCTCTTCATTTCTACTTCTCTTTCACATTATTTTGCTGCATTCTTCTCAAATTCCCATTCTCTTTTCCCTTTCCCTCTTTTCTCTTTCTATCCCTCTATTTTCTGTCTAATGATTCATATTTTCTCTTTCCTTCTTCCACTTCTGATTATCACAATCAAGTGAATCACTTCTCAAGGGCCTATTCCCTTGTTTCCCTCACTAACATTCATACTGAATTTTTTTTCTATTATAAAAAAATTATTTGCATATTATACATATTGACAGTGCTTATCTAACAGCAAACTAAACAAATGATTTGGAGAAATATAGACTCAGTACTGGAACATCATAATCTCTGGAGGAGAGATTGAGGATATCCACAATGGTAATGCAGGTATTCATGGTGGACATGAGCAAGCTGTGATATCTTATGAATAAGCAATCACATAATAAAACATATGGAAGAAATGTGTGTGTGTGACTCAAAAGAAGATGGGCCAGTCACAAAGGGAGAATAAAGGATGAGATATACATTTTTCAGACTCCCTTAATATATGCACAGTATATACAGAATACATAGGAGGCAAAAAATTATTGGGCAACTCACTTTGGTGAAGACATGGGAGAACATTGATGGGGGAGTCACACAGGATGAGCAGGCATGTGGTGATTGGTATCATCTGAGTGAGTAACCGCATCAGTGAGATCATAGATTCATATCAGACTTTGAGACAACTTAGGAGGTCCAGAAACAATTAGATTTCAGTTTTTCATAAATAAAATTAAAGCAGATTTTCTTTCTCCCTTTTTCTCTTGTTTATATTGCATATAATATTATATTTATAATCTTTTCCGTATTGTGTTGTAATATCTAGCCACATTTTTTTGTGATTCCTGTACACTTGTGTGCTTTAGTATTTGCTCTCCCTAGGAGTTTAAATAGCAAGATATTATATATTTACTCTTCCTCCTTCCTTCCCCTTTGCCTTTATGAACGTGTCATAAACCCTTTCTTTATATCTTGCCTTTTCTTCTTCAAAATTATTACACACTAATTCAGAAAGTTTTATTTGCTAGAATGTTCTGAAACCAGTCACTGCTGAGGCTCCCCTCTCTCATTTCTAAGCTCCTCTTGAGTAGGAATTGTGTCTTCTCTCCTGGAACTCTTTGTTAACTTTCACCCAAAGGTTATTTTAAAAATCCCATGTGTCAGTTCCTTGGTGTAGATTGGGCTGGTGATGTCACCCATAGGTTATTTTAAACATCCCATGTGCCATTTCCTTGATGTAGATCAGGCTGGTGATGTCACCCATAGGTTATTTTAAACATCCCATGTGCCAGTTCCTTGATGTAGTTCAGACTGAGACCAAACATTAACCACATTGGATACAAAGTATGGTAGTGAAGAGTCCACGGAGTTCTGAGGATGACAATTAAGTCATTGGAGCTAGATGCTTAGGGGATAGAAAAGAAAATGCAGGGTGAACATGACCCATATCTTCAATACTGAAGGGCTCCAGGAAAAGCCCAGGTGACCACTTTTTGGGTGTATTCTAGAGATGATTTTCATTAGTTCAGGGTTTGAACTAGGTTCCTTCCAAATTCCTTCTAACTCTTAATATTCAGTGATTTCACAAATGTGCTTTGGATTCATGAAACTGTATATTTTAAGGAGTCAGAAAAAATTCACGATGTTTCTCCACATTTAACTATAATTTCATAGAGTTCATTTTTAATTCATCACCTGAATCTCATCACACCACCAATCTACATAGTATTGCAAGTCAAATTTCAGGGTTTTGAAAGTGTCATCTGAGGTCCTTGAATGAGAATTTTCTCAAAACCATTTGCTTCTATCAAATGATTATTTTCCAACAGAGCCCTTTGTTTTTGATCTTTGCCCTTCATGTCTCAGGCTACTATTGATCTTTTTACATGTGATGATTATATCAATTATTTCTGTCATTGAAGTCTAGGGTCTTATACAGGGTCAACTTGTGAGTCCAGTATAGCTATATGGACATCTGGAAATACTCAGGTCAGAAAAATAGGGTCCTTTTTAAAATTATTTTCTCCCTGTAATGTTAAAGATATAAATCTAAAACCAACTTTGAAAAGCTCATGTACTTAAATTCACTTTAAATGTGTCTTGAATGCACTGCTTCAGCTCAAAACATTGTAACTTATTCATAGATCACAAGACATAGATATAGGACTGGAAGGGATGTTATTGGAAATCTAGTCCAACCCCATCATTTTACAGATGAGGAAATGGAGGGAGAGGGAAAGGGAGGGAAGGAGGAAGGGAGGGAGGGAGAGATGGAGGGATGGAGGGAGAGAGCGAGAGAGAGAGACAGACAGACAGAGAGAGACATAGAGAAATAGAGAGGGAGAAGGAGAAAGGGAGGGAGGGAGGAAGGGAGGGAGGGAGAGAGAGATGAAATTACTTTTGTTTAATTATACCCATTATTGCTGTCTGCACATTGTGCTTGAAGAGGGACAAAACGATATCAGGATCAGAGCTCAGAAGGCTCTACCACACCTTAGGCACAAATAGCCCATGTGACCTCTTGGGAGGGAGATATCTTTTAAATTTACACATCTCATGTTTCTATTGTCTTAGACCATATCAAACTCAGATAGAAATGGGGGCTGCTAAACCATATGTAAGGATCCTCATGGGTCATATATTGATGCAGAAAATCACATTTTAACATTATCTGTGTTCTATCATATTTTTATCAGCAGTTAGGTGATACAGTAGAAAGAGCACCAGGCCAGGTGTCAGGAAGATCTGAGTTCAATTCTGGCCTCAAACATTCACTAGCTGTGTGATCCTGGGCAAGGCACTTAAACTCTAATTGCCTTAATCCATTGGAGAAGGGAATGGCAAACTATTCCAGTGTCTTTATCAAGAAAATGCCATAATAGGGTCATGAAGAGTTGGACATGACCAAATGAGTGGACAAAGCAACGACATCTGATAGATTCTGTGTTAATGGCTGGGGACACAAAAAATGGGGAAAAGACTGTCCTTGCTCTGAAGAAGCTTATAGTCTAATTAGGAAACACAATAAAAAACTACAGCTATCTACAAACAAAATATATACCAAATAAATTGGAATAATCAACAGGGAGATAAGGAATGGGATGGTGTTGAGGGGTTCCAGTGCTCTGAGTGCTGAAATCAATACTTCTGTTTTAATATATCGTAAGTAACTCTGCCATACATTTTCACTCATTTGACAAACTTATTAAGTACCTACTGTGTACAGAGGATTGCACTAGGCAAGATGCTAGAAGAAAGCACTGGGTTTGAAGCCAGAAAAAGTGGGTTTAATTGTTGGCTTTGGCACTCATCTCTGCACTTTGTTACTTTGTAGTTAAGAAGTTCTTGAGTTCAGTAGTCTAAGTTTTTATTTGGAGAAAAGGCATTCTTTCAATGAAATGCATCATTATGTTTTCTTTGTAAAATGATGGTGTCCCACTGCAGTCAGTCAACAAACCATGCATTTATCCCACACCTATTGTGTGCCTGACATTATGCTCAGAACTAGTGATACAAATACAACTAAAACATTCCCAATCCTTAGGGCACTTCAATCAATTAATTAACCAGATTCAAAGAAGAAAACAATCCCTACTCTAAGGGAGTGTATGTTATGTTTTAATGAGTATATTATCTATAAGTAAAACATGCTTCCTTGGGGACTAGCAGTTTGGGAGGCCAGGAAGAGGGTTGGGAAAAAAGGGACCCTTTATTTCTAAGGACCCTTCCAGCTTTAAATTGGTTATCCTATTAAAAACAAAACCAAAAACACTTCCCAAAGATAAGTATTGAGGAATGATTTAAATTTAGATGCCCTTTTGGAGGTAACCTATCAGTAATACATTTTTTGAGAAATATGGGGAGAATAGAACAATTACAAGTGTACTTTTCCTGTCTACATTAAAAAAAATCTATTTCACTCTAAGTAGTTCTCTGTTTTGCCCCATAGCTTGCATATTATTTTTTCCAATAAACCTATTTCAACCCTCTTTTCATAAACAGATGATTTGACTTCTCCCAAACTTTTATATCAGTTTAAAATCTTGGTTTCCATATAATTTTACACATATTACATATTTTCCCCAGCTAATTCTTAGCCTTTGTAGTTAAGAGGCTCTTGAGTTCAATGGTATAATTTTGTGTTTTGAGAAAATACATCATTTTAATGAAATGTACTATAATATTTTTTGTCTTTAGCATTAAGGATTCTTTGGAAACTACTAGAGAAACAGAATTAAATTTCAGAGAGAGAATCACATTGGAAGCATTTGAGAATTTCAGAGAGATGAGCTGAACCCTCTGATTGATCTTTGAGCTTAGATTTTGTTTTCCCTTTGACAGTATGGAAATTGAAAATGAAAGAACTAGACTAGAACTTGGGGAAGAGTTTACTCTGAGACCTAGTCAGAAAGCCGGGGGAAATGATACAATTAAAAATCATTACTCTGGGCATTTGATTAAGTAATAAAAGACATGCAAATATCTTTGAAATGTACTCAAATAACATTTTCTGACATTTCCAGTTATTCCTGGTAAATTTCAGAGTGACAGCAAAAATCCGACATAGACCTCTTACTTGCCTCATACCCTTGCCTCTAAAATAACATGTTGGCTCTTGAAATGGTGAATCAGTTTCATCGGGTGAGGCTACATTCAAATGGATGTTTTTAAGCTATATTTTCGTTTCTAAAATGTAGGAAAAGGATGAAGGTGATTGCCCAGCTAAGGATGTCAGGAGATATGGAAGAAGAACTAAGTGGTGTGTGGTTGAAGTAACTTTACAGGATTTGCCTGCTTCCAGAAAAGGCATTAGGTGTTTACTGTCTCTTTGAGATCAACAAGTAATATCACTTGAACATCCCTATCTTTTCTCAGTTTCTGAATCAAATCATGCCAGAGAAAAATGGCCTAAAAGGAATCGCGAGTCTCCCTCTTTTATAGTTATTTATCCAATTTTCAGTGTTTACAGAGCTTTCTGGTGAGCAGTTGAGTGAGAGTACACCATTCTCTTTGAATAGCTATACAAAGTTACTTGCTACTTAAAAGCAACTGAGTATATAGCACATCATTTGGAAAGAAATTACTGGGTGATTTTGTCAAATACCAACCTAGAAAGGGGTCCCTTGTTTTTATAATGATTTTAAATACTTCGGTGAACTTACTGTGTGGTCAGTTTAGTATCTAGTTAGGGTTTCTGTGGCAGTGGAGGGAGGATATTTGGGTTATCCCTGCCCTAGACTTCTGACATAAGAATAAGTTGTAAAAAGCAGGGGATGGGCCTCTACTACTCACCAAGCAGGACAGTTTCATGGCCTTTTATTGTGAGCTCAGTCAATGACAATTATTTGTAATAAGGAGCTTTGCATAAGCCTATGTCACATAGCCCAAAGTGAAAACAAGTAAAAGAAAATATAAAGAAATGTGGTTTGGGGATTGAGTGGTTCTGTACTAACTACATTCTGTCATCTAAAGAGTAATCTAAATCTTCTAATAACAAGAGGAATTATGTCTGTTCTTAGGTAGATTGTGGAACTAATAGAAGGTTGGAATGGTAGGGGCAGGTGGGTTAATTTTATTTGCTGCTAGGTGTGTCATAGGAGATATCTGCAGATCAGAGTGGCACTATTCAGTGGGGAGGGGGGCATTCCAACTGGAGGGTGGAAAGATGACCTTGAATGAACAAAAAAAAAGTATTTATGAAGCGCTTGCTATGTGTTACTTGCTATAAATTTCTATAGTAATAAAACTAGCATTTATATAGTGCTTTAAAATTTTCAAAGATCTTTGCAAGTATTGTCTTATTTCATCCTTATAACAACCTTGGGAGGTAGGTGCTATTATCATTCTTATTTTACAAATGAGAAAGCTGAAACAGATATGTTAGGTGACTTGCTCAGGGTCATACAGTTAGTAAATGTCTGAGGCCAGACTGGAACTCAGGTCTTACTGACTCCAGGGCTACATTCACTATATTACCTAGCTGAAAAGAAAACCAGTTACATGGAAATACAGATATCAAAATATGTATTTTTTTTAATGTTCACAGACCTGACCCATGCCCCACTGTGTAATAACCCTTGATCTTGGGCTAGCTCCTAGAGGTACCAGGCTAGACTAGGCTGAACAGGGTTGGATTACACACTATCAGTCATCTGTCAGGTCCTTGGAATGCACAGTATTTCCAGAGACAAGTGAAATTAGCTTCCCTAAGGACTTTGTCCTAGATTATGGCAGATCACTCCCTTGACAATTGTTATTATCTTGAGAATTGGCCATTTTTGTACTTGCTACATGTGGTTTTTAAGAACGTGGAGCTCAGGCTTTCTTCTCTATTTCTCCTTCTTCCACAATCTCTTGTTTAATTAATGATCCTATTCCATATTGTTCAAAGAATTTAGGGTTTTGATTTTTGTGGAAAAAAAGAAACATAACAAAGAGAAATGTGTCTGTGATCAATTCAGTATGCAGTGTCCAATTACATCTATATGACTTTTGCCAAAGACATATCTCTTCTGGGAACGTGTTTTCTATCAAATGGTGAAAGGGTAGATTATCAATTAATCAGTAAGAATTTATTACACAGTTACTATGGACCAGGCACTGTATTAAGTACCAAGATGATACTTCTTCCCGTTCCCCTTTTGCTATCCATGGTCCTATTACCTCTAGTGTCCTTAGCCTCTTTTGATGTTGATTCTTTTTTTTTTTTTTGGTCTTCATAGGAGATATTCTTTGGACATGGCTATTTCACTCCAAGTAGTCCGCGAGTAGGGTCCTTTTTCTCTCCCCAATCTAGTTGTTACATCTGACCCTTATCATATGACTGAAATATGCTAAATTAATTTGGGATTTGGAACTTCTGCTATGGTGTATACTGTACTGGGTTCTAGTTATTCACCTCTTGTCCCTGCAGGGTTGGTGGATGGACCATCCCTACTGACTTTGCTTATGAGGTCATGGGGGAGAGGAACCAAAGCAATGATGTTAATGGCAATCCCCCAGTTCCAGTTTGGGACAGCAATCACCACAATGGGCAGACTGTCTTGGTCCATGGTATACTTTTCTTTTGGACTGAAAGAAAATCAAAAGCTTCATTTCATTTTGAGCAAAAATGAAGGAGTACTTTCAGGAAATTCCTGCTTTGGTACTTCAGTAGGAAATGGAGATAACGCTGGGATCTCAAAGTCTATGTCAGTGGAGTATCAACTATGAAGAGATTTACTCATATGAAAATTCTTTGAGTGTCGGCCCAAGAAGAAGTAGGATTTGTGGATCAGATGCTGGGAATGATACATATTCTCTTTTTCTTGGCCATGACAACTCATGGTAAAATCATGACTCCATTCCATATTAATAAATAATAAAAAATAAAGCAAGCAAACAAAAGCAGATTAGGCAACAGATATACATGAAAATGGTTTAAAATATTTAGTCGGATAAGGAACACAAAGACTTGCTATCATCTTTATAACACTTTAAAGTTTGCAAAGAACTTTATAAATATTTGATCCTTATGATAACTCTGGGAGGTAGGTGCCATTATTATCCCCACATTACAGATGAGGAAACTGAGGCAGAGGTTAAGCTACTGTTTTAGGGTCACAGAACAACTAAATGTCTTGAGCTGGATTTGACTTCAGGTCTTACTAACTCCAGCTCTAGTACTCTTTCTGCTGGGCCATGTGGCTGTTTCTAAAACAACATTGCATCCCATTTCCCTCAAGAGAAGTTTAAGCAAACAGAATTTCTCTGACCATATGGTCAAAAATATCTGATACAAAAGTTTCTCCAAATAGCACCTGCTTTTGTCACTCTTGGTGCAGGTCTTTGGAATTTAACTTTGCTTTTCAGTTGATCAGTCATTTTTCAGTTGTGTCCAACTCTTCATGATCCCATTTGAGATTTTCTTGCCAAAGGTACTGGAATTATTTGCTATTTCCTTCTCGCGCTCATTTTTACAGATGAGGGACTGAGGTAAACAGGGTCAAGTAACAGGTCCAGTGTCACACCAGTAATAAATTTGGCTCAGGAGGATTAAGTCTTCCTGACTTCAGGCTCAGCCCCTCTGTTCACATCTCCACCTAACAACCCTATTTACTACCCATATAACTTTGGACAAATCACCTTCTCTCTATGGGTCTCAGTTTTCTCATATGTTGGATTTGATAACCTCTTCAGATTCCTTCTATCTGTTGATCCATGCTCTGATATGAAACCAGCAGGTGTCAGTGTGGAGCAAATTTGGAGCCCTTACTCTCCCCACAAAGGAATTTGGGTGGAGCTGGTTCACTTTTGATTATCCCTGGAGTCATCGGCCCAAATTTCAACAGTCAAAATGTTTCTCAGAGTCTCTTCTTGGATTCACGTGGAATAATCCGATAAGCAAAGAAGCCATTATTGCCAATGGTTGTAGTAGGAACTCAGAAAAAAAGGCTCCATTTTCTCTCTCCCCAGCTTCTGGCAAATGGCCCTTATGGAAGTTAGGAGTGTTCTGGGAAATATAGCTGTTACTCAGATGGGCCTGTTACACTAGAATGATAGCTAAATATTTTACTTAAGTTCACTGGAGTATTTGTCTAAGCTTGGGGCTTCAGTTCATAAGGAGAGTGTATAGAAATTGAAGAGTTCAGAGAGCATAAAGAATTATTCAAGAAACAGAAATAGGACCTCTGAGAAAAAATTAAGGGAGGTAACATTATTCAATATGGAGAAAATAAGACTTAAGATTGACTTAATATTTATCTTTAAGTGTCTGAGGGGCTACCCATTGTGATTTTTCTCCGTTTGAATATAAGAAGAAAAAAAGAGCTTACACGTCACTGAGGGAGATGCTCAGGCTGGCTAGGAGGACAGCTAATCACTAACATAAGTGAGTAAGGAAGATGAGGGGCTTCCCCTTTCTTGAAACCCTTCAGAGCTGGAATTGACCTAGAAGAGCAACTGAAACGTATCTTCCCGGGTGGCTGAGCATTGAACTACATCAGCACATGGTCCATTTTAAAACTTTATGCCATATTACAAATTGACTGTAAGTTGTTGCCATTTAACAAGAAGCGAAAGAAAGATTCTACAACAAGAACAGTTATGAGGAATCTTGTGGGAGCTAAGGAGAGAGGGGAAATTAGGTTGGAGAAATATTCTTTCATTACCCAGGAGCTCCCTTATGGTAATCAAGTCAAAGGTCCAGTCCTTCTCCCTGTGTACTTACTCTCTCGCTTTCCCTCTCCTCCTCTCCTTCTCCCTCTTCTCCTTCCTCTTTTCATTTTCCATCTCCTTTTCTCTCTTCCCCTCTTCTTTCATCTCTTCCTCCTTCCCTGTTCCCTTCTCTCCCTCTCCTTCCCCCTCCTTCTTCCTTCCTCTTCCATCTTTATATTTTTAATTGATACCAGAGAGATTACAAAATATCTTAGCAAGTCATAAGGGTGATGGAACTCTATGCTTTGGACAATGGGACTGTAGAGGTGTTTAGAGTGGAGACTGATTCCTCTTTCCTTCTTTCCTTCCTTCCTTCCTTCCTTCCTTCTTTCCTTCCTTCCTTCCTTCCTTCCCTCCCTACTTCCCTCCCTCCTTCCCTCCCTCCTTCCTTCCTTCCTTCCTTCCTTCCTTCCTTCCTTCCTTCCTTCCTTCCTTCCTTCCTTCCTTCCTTCCTTCGTTCTCTCCCTCCTCTCTGTCTCTCTCTCTGTCTCTCTCCATATAACCTATAGGTTAGGAGCCAGTTTTTGAGATTCACTTTCCTCTTCTGGAGGTCAAATGGTCTAATGAACAGAGTACTAGGTTTGGAAACCATAGCCCTGGCTTCTCGTCTCAGTTCTGATACCAACAGTGTGTGTGTGTGTGTGTGTGTGTGTGTGTGTGTGTGTGTTGCAGTGGGTAGAACACTAACATGGCATAAGAAAAACTTGACCTTAAATCTAATTTCAGATGTTTACTAGCTATGTAATGCTGGGTAAGTCAGTCCCTTTGTCTCTCTAATTTATTTCCTTATCCATAGAATAAGAGATTTGGACTCAATGTTCTCCAAGTCCATTTTAGCTTTTCACCTGTGATCTTATGGTTCTACGGTTTCTCTTCCATTGGATTTCAGTTTCCTTATCCTTAGCCTTGCTCAATCATATCCAACTCTTCATGACCCCCTTGGGAGTTTTCTTGACAAAGATACTGGAGTGGTTTGCCATTTCCCTATTCAGCTCATTTTACAGATGAGGAAACAGAGGCAAGCAAGGTTACATGACTTGCCCAGGGTCACGTAGCTAGTGAGTGTCTGAAACCACATTTGAACTCAGGAGTATGAGCCTTCCTGACTCCAGGCTTAGTTAACTATCCACTGTGAAATCTAGCTGTCCCAGTAAAGAGTAGGGTCTGGAATTAAATCAATGAATTCATGGGTTGGGAACTATAGATATAGATATTAATATCACTATTGATATAGATGTATGTGTGTATGTGTTTGTACAGTCAGTTCTGCTATAAGGAGTCTTTGTTCCAACTCAGTTGTTATGTTGGGGAGCATTTTGAGCTGAATGAAAATGTAAAAAACAAAACAAAACAAAACAAAACCCTGCCAACTTACACTAATTTGCACAGCAATCTTTTATTAAGGTAAATGCCATGTAAATTACATATCTTCTAGTGCAGAAGGAGCTAGGGACTGAGGAAAAGGGATGGGCTGGATCATCCCAACCCCTACCCCCTTTGCCTTTGCCTTGAGGACCCCCTCAACTTTCTCATGCAGTCCAGGCCCACACATAGCAGCAGCCTGAGGCCAGGCACATGGCCACTATTTACCATACTATTTAGGTATTTCTTAGCCAATTAATATGTATAAAACTGTGATTTTCCCCCGCTTAGGTTCCTACCTTTTTTTTTTTTAATGTTTCACTAAGTTTTAGAATATTATGCTCCTAACTCCATTTATTCCATAAGTCTCTTGGTTTTCAATTGCTCAATTTTGCATTGTGAGGTGCTTTTTTTTAGGGGAGAGATGCCTATGTTGATGCTTTATAGTGGAACTGCCTATGTATATTTTTTCTGGCCTGGAATTCAGAAACAGGATTTCACAAGTGTGGGTAGAGACAGCCTCTCTATCAGGGCAGACCAGCAACTATTCTGCAACCTCTTTTCTTAGAGGGTAACTGGGGTACAGCGATTTTAAATGACATCCCAGAATTACAAATATGCCAGAGGCAAAGGATTGATCAATCAGTCACTGGACTTTCCTTAGACATCTACTAGATGCCCAGCATTGTGCTGGGGACGAACGCAAAAAGTGAAACAATTCCTACTCTTAAGGGGCTTACATTTGATTCTGCATGTAGAAGTATATAGGGAAGAAATATTGACAGAATTTACATAATATTGATAGACTAAATACAAGGTTCAGCCCTCATTGTATTGAATCCGGGTTGTTTTGACATTGAGAATGGACTTTTATCCACTATTCTCTGCTAAGATGAATGTGTGTGTGCACACATATTTAGATATACCCCCACATATACATGTGTGTATATATGGAGATATGTGTGTACATTTGGCATATATATATATATATATATATACATAAAATCTTTATATGAATGTGTGTGTGTGTGTGTGTGTGTGTGTGTGTAAGTAGTCCTGTGTGGACTTCCTCCTGACTCCATAGGTTGTAACTTGTAGTTGGGTAAACTCCTGATGCTTTCCTTTTAATAACCAGAGATGCAATTTGATCAAAGTAAGGAACAAGTCCCTAGCATTCTTTCTTTCTCCTGTTGCCTTTTGGCTCAACCCTGAGTGCAGGGTCTCTGGAGGATGAGTCCTCAGCTGTCCTCTCTAGAACTGTTCTTCTCTTCAGCTCACTTCCCAGTGGCCAGGACTGGCTCACTTCTCCGCTTAGGGAGCTCATACTCTGCAGAGCTGTTTCTTCCCTCCGTTGCCTGGGCTTACTCCCTGCTAGGTACAAAGTCTCCAACTGAAAGTGATTAGTTCAGTCAGATGACTTCCATGGTCAATGAAGGGAGAGATCTGGGAGAGAAAAAAAACTTCCTTACCTAGCACAAGAGGGACAAAGCGTAGATTCTTCTTTAATCTCTCTTTTCTTTTCTCTGTTGCCAAGGGTTGTGTACCTCAGAGCCATCTCATACCTTGACCGGCCTCTTGGAGACGCTGTCTTGCTTTCTTTAAGTCCAAGAGGTATAAGTGAATCCTTAGCTAGCCACTACACTGTTACTAGTTACAGTAGCTAGCTACTCTTTAATTCCATCAATTTTTCCTGGAAAACTTAACATCTTGTAAGGCATTACAAAATATAAAGCCTTCTTTATAGACATTTTAAGAGCTTAATACTTTAATGTCTTTGTTTTCTGTTCTTTATTACCTTCAGTGATTTCATGTTCTGGTTTGGATGAATGAATTGATCAGCAATGTCCTGATCAACCCCCACCACAACTATTCATTCTCTCTGTCTTCCTCCCTCCTTCCTTCCCTCTCTCTCTCTCTTTCTCTTTGTCTCTCTCTGTCTGTCTGTCTGTCTCTCTCTCCCTTTCCCTCCCCCTCCCTCTCTCCCATATGCCAATAGAAGAAAACCTGTTTAGGAATTCTATACTTTCTACAATGATATAATGATTTGCCAGTGAATTTAAAATTAGCAAAATCTGAAACCATTTCAGTACCTACAAAGTACCCTCTAGGACTTTTTCTTGCAGGAAGCCCAGGTGCTCATCATTAGAATGGCTGTTAAGTTTATGAAACTTCAAATCAGATGATGTAAAAGCATATGTGCAGTACAATTAATGGACTCTGTGGAAAAAAATGTGTCTTTCTTTAATCTATTAGCTTGAATTATTAGATATAAATACTTGAAGCACTGGTGATATTTACTCTATTTTTTTCTTTTTACCCATCTATAATTATTTGCTTATTTTGAAACTTGTTGAGATATTTGTAGTCATATCTGACTATTACCCTGTTTGTGAGTTTTTTTGGTAGAGATACTATAGTGGTTTGCCATTTCTTTCTCCAATATATTTTACAGATAAGGAAACTGAGGCAAACAAGGTTCAGTGACTTGCCCAGAGACACACAGCTAGTAAGTACCCGAGATTGAATTTGAACTCAGGTCTTCCTGACAGCAAGCTTGGTACTCTATCTACTGCACTCTCATTAATTCTAATTCATTTTCAATGTATTTTCAAATCTAAAATAGGCATAGTGATAAGTATAGTTGTATTTAAAATGTATCTCCTCTAACTCAATCTATACTTTTCTTTTTGACCATCATGATTTTAATAATACCTTTAAAAATATTGTCAACAGTGTGGTGTAGTAGGAAAAAGTCTGATACTTGGATCCGGAGCTTCTAGGTTAAAATCTTTCTTCTTTTATTTATTTCCTGTGTGGTTTAAGTTACTTATCCTTTCTAAGTTTTAGTTTCTTCATCTGTAAAATGAGATAACTAGACTCAATGACCTCTAAAGTTCCCTCTGGCTCTATGACTAGGATTCTGTGATTTTGAAATATCTGGAATGCAGTTTTCCTTTTATAGAAGGAATTGCATTTTCTACATTTTTAAAGCTAAGTTTTAGCATCTCAATTTTTCTGTTCTGAGTATAGAACAGCCTCCAAGGAAAGAGGCAACTCACACAGATCAATTTCTGTAGTTCTACATTATTGGTACAGAGATGTATGTGTTAAAGGGATTAAGAAGTCTCAGTTCAGCTTGCCTAAATACTTTTCCTCTGAGTTTTTCCAGATTTTTTTCCCTAGCAGATAATGGTATTGAATATCAAATGAACTTATCTCTACAGAAAATGTTTTCCATGGTGATAGCAAAAGCTTAAATTATTTTATGATACTTTTTGAAGAGATCTGATTAATTCATTGAACATATATTTATTTCAAGTCATGGTGCCAGACTTAGGGTGACCCAAATTGAAATAACAAAATAACACAAAAAGGCAGATTTCTTCAAAGCTCAATTTCAGTGCTTCCTTCTACCTGCAGCCTTGCTGGATACTATTAGCACTCCTTCTTACTTGGAAGGAATTTGTATTATTTTAAAAAGAAAATATACCTCTGGATCTGTTGCTCCTCCCACCCACCTCCCAACAATCCCATGAATAGTTGAAGTCTGATGCTCTTTTTTAAGGGGCCACTAGGTGGTACTGCAGTGAATAGTGCTGGGCCTGGGGTCAGGAAGATTCATCTTCCCAAGTTTAAATCTGACTGTGTGATCCTGGGCAAATCACTTAACCTTGTTTGCCTTACTATCCTCATTTGTAAAATGAGCTGGAGAAAGAAATGGTACAACATTCCAGTATTTTTGCCAAGAAAACCCCCCAAAAACCACAAAAGTCTGACATGACTGAACATTTAAATTCTTTTGTGTTCTCTTTGTGTCCTCAGTGAATGACACGTTGTCCGGCACACAGTCAGGTGCTCGATAAATGTTTGCTGTTGTTTAATAACCCAGGACATTACTAAAATTACCCTATTTTTAACCTCATTTAAGCTCTCTGGATAAAACTAAGACACCATTCCTTCCCTTAAGAAGGTGCTAATAGAGCTACTGTCTTACATATTGATGTATGTGTTTGTGTGAACAAATTTCAGGCTCTGATTTATGAATTATGGAATGGTTTGTTTACACATCAAGAAAACATGTTCTTTGGGCCTCAAATTCAGGGAGAAATGACCTTAATGGATTTTTACTAATAATAATTTAGGGCAATGAATTTAAAGTAGTTTAAATTTTGCTGTTATCAGTACCATCATGAAAAGGCTAATCATTTTAGTGTATGTAATTGGTCAGGCTTTATGCATTGGCTTTTCGATTGCATATGAAGCTTTATTTTTCTTTGGACCTAGTCAACTGGATGTACTTTAAAAAGTCACAGATTACAGCACCAGGATTATTTAGGGTGGTTATTTCTGTTGTTGTCTTGTTCTTTATATAATTACCTGCACAGTGTCACCAAAGGATCTCAATTATGATTCCCCCCGTACTCAGCTTCCTTCCTAAGAAGAATGTGTGATTTTATCCAACTTGAAATAAGATGAGGTAGAGTGTGGGGGCGGAGAAGCCAGAGTCCATTTTTAACTTGCAAAATCAATGAAGGTTTGGAGACTGATCTCCATAGATTACACAGTGGAGTACCCAGAGCCATTGTGATGATTGGATAGGCTTCCTACAGCTCTTCTTTTAAATTGCTTCCAAAGTTGTTTTTTGGATATTCAATACTTAGCACTTAACACTATTTAATTTTCTGGCAATTTATGGATTTACCCAGCTTTGGGAAGAAAAACATACATACATGTATGTTACTAGTAAGCTGGAAAATTTGCTGAGAGAGAATATATTCTTTGTATTTTCTAGTTTTGGGGAAAATTTTTAACAACCACATGTTTCTCATTTTAACGAAGCCTCATTTAAAAAAAATACAGTTATTCTTAAAGCTCTACAGTTTCTGAAGAACTGAAGTTTAGGATCATCCAAAGGGCAATAGGGAGCCATGTGGTGGGTATAATGTAGTGCTGGATTTGATGTCAGAGCATCTGAGTTTAAAATCTGGTGCTACCTCTTATTATCTGCATGACTTTGTCCAAGTTCTAGAGTCTCTCAAAGCTTCTATTTCCTCATCTGCAAAACTGGAATGAATATGAATTGGTTGATCTTGATGATGTTTTCTAGATCTAAATCTGTGATCCCATGATACCATGAATTATGAAGGAGAAACAGAGTCAAGTATGTTATCAAAGAAACACCTGATTAAAAGAGCAGTTATGCTTTCTAATTATATGGTAGGGACAAAAGATAACCAAGGGATCAACATTTCCTATGCTCCGTTGCTGTCTTCATGAGAACAAGGGGCACTATTATTGAGAGTTACATAGGAAGGGCAGGCATGCATGGCCCATGATCTGCTCATTGGTGGGAATATCCACATTGACAAGAATTTAGTTCCACTGGTTTACTGAAGTACCCATGAAAGTAGAACCCTTAACTATGAAATAGAAGAAAAATGGTAATGTCCTTCAGAACTAGCAAAGATCTAAGACATTTAAGGTAATTCACTTTTGCAACAGATAATATATATATATCTCCTCTGAGCTAGTCAGTGACATCTGACTATTCTGTAAATAATGAGGCCTGTAACTGACCAGTGGGCACACTTCCTCTGGTAATAAGCTGTGTCAGATGTAGCAACACTCCGGCATTAACTCAGTTATATTAGTTTATATTCCAATTTATTCCGTGATGCTATTTGCATTTAGTTCCAACTTTAAACTCTCTTGGAGGAAAAAAAATGAATTTGTAAAGCAAATTCGGAGCTCCACTCCAAGACTGACATCTTGCTTGGTATGATCAGAGGACACACTGAGATTGTAGAAATGTAAAATTATACCGTCATCTCAGAAACTCTGGGCTGTGTATCTTTGCAGCATGGGTCCCGTATAATTTCTATAAAAACAGGTTATAATAAAACTTGTTGTCTATTTGACATAATACTGAAGAATTGTATGATATGATTGATAGATTTCCAGAGCTGCCTGTCCACACAGCAGATTGATAGAATGCAAGGGAGCTCACCAAGTTTGACAGGCTGCAATATCCATAAAATGGAAGATAAAACTTTGGCACCAAATGAGCTTGGGCTGTCATACTCCCCAGGCATAAAGTATAGTTTCTATGACTTTCAGCGGTCCTACGTCTCTAGTTTGCATGAGGTATGGAATGATCAAATTTTGGGGGAGCATGTGGGCTATATATTATAACTCTTCACTCAAAAGAATCCCCCCACAGCACATCCAACATGTGATCCTCTAGCTTCTTCTTGGATTCCTCCAATGAGGAGTTCCCTACTATCTCACAAAGCAGCCCATCCTACTTTGGGAGATCTCTAGTTATTTGAAATATTTTCCAGACATTAAGGATAAGTCTGCCTCTCTGCAACTTTGATCCATTGAACTTAGTTCCTCCTTTTTTTCTCCAGGGCCAAGCTAAGCAAATCCATTTCCTGTTTTGTTGGACTTCCCTTTGAATATGTGAACAGTTATCATATCCCTGCAAATGTTTTTTCCTCTATGAGATAAACAGTCACAATTACTTCGAACTATTCCTTCTTTAAAACCCTTCACTCACCTGGTTGTTCTTGTCTAGAAACTCCCTAGTTTATCAATGTCCTTCCGAAGGTGAGGTTCCCCAAATTCACAGAATCACAAATTTTGACATTTGTAGGGGACCTTAACAGCCATCTAGTCCTATCATACAGGGAAGCAAATTCTGACATAACCTATCCAACAAGTGGTCCTTTGCTTGAAGACCTCCAGAGGAGGAGGAAGATTCTAGCTCTATAGGAATCTCCTTGTGGGCTGCTATAATTATTAGGTGCAGATAGATGGTGCAGTAGATAGTCTAGTGGGCCTAGAGTCAGGAAGACTCATCCTTCTGTGTTCAAATCTGGCCTCAGACACTTACTAACTGTGTGACCCTGAGCAACCCTAGCTAACCCTACCTGTTTCAATTTCCTCATCTGTAAAATGAGTCGGAGAAAGAAGTGGCAAACCACTCCAATATCTTTGCCAAGAAAGCCCCAAATGAGGTCACAAAGAGTCAAATATGAGCAAAACAAGTCAACAATAATTATTAACAAAGTTGTTTCTGGCATCAAACCTAAATTGCTCCCTTTCCACTTGCACCTGTTCCTTCTCATTCTTCCCTCTTGGTCCAAATGGAACAAATCGAGTCCCCTTTTTCATAAGGTGACCCTTCTGGAAATTTTGTAAAAAGATACCATGTCATCCCTGAGATTCTCCTTTCCACATTAAAAAATGCCACTTTTCTTCCACTGGTACTTATGTGACGTGGATTCAAGGTCCTTTGCCACTCTAACTGATCTCCTCTGGACATTGGCCAGCATACCAGTGTCCTGAAATCATAATGCCTGGAAAACAATCCTTCGGATGAGTCTGGCCAGGGCACAGTACAACGGGTAGTCATGTCCCTATTCAAGCAATCTAAGAAGATGCACCAGGGTCCCAACATGAAGCTGAAGAAAAGGGAAACTCTTGTCTCCTCAAGGTACCCTCAAATTGCATTTGTTTTTTTGGCTACCACATCATAACTGTTAACTCCTTTTGAACGTGTTGTCCCCTAAAACAAACAGACTTATCACTATCTGGTGTCTTTCATGCTGGTGGTAATACCTAGGCCTCTGTTTCACTAGCAGAGACCTAAAGCACCGAGGTAGATCAGCCACCATCTTAAACAAATTAAGCCATGGCTTGACCAAACACAATTTAACTCAGATAATTAATTATTAATACATGCCACAATTTGAAAAGGGAAAATCTTTTGCTAGAGGGGGGAGGAGAGAAATTATGCTTTGGAGAGGAGCAACTCACTTTGTAATAAACATTTAATGTACTTACATTCTCATTATAATCTCACCTTTGCAAGTCAGAAGTATCAAGGACTAACTCACCTTTATGTAGGACTCACCATTCCAGTATTCCAAGGGCCCTTACAACCATCAGTTGCTTAGGTTATGAATGGCCGCCAGTTCTGATTTCCTAGAGGCCTGGAAGCAGGTCTATATGCAGGAGTTGTGTTCAAATCAAGTCTCTTAAGCAGTCATGGCTCACAGGTAGCCTAGTTTGAGGGCTTTTCCTTCTTCAATTCAATTTAGTCAACATTTATTAAACACTTACTGTCTACTGAGTGTTGCACTAGGAGTACAATGACAAAAACAAACCATTCTCTACCCTAGTTATGGAATTCTACTTGCATTTGTAATTGGGCAATGCCATTCAAAGGTCATATTGAAGTTCCAGCCTGTTTTGAAGCCTTAGTATTTCTGGACTTCTGGGCTTGGAGCCCATTTACTGAAAAGGCTTCACTTTTCAGTTTGCTGCCTCTGGATGGCATCTCTGTAATTATGTGATTACCCTAACACCTCAGCTAACACACTTCTTTGAAGCTCTTTTTTTCTTCTGCTTATAGCCGCCAAACACTAGGAAGAACTGTTTTGTTGACAGCCTATAAAACCAAAACCAATCAGGAAGTCTCTCCAGCACATTAAACCTTTAGTTGTCTTGCTACAATTCTACCTCTATCCTTTCTTGTTTTCTTCCTCTAGATCAGGATAGGAAAAATGCAGAAAGGAAAATCAACATCCCCTTCCCCTATGGTTATTATGAATAAGCCTAGTCTAACTCCAAAGTACTTTTCTTCCAGTCAGGATCAGTATTTGTGACCAATTTTCACATAACTCTGCCTCTTAGAATCATAAGCCTCCTTCAAGCATATCTCAGGTGCCACCTACTATGTGAGACCTTTCTTAAACCTCTGTTGTCAATACCCTTTTAACTACTTCACACTCACTTTGTTTTTAGTATTGTTTTAAATGTTAAGGACATCTATTTTTTTTCCTCCAAGCTATCCTCTCCCTTCCCTCCCCACTCATCTGAGGAAAAATGGAAAAGAAAATCCTTGTAATAAACAGGTATAATCGAGAATGTCCTGGGGGGAGGAGCCAATATGGTGGAGTGGAAAGATTCACATATGCTAGCTCCTAATCCACAGCCCATAAAATACCTGTAAAGAAGAACTCCAAACAAATTCTGGAGCAGCGGAAGCCATGGAACAACAGAGTGGAGGAGGTTTCTGTTCCAGAGAGCCCTGAAAAACCAACCCCAAAGGTCCATGGCACACCAGACCTGGCACAGAGCCCAGCCCTGCCTTGGCTGTGCCCCACTGAGAGGAGCAGATCCGAGTAGGCTTCAGGGATGGAATCTCCAGGAGCCACGCAGGTCCCCCCATCCACAGGCGCAAAGGTCAGTGAGAAGGTCTTTATGGCTGGCCAAGAGGGGAGCGGGGTGTCTCCATAACTCAGGTCCCCTCGGGAGGCAGCAGCAGAGGGAGCAGCAGACAGGGGCTCCCAAAGCAGACAGGAGCTCAGACCCACTGTTGAAGGTCTCCGCATAAATCTCCTGAGGAAACTGAGCTCTGAGTGGCGGTCCTGCCCCACCTGAGCAGCTGAACTTAATTTCACACTGAATATCAGCCCTGCCCCCTACCTGAGCAGCTGAACTTAATCTCACACTGAATAACAGTCCTACCCCCTCTGAAAGCCCTGAAGCTGGGAAGCAGCGTTTGAATCTCAGACCCCAAGCACTAGCTGGGAGGATCTGGAGGCAAGGCAGGGATGGAGAGGAATCTCAGAAGTAACTGGCTGGGAAAATGCCCAGAAAAGGGAAAAAAAATTAAGACCATAGAAAAGCTACTTTCTTGGTGAACAGATATCTCCTCCCATCCTTTCTAATGAGGAAGAACAATGCTTACCATCACAGAAAGATATACAAGTCAAGTCTTCTGTATCCCAAACATCGAAAATAGATATTCAATGGGCTCAGGCCATGGAAAAGCTCAAAAAAGATTTTGAAAATCAAGTGAGAGAGGTGGAGGAAAAACTGGGAAGAGAAATGAGAGAGATGCAAGAAAAGCATGAAAAGTTAGGTCAACACTTTGCTAAAGGAGACCCAAAAAAATGCTGAAGAAAATAACACCTTCAAAAATAGACTAACTCAATTGGCAAAAGAGGCTCAAAAAGCCAATGAGGAGAAGAATGCTTTCAAAAGCAGAATTGGCCAAATGGAAAAAGAGGTTCAAAAGCTCACTGAAGAAAATAGTTCTTTCAAAATTAGAATGGAACAGATGGAGGCTAATGACTTTCTGAGAAACCAAGAAATCACAAAACAAAACCAAAAGAATGAAAAAATGGAAGAGAATGTGAAATATCTCTGTGGAAAAACAACTGACCTGGAAAATAGATCCAGGAGAGACAATTTAAAAATTATGGGACTACCTGAAAGCCAGGATCAAAAAAAGAGCCTAGACATCACCTTTCATGAAATTATCAAGGAAAACTGCCCTGAGATTCTAGAACCAGAGGGTGAAATAAGTATTGAAGGAATCCACCAATCACCACCTGAAAGAGATCCAAAAAGAGAAACTCCTAGGAACATTGTGGCCAAATTCCAGAATTCCCAGATCAAGGAGAAAATATTGCGAGCAACTAGAAAGAAACAATTCCAGTACTGTGGAAATACAATCAGGATAACATAAGATCTAGCAGCTTCTACATTAAGGGATTGAAGGGCTTGGAATACGATATTCCAGAAGTCAAAGGAACTGGGACTAAAACCAAGAATGACCTACCCAGCAAAACTGAGTATAATACTTCAGGGGAAAAAATGGTCATTCAATGAAGCAGAGGACTTTCAAGCATTCTTGATGAAAAGACCAGAACTGAAAAGAAAATTTGACTTTCAAACACAGGAATGAAAAGAAGCATGAAAAGGTAAACAGCAAAGAGAAGTCATAAGGGACTTACTAAAGTTGAACTATTTACATTCCCACGTGGCAAGACAATATTTGTAACTCTTGAAACTTTTCAGTATCTGGGTAGTTGGTGGGATTACACACACACACACACACACACACACACACACATGCACACACATGCACATGCACACACGCACATACACATACACACATGCACACACAGAGAGACAGAGAGCACAGAGTGAATTGAATAGGATGGGATCATATCTTTAAAAAAAGGAATTAAGCAGTGAGAGAGAAATGTATTGGGAGGAGAGAGGGACAAATGGAATGGGACAAATTATCTCATAGAAGAGGCAGGCAGGAGACTTTTTAGTGGAGGGAAAAAGAGGGGAGCTGATAGAAAAACATGAAGTTTACTCTCATCACATTTGACTAAAGGAAGGAATAAAATGCACACTAATTGTGGTATGAAAACCTATCTTACAATACAGGAAAGTCAGGGAGAAGGGGATAAGAAGGGTGGGGGGGATGTTGGAAGGGAGGGCAATGGGAGGAGGGAGCAATTAGAAGTCAACACTCTTGGGGAGGAACAGGATCAGAAGAGAGAATAGAAGCAATGTGGGGGCATGATAGGTTGGAGGGAAATATAGTTAATCTTATACAACACGACTATTATCAAAGTCATTTGCAAAACTACACAGATATGGCCTATGTTGAATTGCCTGCCTTTCCACAGGAAATGTGTGGGGAGGGAGGGATGGGGAGAAGTTGGAACTCAAGGCTTTAGGAACAACTGTTTCGTATTGTTCTTGCCACTAGAAAATAAGAAGTATAGGTAATGAGGAATAGAAAGTTATCTGGCCCCACAGGACAAGAGAGAAGATGGGGACAAGGGATGGGAGGGATGATAGAAGAGAGGGCAGATTGGTGATAGGGGAAATTAGAATGCTTGGTGTATTGGGATGGGGGGAGGGGACAAATGGGGAGAAAATTTGGAACCCAAAATTTCGTGAAAATGCCTGTTAAAAGTTAAAGAAATAAATTAAAAAAAAAAAAAAGAATGTCCTCAAATGTGCATCTCATTCTGCACTGTGATTCTATCACCTCCTTTTCAGGGTATGGCTTCTCTGGAATCATAATAGAATATTGATTTGATCAGAGCTCTTCAATCTTTCACAAGTGTTCCATTTTACAATGTTGTTACAGTGTCAATTATTCTTCCGGTTCTGCCCACATCAGTCCTCATCATTCTATGCAAATCTTCCCAGGTTTCTTTGAAAGTTCCCCTTTCATCATTTCTTATCATACAATGTTATTCCATTGCATTCATATGTCAGAATTCATTCAGCAATTTGCAATTTTTGGGTCCCGTTTTAGTTTCCAGATCTTGTTTGTTACTATAAAAAAGAGCTGACATAATTTTGCTACATACTTACTTTGTGTATTTCTTATATGAACTTGTCTATATACAGGACATTTTCTCCTGGGATAATTTAAATTGTTTTAGGACAAGTATTGCTTCACTTCTTGTCTTTGTATCTCTAGTACCTATTACATGATTGGCTGAGATCCATTATTCCAATGATTTAGTGAATTCACAGTGAGGAAATTCGCTTTCCCATGGCAGATGAGCAGTGATAACCTTAGAGAGTGGCTTGAGGGTACTGAGAAGATGAATGACTTACCTAGGATGTCACAGCTCATAGATTCCAGAAGTGAGACTTGAGCTCAGGTCATCCTGACTCAGAGGTAAGCTCTTTATTGCCACATAGTCCAACTGTAATGCATGGTTACTGAATAAACAAATGAACTGACAGTGACAAGCTCGTATCCTTACCCCATTTTCAAATGGAAATCTACATTTTACAGTCTCTTTACATTCGTCCTATTCAGTTTAAACCCAATTCTCACTGGGATTACTTCAACAACTGAAATTTGCCTCTGTTTTTAAAGGTGTTAGACCTTTTTTCTCAACAAGTTTAATCTTAACCTGTATAGAAGTTGTTATACCAGTAGAGTGGTATGGTTTCTTCCAGAGGGATATAAAATGTTTTTCATTGAATCCAACAAATAAAAGGTCAGTTTCAGTTTCATTTAGAAGGATAAGAAACTGGTAAAGTAAAGGAAAGAGGGAGCAAAAGGTGTTTAAAGCAACAATCCCAGTAGGATGTTAATAAATGTCTGGTGGTGGCCAGGGGAATAGGGAAGACAGCATATTTTTGAGAGAGAATATCTGGGTTGAATTAATGAGAGCTACCATCCAACTGTATGTGAGAGATGAGGAGGAAGGGAGACTCAGAGATAATACTGTAATTTTGAATATGAGAAGCTAAATGAATGAACTGGCAGTGCCAATGACTGAAATGTTGATGACCAGGCTTAGCAGCAATTGATTTTGAATCTGTTGAGTTCAAGATGTTAGATTCAGCTAGAAATATCCCATAGGCATTTGAAAATATGTATTTGGGTGTCAAATGAGAAGCCATGTTGAAGATATAGGTTTGGAAGTAAAAAGGTAGTAGTTGAAGCCAGGAAGTGAATGTGATTGCTAAGGAAACAATAGGGAGAAAAGAAAAGATGAGTGAGAAGATGAGAGAAAATAAGAAAAGAGGAAAGGAAAAGAGAGTAGAAAATAGAGACATAAAGGGAAGAGAAGGGAATGGATGGCAAAGAGGAGAAAGAAAGGCAAGAGACTGAGCCAACAGGCATTTACTAAGGGCCTACTATTTGCTAGGCATTTTGCTAAGCACTGGGGATTCAGAGAAAAAAGACAAAAACACTGCCCCTGTTCTTAGTGAGCTCACAGTTTAATGGGGGAGAGAATGGGCAAACAACTGTGTACATACAAGATATATACAGTACAAATAGAAGGTAATATCAGAGGGAAGGTGCTAACAGTGGGGATAGGATAAGAAGGAATGTGAAAGGCCTCTTGAGAAAAGTTGAATCTGAAATGAGTCTTGAACAAAGCCAAAGATATGATTTCCAAACAAGGTAGGACTGGATCCTGTGGTTTCATTGATATGTAGAACTCCCTCCACCAGTACAGGTTCACACCTTTTCTGAAGCTTAAAGTCTTAGAAAATTGACTGGAGTACTGAGACACTAAGTGACTTTCACAGAGTCAAATAGCCAGGATGGGTCAGAGATGAACCTTGAGTCCAAGTCTAGTGGATTTCCAGACCAGATTCCTCTCACTCTTCCATACTGCGTCTTGTATTGTAACACGTAAGGTGCTTAACAAATATGTTGTATTCTTTCTGTTGACATCTCTGAGCTGTGCAGAATTATCTTGGAAAGTTTCTAAGTGTCCTCTACTTTTAATCCCTGTGTGTTTCCTTTTCAGATCATCTGCTACTAATGATAGAACATTGTAGTCTGAGCATTCTCAAGTTGCCAGAGTTAGTAAAATGCATTCAACTTTTGGCTTCAAAACTAACTTCCGCATGTCAGTCCTGCAGGAAGATACCTGTAATTGTTTAATTTGATCCAGAAATGCTTCACAACTCCATTTACTGAAACCATGTTTAATGATTTCTCCACAAAAGGAATAAAAATTTCCAGAGTTATCAGGGCATAATTAGAATTTGTTCAATTAACTGGCCTCATGCCATCCTTGTGGGGAACAGAATTTGGTGACTCAGGAGACAGAGCCTGGCACCATAGCCAACTCAGAATTTTGGAGTTTGAGCCAACATTACAGACATAACATGCTCCCAGCATATACGGAGAAAAATAGGTGCCAACTTCTCTGTTTCCTGGGAAAATCTGGAGGAAACAGAGGAGTGAGTTTTGCAGGCAAACTGTCTTGTCAAAGACTCAATATTCACTCAGGGTGCTCTAGGAGAAATTTTATTATTCTGATTCATGTGTAAATACAAATGACTTTTCCTGCAGCCTTCAGGCAAAGAATTAACATAATTTGCCAGAATAAGTGCTCTCCAGTGTGTGTGTGTGTGTGTGTGTGTTTGTGTATGTATGTATGTGTGTGTGCATCTATATGTATGTGTATATGTATATGAAATACCTTGGACAGAAACTTTAAATGCACAGTGAGTTGGACTCTGAACTCAACTGAAGGAAGAGAGTTGGTTGGGTTCCCTCTGGGAAACTGCCAAGTTCTTTTCATGATATCAAGCTTCATTCTGAAATAAAATCATATCTTGTTAATAATAATATTTTTATGGAGTTGTATGGCTGCAAATAATGGAACTCTATATTGCATTTTTCAAATAATTGAGGTTAAAGATTGGTCAAATGGCAATTGGAGTGTGTGTGTGTGTGTGTGTGTGTATGCAGGTTATGACATGCTGATGAAGAAATAATATAGATGATCTCATCCAAGAAATGTATGATTGACAAGATGAACTAGTTATATGGCAAGAGTGAACGGCAACTGATGGACAGCCTATATATTCCACTTGTATTCTTGTGCTTTCAGGATAACTAAATAAAGGATCTCAGAATGTTGAATAAATCCCTTTAGCTGAGATAACAAGAGAAAATGGACAAAAGTAAGGCATAGCTGGGTTGTGATTAGTCTGTGAGAATATCCATATTACTAAGATTTCAGATCTATTAGACTGTTAGAAATATTGAAGGTATTCTTGATTTCTATTATTAAAATACTGTGGAGGTTTGTATAAGTTCTTAAGACTCTTCCAACTCTAAAATTTTGTGAAGTCTATTCTTTGTTGTAATTTTTTTTCCAGATTCATTTTCTAATTTTTTTCTAAATTTATTTTCAAAGGACAGGCATTATGTAGTAGTTTAGCTAAGAATCAGAAAAACTACAGTCTAAGCCTGAATCAGTCATTTCCTGTCTACATAACATTGGGAAAATTACTTTATCTTTATTAACCTCAATTTCCTCATCTTCAAAAATCAGGAAAAGAATATTTATCCTCCCAAGGCTTTTTGAGTTTTAAGTTAGATAACATATCAGAAAAAAAATCCACAACTTTGCCATGGCAAAATATAAAGCAATTAATACACAAATGCAACGATTATCAATCCATTATTTCCGGAATTCATGATTTCATCAATATGGATAGTTCTTTCTTCAGTTTAGGTCACAACCCCTTGATTTTTACCAACGGGGAAAAATACCCAATGGCCAGCTTTCTGACAGTGAATACCTAAATTAAGTGGGTCGTCCAAAGAGCCAATTCAACAAGTGTTTATTTAGTCTCTACTATGTTCACAATGCCATCATTATGCTGGTTACTGGAGAGACAAAAACAAAAAAAAAGTCTCCTTCCTCAAGGAATTAATATTTCAATGTATATGGGAGAAATGATTATCAGGTAATATTTAAATAATTTATGGGATTAAAAGATTATACATTAGAATTGAAGAAATCTTAGAAATTTTGCATGTTACCTCTCCTTGTGACAGAACAGGGATGTCTTTCGGGTTTATTGTACACCCAAAAAGTGTTACATACAAATGAGAAAACAGGTTGAGAGGAATTAAGTGACTTTCCCCCCAAAAAGCTAGTATATATCTGAGGCAGGGTATGAACACAGGTTTTCCTGGGGCTGAGTTTATTACAGTGGTCACTGTACCCATTGCACCATGTGGCTCAGGGCTAAAGCCTATCCCATTTGAAAGGACCTGCCAGAGCTTGTACCCCACTGACATAACCTTTGAGGATGACAAGATGTGGCCCCAGAGCAGGATTGCCAGGGATAAAGTTATTATTATGGTAGTGAGATTTGACTGTCCATCAAAATCCCATTAAAATATCATTTAAAATGTTCTACTCTGTTGACTTGTTGAATTTCAAAGGACAGCATGAACAAAGTCTGGTCAATTTTTAGAAGATTCCATTTTTCTTAGGCAAGTAATAACATTCTTATAGTTATGACTTTTCGTTCTTGTCATAGAAATCGAAGAAAGTAAAATCTCAAGAATTCCATTGGGTATTTTGACAGTTACAGAGAAGGTGGAAATTTTTGTGTAATCTGAGCTTTCTTGGATTTTAGAGAGTTAGAGATGATTGGTGTGATCATTTGACAGATGTTAGTAAGTACCTACTGCATGCCCCATCCCATGCGATAGTATGGAATATATGAGGACATGTAAGATGTGGCCTCTGCTTGTAAGAAGTACACAACCGATATAGGGAGACATAGAGAAAGAAAGGACACAAGGTTAGGTATAGGTCTTGTGATTTTGTTGTTACAAAGAACTATCGTATACAGTTACCTAGAGAGCAGAGAAAGTGTATGGACTTGCCCAGGTAACAATGCTAGTATGTGTCAGAGGTCAGATATGAAGCCATGTCTTTCTGACTCCCAGCCATTTCCCTGGCCACTATGGACTCTCTGAAGCTAATATGAATGAATGAATGAATGAATTGATGGATGCAAATGTGAATTAGTGAAACAAATCTGAATGGATGAATAAATGATTGATGAAAGAATGAGTGGGCAAAAAAAACCAAAACGTATTAAAAACTTACCACATGCTACACATACTGTGCCAAGTCTGGTGATACAAAAGCACAAGGAAAATTAAGGACAGTTCCAAAGCAGTGGACATTCTAACAGGGAAGACAGCACATTCAGAGGAGTGATGGCCAGGGAAGGACACTCTGGTCTGGAAACTTACAGGAATGTAGTTAGGTTGTTGAGGCCTGCGAAGGGTAAGTGATGTGCCCAGGGTAAGTGTTAGGACTGAAATTTCAAGTCTTTATGACTCCAAGCCCAGCATCTTCTTCAGCTAGAACAAGGTGGTACAATGGAGAGAGTGTGGAACTTGAGGTCAGGAGAACCCGAATTCAAATCAGTCCTCCAACACTTACTAGCTGTGTGACCCCAAGCAGGTCACTTTACTTCTGCTTGCCTCAGTTTCTTCCACAGTAAAATTGGGATCATAATGGCACCTACCTCACAAAGTTGTTGTGAGAATCAAATAAGCTAATATTTGTGAAATGCTTAGCAAGATGCCTAAGAATTATGCTGACTTAACATAGGCATATTCTCCTTCTCATCCATCCTTGTCTCCATGCTCTCACTAACAGGTTGAATGACTCATGACACATCCAGATGTGTCAGAGTCAGGAAATGACCTCAAACCTTCCTGACTCTGCAATTAGATCTCTATCTCTCTCCTACCCAATGTGCCAACATCTCTCACTATCGCTACAGAATGTTAGTACAACAATTTTAACCAAAACAGGACTGCTTTCCAAAGCCTTAGAGAGAGAAAATTGAACACTATCAGAATCACAGTTAGAAGTTCCATTAAAACCCAATTCCCAGTGACCCCAATACATTCCAAGGAGGGGAAGATTTTATCCTAAATTTGTAGACTTCTGACTTTCTATGAACTCTACACATCTCATCATCCCTCTGCCTTTATCTTCTTCCTTTGTGAAATGGGAAAAAAACCCCAGACAAAATAACTACCTCGAAGAATGTTTGAAAAGTTCCAAGACGTAGGCCAGCACAAAAGATGAAAAAATCTATGGATCCACACTAATCACTAGTATTTATAGTTAGAACTGTATAAGTGAAAATAAGGTTAAATTTGGATTTTAATAGGCGCAGATGGTAAGCTGCTTTTAAAATATGCTACGGTTTAACACCTCATTCATCTGGCAATGTTAGAGGACTATGTGTTCCGCATTAGTGAATTTTCCAGATAATTAAAGTTCACCCCTTTAAAACTCTCAAACTTTTATCTGAGCCATTTTAGTTGGAAATCTCTGCCCTCTGAAACACAGCATGCTCATTATACGTTAACCTGTTTCTGATGACTCAGCATTAACGTTGTACTTTCCTTTCCTTGTTATTTCATATTGTCTTGTCTTGTATTGAGTTGTTTTACTATAATTCAAAGATGACCTGAGTGTCTGCCTCGGTGTTTGAGCTGCTTATCCCAAATGAAATGTCTCAGACTACTGTGATTTAAAAAACAATTCTTATGCCCACTTTTATAGTCTTTCTCTCCTCTCTGTTGTGTCTGTTCACAGCCGTCAGCGTGTTTGTCTTGAGGCTCACGTTTCCTCTCCGTTATGTCTTCCTTTTTGTTTACTCTCTGTTTCACCAGCTTGTGCAGCACAATACCTTTACATTATTGGAACTTAATCACTGATTGTTAAATTAAAGTATTAAAAATTTCTTGTCTTACGTCTGTCTCCTTTAGGCATTTGAGATGACCAGTTTACTAATGTCTTGGTGAATTTGATAACTGTCTAATGGTAATCCCTTCCCTAGGGATCTACATTTTAAAATAAGGCCCCTGGGGACATTTGCACTCTTTATGTCTCCAGTACTTCCTCCACACAACTGACAAAGCCATCATATTAAAGCATAGGCTTGGCCATGTGGCTTCCCTTCTCAAGAAATTCCAGTGGCTCCCTATTTCCTCTAAGTTAATAGTCAAACTCCTCTGGCATTTGAAGTTCTTTATTATCTAGCCTCTCCCCAACCATTAGGCTCCCTGGCCCCAATTTCATCTAGGTCATGTGGACATCTATTTAAATTATAGGGCATAATTTATGAAAGAGGAAAACTCCTAAACAGGAAGGTGTATTCTGAGAGAATGATTTGGGATCACTGATGTAAAGCTTGGAGATCATCCAACCATCCTAGTCTGGATTATTTTGTTTACTTCTGTGCTGCACATTTTAGAAAGAAATGTATACAATAGACTGTCCAGAGGAGAGCAGTTGGCATCACAACATAGGAAGACTGGCAGAAGGAACTGGGACTGTGTGTGTGTGTGTGTAAAGGATTCTAAGAAACTTCTAAAAGACAAATTTGGGTTTGAAGCAAGGAAAATTTTCATTATAATTAGAGGCATCTAGAAGAGCAGTGAGGTGCCCCCTTACTGCAGTGTTTTTGGAAGGGTTTCTTTTCCAGTGTTAGAATGGGAGCAGCAGGTCACTTTTCCCTTTGTGCTGTAAGAATCTGAGCTTTGAGTCCCTGCCTCTAATCCCATATCTTTTCTGTTCTGAATCCAATCCAAACACACAAGTGATGTCCTTTCATTAAGCAAGATTTCTTTCTCCAGAGCCTGGATTTCAGATTCCACTGATTTCTGTGAATTCCTTCCTCTACGGGTCTTTTTTTCTCTTCTGACTTTACACAGCCTGCTTTATTCCTGATGTCCTTTAGTAGAAAACACATCCAAAAAGTAGTGACCAAAATCTCTCTTCAAAGACTTTCTTTCTTATCTCCAGACTGGCCTCTGAAGCCTGCTGAGCTCTAACCAATGAAATGGAAATCTCTCCCTGATCTGCAATTATTCTTTCTACTCTCATTTACTGTAATGACATAAGTCTTGCTTTTAATAGTGGTGATGCAGGCAACCTGGCCACATGAGAGTGTCTGGACTGCCTTAAGTTCAGTTGGTCTATTAATAGTTCTGTAGCTTCAAAGTGACTTTTGGGGCTTCTGACACTTTGACCAGTGACCTTTAAAGGCTTGGGGGCTGGTCCCTAGATGGGCTTCTTTGGAGATGGCATTTAGAAGATGTTTATGAACAGCTGGGCCCTAGAAACATTGTCCGATATTCTATTGCTTTTGATAACAATAATAGCAAAAATGATAAAATTATAATAATAACAGGGTCATTGGATCCTACTGGATAGAGATATCTTTGGAGTCAGGAAGATTGCCTTTGACACATAAAGGCTATGTAGTTCTGAGCATGTTGCTTCATATCTTAATACTCCAGGCAATACTCTAAAATTATAAGGTTTTATTGTTTACTTTGATTTTAGCTAGCATTAATATAGAAATTGAAGGTTTACAACGCAATATACTTGGGTATATTGCTAGATGGTGGTGTAGTGGATTGAGTCCTAGGCCTGGAATCAGGGAGATCTGAGTTCAAATGTGACACTTATTAGTTGTGTAACCCTGCACAAGTTGCTCAACTCTCTTTACCTCCGTTCCTCATCAGTAAAATGGAAAAGGAAACAGCAGACCAGTCTAGGGTCTTTGCTAAGAAAACCCCAAATGGGTTACAAAGAGTTGGATCCACAATAATGATTAAACAATAGCATGATATGTTACTTACCTCATCTGATATGTGAACATCCCAACAACTCTGTGATTTTAGGTTCTTATTATCCTTCCCATTTTACAGATGAGGAAGCTTAGACAGAAAGAGGTTAAGAAACTTTCTCCTAGTCACACAGCTAGGAAGTTCCTGAGGGAGGACTTTAATGCAAGTCTTTCTGATTTCAGGGTCAGTGCTCTTACTCTGGTATCTGTGTGCCCCAGAGCTGAGACATAGAACACAAGCTGCAGAGAATGCACTGGTAGAATAAGTTTTGAAAATTCTCTATGCAAATGAAATCGCAGGTTCAGATATTAGTGCACTACTACTACTACTACTACTACTACTACTACTACTACTACACTACCACTACACTACTACTGCTACTACATTACTACTATACTACTACTACTACACTACTACTACTGCTACTACACTACTACTACTGCTAGTACACTACTACTACTGCTAGTACACTACTACTACTACTACACTACTATTGCAATTACTACACTACTACTACACTACTACTACTGCTAGTACACTACTACTACTACTATACTACTATTACTACACTACTACACTACTACTACACTACTACTACTATACTGCTACTACTACTACACTACTACTACTGCTACTACACTACTACTACACTACTACTACTACTGCTAGTATACTACTACTACACTACTACTACTATTACTACTATTAATGATAAGAACAACAATAGTTGTACTTATCATTTTAGTCTAGAGAAGGGAAGTCATGGCGTATCAGTCAACCAATGAATGAACATTCACTAATTGCCAACTGGGCAGTTTTTTCACATTGTCAATGACAGGAGAGTTGCTGATCTGTGTTAATGCAGTAGTTTTTATGTTAGGATTTCCCACAATCATGAATTCACAGGTTCAGACAATAAAAAGTTCAGATGATGTTGGTAATGTTAATAAAAAATAATAGAGAGACACATGATGCTATAGATTGAACAGTTCTGGGTCTGAAGTCAGGAAGACCTCTGTCCAAATTTGTTTCATCACAGGCAAATTTTGTAATGTGTCTGAGCTCCAGGAAACTGAAAAAGGCAATAATTTATAGGTAGGTTGTTATCTGTCACCCCTCAGGAGGGAGGGTAATCCACATTGGTGTTCAGCAATAATACCAAAAATTCATATTAAGTAGCAGTGGATGGAAGCTATCCCAACCAGCTATGTCTCCCATATTTCTTCTCCTTTTGTGGCTAGACTCCTTAAGAAGACAATCAACAATAGGTATCTCTATGTATTTTCTTCTCATCCTTTTTTTAAGTCTCTACATTCTGGCTTCTGGCCTTTTATTTAGCCCAAACTGCTCTCCCTAAAGTTGCCAATAATCTTTTTACCTGACAAATCTGATCTCTTTCAATCCTAGGATACTAGTGTCCTTTGGTTCTCCTTCTACCTATCTGACTGCTCCTCTCAGTCCCCTTTGCTACATCTCTGTCTAGGGCACATCCGCTAAAGGTGAATGTTTTTCATGATGCTGTACTGGGACCTCTGTTCTCCATCCTCTACACCATTTCACTTGAGGATCACTTCAGCTCCCATGGTTTCCATGACCATCTCTATGCTGATGATTCTCAGATCTACTTATCCAACCTTAACCTCTCTTAAGACTTATATTTCCAACTTCCTGTTAGAAATCTCAAATTGGATGTCCCATAGACATCTTAAATTCAACATGTCTACAGCTTAACTCATTAGCTTTCCCTCAAAACTCTGCCCCCTCTGAACTTCCCTAATACTGTAGACAGCACCACCATCCTTCCAGTCACTCAGAATCACAAATGTCATCCTTAGTTCCTCACTCTTTCTTATAGTATTTTCCCCTTCCCCAATCCAAACTCTTGCCAAGTCCCATTGAGATAGCTTCATGCAGATGCTCCCTTCTCTCTGACATAATTACCACTCTAGTAAAGCCCCTCATATCTTCATATCAGGATTATTGCAATAACCTGTTGATTGATCTCCCTATCTCAAGTTCCTCCCCATTCTAGTACATCCTTCACTCAACTATCAAATTAATCTTCCTAGACCACCAGTGCAGCACTTGGCACAGTGCCTGGAATATAGTGGCACTTAATAAATGCTTACAGACTGGGTGATTAATATGCAGGAAGATCTTTGTGAAAGTTCTACCTCAGACACTAAATTAGCTCTATGATTCTTGGCAAATCACTTAATTTTTCTTAGCCTCAGTCTCATCATCTGTAAAATGGGGATAACAATGACACATATCTCGTAGAAAATTTGTGAGGGTCAAATGAGGTAGAGTACTTTGCAAATTTTAAAGATGCTAGCCATTTTTAGCCATTGTTCACATTTACATATTTCACCGAATATATGTGTATTAATGATACATATACACACATGCATATACAAGGGAAAGTGCTTTCCTTACACCAACACTTTGCATTAGACAATTAATGGATTTTTATCCCTTGTGACAGAATACAGAACTACAAGCTTTAAATCAGAGGATATCTTAGAGCCTATCTACCCCAAACTCTACATGAACAAGGATGGCCTTAGCAACATTCCCCAGAAGTGGCCATCCAGTCTTTGTTTCAAGGCCTAGGTGAAAGGGGAGCCCACCGTGTCCTCAGGCAGCTCATTTCATTTGTGATTATCTGTCCAAAGTGAGGCAACTGAACCTCAGAGAAGTAGTGACTTACTGGAATCACACAATTAGAATACAAGGAGATGTTATAGCTGGGTTTTTGAATTCAAGTCTCCTATTTCCTAACCCAGCATGGCTTTCCCTATGCCATAGTAATTTTTATTTTCTTTCTTAAAAAAAAAAAAAAAGTTTGACATTCCCACAGGACTCTTGAGGCAAAATGCCATCCACCTCCAGAGAAAGAACTATGGTATCAGAACTCAGGATGAAGCAGACTCTTTTCTATTGTGCTGTTTTTTTTTTCTCATGGTCTCTCCCATTCATTTTAATTCTTCTATGTAACATGACTAATGTAAAAATGTGTTTATTAAGAATGTATGTGTAGAACCCCCATTGCATGCTGCCTTGAGGAGGTAGAACAGAGGGAGGGAGATAAAATTTAAGACTTATGGAAGTGATTGTTGAAAACTGAATACAAATAATTTAAATTTAAAAAAGGAAGTTAGAGAAAGAAAGTCCTTTAGTTTTTATTGAATAGTAGACAATGTGAATTCAACTATAAAGGAATATCATCTTATGTTACTCCAATCATGTACTACTGCAGTGAAAGAGAAGGGATTGATAAATGTTTGTTGAACTGGGTAACAGGTAAGGAGAGGAGAGCCTGCTTACAGAACAAAGGGAGACACAGAGTACCATCCATTCACTCTCTTCCTTGTCTTTTTTTCTTTTTTATGTCCAGAATGATTTCATTGGTGTAAAAGATTTCTATTGTGTTATATCTTCTATAGCCTATGGTCTTAGAGAGTCAATTGATTGATAGTTAGGATATGGAGTCAAATGTCTAACCCAGTGGTGTATAGTCAGTATGGGCAGCATATGGAGTACTTAGAGCATCCACCTACGTCCTAGTTTTTTACTAGTTGTCTTGACTTTTGTCTTTCCACTGAACTTTGATGACTCTGGAAGAGAGAGTGAGTCTGGCGACTTTGAATAACTCTGCCTCACTTAAATCCAATTCGTGCATGAGTCTAGACGTCACCCCCATGATGTCGTTGGTCTTCTGAAAACAAAGGAAAAACACCAATATCACCAGTCAATATACATCAGAGGACTTCAACCCAGGGTTTTCTGCTCTTGAGACTAGCTCTTCATCCACTGTGAAACTCTGTCCGCTAACCCTAGAGACAGATAGGAAGTGTTCTGAGGTCAGTGGAACAAGAGGCACCATAGTTTTGTGCTGGGTCTTTCGACTAATAAGTAAATAAACATGCTTTGGTCTCAACTCAGATGCTACCTCCCATAGGGAAGTTTATCATGTACTTATCCAAATGTTGTATTTTCCTCAGTAGACTATAAGCTCCTTGAGGGCAAGGATTATTTTTGTTTTGTCTTTGTGTACCCAGAGTCTAGTATATTGTGGGTGCAACTGATATTTGTTGGCTGGGATTTCATTTGAGGCCTTTACCCATAGGACTATGGTTTAGAAACAAGCAATTTGACAAGCAATTTTTGACACAGTGTGCAGAAGCAAAATGTGTCTGGGACTGAGTGCCAGAAAGATCTGAGTTTGAATCCTAGTATATAGAATCTTACAAGCTGTGTGATCTTGGGAAAGTCACCTGATCTCTCAGAGTTCTACTTCTCTGACATATAAAATGGGAGTGATAACATTACAGAATGGGTAAGAAGGTCAGAGGAGATATGTAAAGCATAATGCAAGCCTTAAGGTACTATAGAAATGTCAGCCATTTTTACTCTCTTTTGAAGGTATATCCAAATGAGAAAAAGAATGTTGGTCATTTTCACTCTCAGAGAATTGGCCCATGTGCCTGTTTTGGTTCCTAAAAGGGAAACACTTTAAAAACATGTCTGTGTTTTATTCAACTATTTGTTAAACACAGATACGTTTTACGTTGCTATGTATTTGTTTTTTAATTCAAAAATAGTATTGAGTCACTGGAAAAACCCTGAGGAGAAGACAGAAGACTTTCAGTCTTAAAAATCACAAGATTGGGGACTATGGGTGTGGATTGTTGGTCATATTCTCGGAGTTGGCTATATTTAACAGTTTTTCTTTTTATGTCTTTTTACACAAGATTCACTGGTTTGGATGGGGGAAGGGTACATTCAGAAATGAATATCATGAAAAAGCAAATGATATTAATATAATTTTAAAAATGAAAAATACTTATACCACAAAGTTGGTTTGCCTATTCTGAAATAAAAGTGGGGTCTCTAATCACTTTGCCTCAGACAACAGTCTGTGATTCAGGCTTCACCTACCTGAAGGCTTTTAACAAAAGTTATGAGGTGAGCAGTTCACGGATGTACTGGAGATGGCCAAACTGTAGTCCCCTTCCACCAAGAATCACCAGTCTTGACAGTTCCTCAAGAGGAGCTGTCCTTCTAGGGACACAGAACACCAGATATCTCTGTCTTAATTGAGTGACTTTAGGCAGGGTCCCTGCCTGTAGATCCAGCACAGATGAGAAAACAGAATAGGTACCCTAGGCTGCAGAGGTTATTTTAAGGGTCCTTGTAAGGCTGCTTGACTATGTCATGGCAAGGGTAGGTAAGACTTACTGTTTACTCTTGGACAATTTCTTTGAACTGAGCCAGGCAAATAGGAAGAGGTATTAGCCAGCAGGTAGGACCCATCAGTGGGTCTTTTTAGTGCTTGCTTTCCAGTGACGGATCCATTAGGCAATGCCATTCTCACAGTTTCCCCACCTCCTTGGCACTTAACACTGACAGCTGCAGCTTCATGGGTGGCCCATTACTTTTGTTGTGGCCAAGAGATCGACACATGGTGCAATGGGATCAGGCTTGAACCTACCAAACTGAGCATGCATCCGACAGCACAGATATATCAATGCCTAAGGTACAAGCAACATATAGAGAATATAAATAGACACTGTGTTATGGACATTGATACGTCTTTTGCCTGGCACATGGACTCCTAGCAAAAGCTGTGGGATGAACAGCTCGGTATTCCACTGGAGAGTGCCAAGATGTATTGCTAGAGTGAGAGGGAATTGAAATGAATTTAAATGAAGCTGAGCTACAATAAGGCTTTCCAACTCCTAAGGTAGAAGAAGCAGTTATCCGCCTCTCCCTCAACCCTCAGCAAACTGGGCAGATTTGGGGCACTTGCCCTCACTCTATAATTCAATCCTCCCTTGCTGAGTTACTGAGGCTCATAATTCAGCAGTTTCCTGTTCTCATCTACAAAATACCAGATTGTAATTTCTGCATGCGTTTATACACATTTATTTCTATCTACAGTATCTATTATCAGTCTACTATATCTTATTAACTCACTTTATCGTCTTTATGCATATATAATATGTATTATCTATCTGCCCACATATTATATCTACCTATCTGTTTCTTTCTTTGTTGGTTTCTTTACTTGTTAATTCATTTCCTTTGTGTATTTGCAGTATCTATTATTTTTCTGCCTATATATTATCTATCATCCATCTATCCCTTTATCTTTATGTGTCTACAGTATGTCTTTACTACCAATCTGCTATCAGTATCTCTCTCTCTCTCTCTCTCTCTCTCTCTCTCTCTCTCTCTCTCTCTCTCTCTCTTTGTCTTTCAGCTTGTTGAATTGGGGAGGGCTAACTTGGGCATCAGTAGTACACAGGTCCAAGTCCTTCCTCTGATATATGGTACCTGTGTGAGCAGACATGAGCAAGTCAACAATACTCTCAGTGTCGCAAGGATTCCCATTTCTCTCCTAGGCAGATAGTTCTATGATTTTATATTTTCTATTTTGGAGCGAAATCTTCCTGAACTCTAACTCTCAAATTCTCTATTTCAGCCTATATCTACTTAAGATCAGAGGCTGTATTGCTTTTTCATTCTCATCCCTATCAGCAAGGTATTTAGTATCTAATAAGAGCTAATATTTTTTCCCTTCAGTTAATTGACTACGACTCAGTTTTTCATTTCTACCTCTCTAATTCTTTTGCTCATGTTTGAAACATTTCTTCTGGTTCAATCTCCCTATCTAATTCTATTTGCTCTTAATGTCTTAGATAAACAGCTACACCTTTTCTGAATCTTCCCCATATCCCTTCAGTTCAGAGTAATTTCATATGAACTGTTATAGCATTTAAGGAGAAGCAACATAGCATAGTCTAATTTTTTTTGAACTTGGTTTCATAAAGATGTTTCTGATACTTACCAGCCCATCTATAATTCGCTTGATCTCCATGGGTTTTGTTATAGTGGAATAAAAAAGCCAAGTAGTTTCACTGAGGCAATGATTTATTTAGTAATTCATGCAGTTGCAGAAACAAATGGGTTCAAGGCTCTTGGGAAACCAAGAATCTTGGTTTCTTTTCAGTTAATATAAATTTGGAGAGGTTGAAAAACAGTGTTATAGGGTTGAGATATATGGTTTCTGATTGGTAGTTGGGGTCGAGAGACTCTGAGGTGAGAGACAGAGTAGTAGTTTTATGACAGTACTTAAGTTGGGTGGCCTGTGATAGGGGACAGTAATCTTAGGACTTCTCCAAAATCTGGTGACTTATAAGCAGCTGAAACTTATCTTCACGAAATGGTGGATAAAGGCAAAATGGAGTCACTCTTGTTATTTTTAATATAACAGTTTTCTCCTATGTAAGATGAGGATATTAACATCTAGAGTACCTCTCTCATAAAATTGTTGTGAGAATAAATGCAAAGTGCTTTTTAAACTTTAAAGTGTTATATACAGGTCTGTTACTTTTTTCTATGTCCTTTCACCATCACGTTCCTCTTTTGTGATGCTTTTCATGCAAAAGCATTGGAATGAGCTAGTGTCATTTTTCAATGTTTTTGTTTACCTGTATCTTATGTGATAAAGAATAGATAAATAAGAACTCTGAAGATAAACAATAGACATTGTGCTGAAGGCATCCAGCCCTAGGATTCTATGGGACTTCCTTCATGAAATCCACAGACTCTTGAAAGAGTTGTTCTGCCGATGTATTTGTGTATAACCAGATTCGTATTATGGAATTGTGAAGACAGCTCACAAAAGTAGTACAGAGCGTAATTCAACTTGTATATGTACTCTAGCAGGTCAATGATGAAGTGGAGTACTAATCAAATGGAGAAAGACAAAGATGGGAAACATTTAGGAAACATTTAATTCAACTCAATTCATCCAATCTTTATGTAATTACTGAGTGAGAAGAATTGTGCTAGGCACTGGAAATAAAAAGATGAAAATGAAAGAACCCACCACTCTCAGAAAATTTGCATTTTATTGAGGAGAAACAAGATATTCTATGATCCCCAAAACATTCCCTTTTCCAAAATAAAACTATTTAATGCCATTGCTCTTCAGATAAGAGGTAGTACTACATAGCGAATAGAGCCAGTTTTGAAGTCAAGAACTTGTGGGTTCAAGTCATACATCTAAAGTGTACTGGCTACATTAGCTTAGACAAGTCACAATTTTCTGATGCTCTAGGCAGCTCTTTAGGATTCTAACTTGTGGAGCAAGTGCTAACCTGTATTGAGAGAGGGAATTCCTTATAACAGTAAAATAACAGGTCTAGTTTTTATCTTGTCCTGTCTAGGCATGTTATGTTGTGGGGATGAAATCTCTATCATCTTCAAATAACCACAAATTCCGGACAAAGGAGACCCAAAGGTATAAAACGAGGTGTATAGAGGGAATAAGCAATATATTACCCATGATGCTATGCATGCTAGAAGTGACATTATCTGTAATGCCCATTATGCATTTGACTGAAAAAGGAGTGGACAGGTCATGGAAACAGAATGAGGTATGGACAGTCTGAATATTGTAATAGCTGTCATATATCAAAAGAACCAGATAAAAGGGGCCTTAAGTGAATTGAATAGTTCATCTTTGGGGGATATATGGAAGGACATGGATATAAAATGCCTAGGGTAAGAAGGAATGGGTGGGTTGTAATCTGCACTATTGGAATGAATCCCTGTGCTGAAGAGTTTGTAAATCCATTGAAGTGTAAAAATACATTGTAATTTACATCTTCAGATGTATAGAGTTTAAGATTCATGAGGGCAGAGACCATATTGTATACTTCTTTTTAACCTTATGCAACGTCTAGTCCAACATCTTGACCATGAGGTGCTCAATAAATATGTTGATTTATTTACTGATTGCCTTGATTTTAATCTCAAAAAAAATAACATTCTTTAAAATGTTATCCTTTATCTACAGAGTTCATTTTAGGGGATTATCATCATCTGGAAATGTTCCTTTCTTTGTCTACACAAAATTTACTAGCAATTTTCATGTATCCAATTACACAGGGGATGGGTATTTCTATGGATCCAGCAGCAATCTACAATAACCTTGCTCTGCTGATGTAGATACTTTAGACTCAGTGCTATCCAAGTGGCTGCTCATAAAGTGAATGGTGGCAAAGTTTACACCTGATAGACTACATCATTCCCTTCCTCTCTTTGGGTACCTGTAGAAACTTTGAGTGGTAAAACTGGTGAGAATTGAACTAAATATGAGTATTAAGCAATGTTGGATGAAATATTGGGAAGTATGAAATAGGGATTACTTCTGCCCACTGCCCACTTTTAGTTACCTCCCTCTTATCAATCTCCCCTTTTATCTCTTTCCCCTTCTACTTTCCTGTTGGGAAGGATAGATTTGTATTACTAATTGAGTATGCATGTATGCATATCTATCTATATCAATCTCTCTATTTTCCTTCTTTGAAACAATTTAAATGTGGATGAGGTTCTATCCTCTCCATAATTCCTTTCTTCATTGTAAAAGCTCCTCCTTGCCTGCCTTTTTCATGTGAGATAATTTTCTCCACTCTTTTTCTTCCCTATTCCCCCAAAACAGCCCTGTTTCTCACCTCTTTATTAAAAAAAAAATCACCCCAACATAGTTGACTTGCTCTCATGCCTTCTTTCTATGTAGAATCCTAACTACCTTAATAATGGTCCTTACAGTTACATGGAGTTACTCTTTCCATGTGGAAAGGTTAAAAAACATAACCTTACTGAGTCCCTTATAATTTCTCTTTCTTGTTTACTTTTTTATGCTTCTCTTGAGTGTTGTATTTGAAAGTCTATTCAGCTCTGATTTTTTTCATCAGATCTTGAATGTCCTATATTTCATTAAGTATCCTTATTTTCCCTTGAAGGATTACACCCACTTTTTCTGAGTAGGTTATTCTTCTTTGTAATCCCAGCTGTTTCCTTCTGGAATATTCTATTCCAAGCCCTCCACTTCTTTAATATAGTAACTATTAAAACTTGTGTGATCCCAATGATGACTAAAAAGTTTTTGAATGGTTTCTTTCTGACTTCTGGAACTAATTTCTCTTTGACTTGGAAACTCTGGAATTAGGATATAATATTCCTTGGAGTTCTCATTTTGGGATCTCTTTCATGTGGTGATTGGTGGATTCTTTTATTATCTATTTTTACTTTCTGATTATAATGTTAGGGCAGTTGCCTTGGTGATTTCTTGAAATATGATGTTCAGGCTCTTTCTTTAATCGTTCAATGATTCTTAAATTATTTATCCTTGTTTTATTTTCCAGGTCAGTAGTTTTTCTGATGAGATTTTTCACATTTTCTTCTCTCATTCTTCTGACTTTGTTTTTTTTGTTTTTGATATCTAATGGAGTTATTAGCTTTCACTTGTTCAATTCTAATTTTTAAGGAATTATTTCCTTTTCTCTTAATTATTTAATTTTACCTATACCAACCTTATCTGATTTCAAAAATCATTTTTCTTACCTCTTCCAGAAATCCCTATTGGATTTGTGTCCAATTCATTTTTATTTTCCTTTTAGGCTTTGCTTGTAACTGTTTTGTCTTCATTGTCTTCTTCCGAGCTTATGTCTTGATATTCCCTGTCATCATGGTAGCTTTATATATGGTCAGGCTTTCTTTGTGTGTGTTTGCTCGTTTTTCCATGATATTTCTTCATTTTGATATTTATGCTAAGATGGACTTTTCCCAGTTTGGGGTGGGGGAGCTGTCTCAGGGTTCAAACTTGTTCACATTGCTGTTTTTGAAGCTGGTTCTGGAGGTTTGGAAGTTTGCCAGTGCCTCCAATGTGGTATTATCTTCAGAGAGATATAGTCACTGCTCTCTTTTTCTGCATTGTGATCTTTACCCAGGAAGGGCCCATGATCCCTTGGGTTCCAATTGATACTGCTCTCAGTGATCCCTATTTCCTTGAGACCAGAAGCAGTACTGCTCCTGAGGGTCCATGATCCCTGCCCAAATAACGATACTGCTCTGCAAATCTCCACTCATTCTTAACTGAAAGTACTCTTCTCTTTTAAACTATGACCCAGAAGTGGGTATAAGCAATAGATTTTCCAAACAGTGTCTGGTCCTGAGTCCAATGCTACTACAGAGGTTGCTCATCATCTCTTTCTGACAATTTGCCAGATCCCCTTACCATCTCTGGCTTGAGAGCTCCTAAAATTTGGGTACTTCTGTCACCATTATCTTGTCCTACCACTGCTTTTTCAGCCACATGGAGTCCAGGCCAGTCTCTATTCCCATATCACAGATGTCTCTTTCTGACCTCCTCAGTTGTCTTGACCTGTAAGAATGTCTCTCTCCAACTTTTTGTTAGCTCTGCCATTTCAGAATTCAATTTGAAGCATTGTTTTAGAATTTTGAGGAGGGGAATGTTGAGAGAGCTCAACTGAGTGCTTTGTCTATTCCACTATCTTGGTTCTCCCCTCAGAAGTCTCCAATAATAATTATTTATCACAAGACTGTTATGAAGATCAAATGAGTTGATACGTGGAGTCTAAAATGTCAGGCAATTGCTAGCTTTTATCATCATCATCAATATCATCTTGTCAGACTCCTTCCTTTTCCTGACAAAGAAACAGAGTCACATAGAGATGAATTGACTTCCCCATTTTCACAAGAAAAATATTGAAAAACTAAGATATGAATTCAGATCTTCTTTTTGGTAAAGCAAGCACCTGTCAGATGAGTTGAAAGTTTAAAAGGTAAGCTTATGAATTTTAGCTTCCAGAAATTCTAGTCTGAGGATCAAGATAGTCCTATCTTGTCATTATAAAAGATTCTATAGGAAAATTTCAGAACCTAGGAAAGCCAGGGTTAGACCCAGAGTGAAACACAGACTATCCACAGTCCTCAAAGGAGACCAAAGAAGTCACTATGCAAAAATGAAAAGCGTGAAAATGATTAGCTTTTTAAGTTGTCCTATGGTAGCATCCCCTAAAATTTAATCATGAGAATTTTTCTTGTTTTGTTCAAGTTTATAATTAGAAAAAGTAAATACACTGATATATTTTCTTATCTTCAAGCCAGATACTATACATATATGTATAAATCTGTGCACAAGCATAGAATATGTATGTATATGCATATATATACACACACACACTTATGTATATATATATACATATATATATGTATATATATATATATATATATATATATATATATATATATATATATTTGCTAGCTTTACTTTTAGCTTTGGTTACTATGCCTCTTCATCTACTAGGTAAGCCCTTTAGGACTTTAGTCACTCTCCCTCCCCCAACACAGTTCATGCTTATTTTAGCATACTCATTCCAGTCTGAGTTATTTGTTCCAGATGAAATAAACAAGTTGTCTTCATCCTCTGTCAGCTGAGAAATCTTGCAGGATGATGGATAGCACATCATGAATAATTAGACAGTGTTACCCTGGAAGTCCTAATAGAAACAATACATCTTAGAGACTGGCTGCTTATTTCACAAAGTCCAGGGCATCCTGATAGAGTAAATCCATCTGTTTTAGAGGCAGCCCATTGTCAAGTGCAAGGAATCTTTCATGGGGGAAAAAATGTCTTCCAAGATAATATGGAAATCAGCTAGATTTACTCAATTCTTCCTTGATTAATCAGTAAACATTAATTAATTTATTGATAAGCCTACTGTGTGCCAGGAATTGTGCTAAATGCTTCAAATACAGATACAATGACTGAACCAATACCTATTCTCAGAAGTCTTTAATTAAGCCTTCTTTATAGTCAGTGGACTCCACCCTATATGATAATTTCTAACCCTTTCTCTCTGTTGTTGTACTCTGTTTTTTTAAGTCATAAAGAGGAAGGCAGAGAATCTACTTTTGATAATTAGTTCAGATCTGGAATATCTGAACAGTCCCAGGGTGGTGTTAGGAGACCTCAAAGAAAGCATTATTTTTTCAGTTTCTTGAGATGATTGGCCATTGGGCTTGAAAAAGATATTAACTCCATTCAGCTGATAGCTATTAAAACACTGAACATTTTGATGTGCTGAAACCCTTTTTAGAATAAAGCAACTTTCTTTTGTTTTGGACTTCAGTGCCCCCATGGAACCCTAAAATGAAAGGAAGATGATGTGGCAAACTGTCACATCACAGATTTCTGGGTTGGATTTGAAGTACTCTGAATTCCCTCCCTAGTTTAATCTTATGTGATTCTGCAAATGATGCTTTTTTAAAAAAGTAATGATGCAAAGTGTTCCTCCTTTGTCTACACTGTCCTCCAGATGACTGTTTGTAAACAGGGTGAACTAGTTAGAGCTACTCAAGGAGTTTCCCTAAAGTTGTCATAAAGAGATGTAACCCTTTTTCTGTTTTTCACTGGGCTATCATTTCTGTCCTATTTTAAAACTTCTTTTTCCTATTCATTCCCCCAAAGAAATATACTTTAGTCATCTTCTTAGGATCATTTCTTCCCCTGCCCATGAGGACATGCCTGCCAGTTTCATACAGCTTGGGAGGGTGCCAACAGGCCAATAACACTGTGTTACCCTTAATGAGGTGGCAGATTCCCTACCTCTATCAATGGATGCCTTGGAAGTCATTTGGCAAGGGGGCACCCTACCTAAATTGAATTGATCCTAATAACCCACGAAGCACTTTTACTGGTATCTGCAAACAGAAAACACAAAAGGCATCTGTGGCCTAGACAAGGACTTAAATATACAAACATAGGGTTCTCTGTAACATTCTGGAGATCCAGCAGTTATATCATCTAAGAAAAGCCTCCAAGCATGATGTACTAATGGTTAGAGAGCTCCCACTGGCATCTGGGGAGATCTAAGTTCAAGGTCTACCCCTGACATGTATGAATCTTCTCAAGTCATGTGATTTCTTAGTGCCCTTGGCTGTTCATTAAGGCTACAGGCTTCAGAGAAAGTGACGACCTGCATTGGTAAAGGGAAATATAATGAAATTACAGGACCAGGCCTCATCCCTATTCCTAGTCTCAGAAAAACTTATGAAGAAAAAGACATTCAGGATCTTTAAATGAGAATTGTCCTTTTCAAAATTAAAACAAAAGACCCACTTGCCCCCAAATTGTAATTACACATGAACACATACACACATTCACACAAAATCAATAAAACTAGCTTAATCTTTATATGTTTTTTGTAAGATCATAGAACTAGAGGTATAAGAGATGTCAGAGGTCATGCAGCCCAAACCCCTGATTTTATGAATGGAGAATCCAAGGGCTGTTAAATGAGTTTCCCATGGTCACACATGTGTCAATGTCAAAAGCTAGATTTAAATTCTGGTCTACTGAGTCTAACGCCATTTCACTTCTACAATACCATATTACCTCCCTAGTTGTTCCTAGGCAGTGGAAAACGAAGAGCTGTATTCAAATCCTGCTTCTGATATTTATTACCTACGTGACCCTTGGCAAATCACTTCCTTTCCCTGGCTCTCAGTTTCCTCATTTGTTAAGTGGAGGTAATAGAGCAGAGAACCTCAGGAAACCTTTCCAAGCTGAAATCTGAACTGTGATCTTGCAGTTTACCATGGAGTCATGAATCTCTTCATGGGATAGGAGTTGATTCCCAAAAGTAGATGTCTTTCACTTAAGTTTTGTGTCCATATATCTTTGACATATGTTTATAAAATGTTTTGAGGGAAATATCAAGCTTTACAAAACCATATGAGGACTTCAATCCTTACAATTTGAAGCTTCATCTACACTCATAACTAAACGACATTCAATTCATCAGTTCATAGTACATGCAAGGAACTGTACTTATTTCTAGGTATGCAAGGACAAAAACAGCCCTCGAGTCTTCCCGATTTGGTTCTAAGCATATATGCAGATTAGGAAATGCAAGGTAACTTGAATTGGGGATGAGTATGAATAATTCAGGAATCACAAAGTCTTCCTTTAACAGGTGGAACCTCAGAGAAGCTTTGAAGAAAGCTCTGGACCCTAAGAGGTGGAGGTGCAGAGCAAGGGCATTTCACATACAGGGGATAGTTCTTGCAAAGGTATGAAAACTACAATAAGATCTGACAAGCAGCAAATAAGAGGAATTTGGCTAGGCTAGAATATTGTATGTGTGAAGGGCAACAATATGAAATAAACTGAAGCAATAAGTTGGATCCCAGGCTTTAAAGGTTTTAGATGCTAAACTTAGTAGTTTGTATTGTATTGTAGTTTCAATAGGGAGCCGTTGATGCTTCTTGAGCAGACAAGTGATACGATTAGAGCTGTGCTTTAAGAATATTCTTTTGGCATCGAGTGGATGATGGATTAGAAAGGAAAGAGATTAGGAGTAGTTAGAAATCTATTGTGGAAGTTCTAGCAGAAGAATCATCTAGGTTTAGACTCTCATTTCATCTAATGGGGGAATGGGATCAGCTGGGTTTTTGGCAGCGGTTTAATTTGTAAAGGATCCAAACATGAATGGAAATCTTGATGGAAGTGATCTTACTTGACAGTGGGAACCCCTTTAGAAAGAAGGAAATGTAAAGAAAGCTGAAAGGAGCTTGGAGATATACAAGAGATCTCATTGGACAGAGAATTCTGTAGACAGGAAGACAAATTCTAATGGTGCTTTGAGAAGGACAGATGGCTTGAGTAACAAGATTTGGCTATACCTGGAACTGTCCTTGAGCAAATTGAAATACACTCAAAGAACTCAAGCCAGATCGCGAAGTGACTGGACAGCATAAAGACACAACGTGTCAATACGGACTTAGAAAAACCCAACAGTCACCCTCTCCCCAGCCCTTATTCAGTTAACTCCAATGGTTCACCATTACTTCCAAGATCAAAATTTTGGTACTGAAAACCCTGCAAATAATCTATGCTGGCCAGTCTATTTGCTTTTCCTTGAGTGTGACACATACAGCTATATCCTAGCTGTGCCCAAGACCTAGAATTTCTCTCCCTCCTCAACTCCTCCTCTTAAAACCAAAAGTTCCTGTCAAGACTTAGCTAAAATCCAACTTCTGCAAGAGCCTTGCCCAGTCCCACTTCTCTACCCCGCCCCAGCATCAACCTAAGATTGCCTCCATCTACACCTCTTTCTTTTATACTTTTAGTTATTTCTATGTTCTCTCCCCATTAAATTGTAAGCTTCTTGACAGCAGGGACTGTGTTTTTGCTTTTCTTTATATACCCTCTGCTTGGCACATAATAAATACTTACTGACTGACTAGCCAAACATAGCCAAAAAAAATGTTGAATGATTATAAATCCTAGCTCACTAGACATTTGTTATGTTTTTGTTTTGTGTGTAGCACTGAATTTTATATAGTTAGGTTGCCAATGAGAAAGACAGAAAAGTTGGTGTCATTTGAGAGGGAAGGAAAATTGCTAATTAAATAAATGGAAACCTAAAAATTTCTGCGAAAGTTCAGTTATGATAAAATAATCAGGACAAGTGCCATATGGCAGGAAGGTCAAAGACCAGAATCTATTGATACTGGATGAGTCATTTAACTTGTATTTTCCTTGATTTCCTGAATTCTCAAATGGGTATAAAAACCTCACCTTCCTCATAGGGTTGTTGCAAGGATCAAATGAAATAATACATATAAAGCACTGGATATATAGTAAATACTATTTAAACACTCATTTTCTTCCTTGTTTCTTCTCCCATCAGAGTTTTCTATTGTTATTTTCAGTTGTATTTTTCCTGGCATTCAATATTGTTCTTTTGGTTTTGCTTTGGCAACATCAGTCCTTTTTTGTTTTCTTTTGTTTTTGATTAAGTGACTTGCCTGTAGTCACATAGCTATTACATGTCTGAGATTAAATTTAAATTCAGCAAGATGAGTTTCCCAACTCCAGGTCTACCACTCTACTGAACCACCTAGTCTCCCAGTTCATACAGATCTTTCCATATTTCTCTGAATTTCTCATGGTTGATATTATTATGAATTCCTCATACTGTATTATGGTCCCATGACACTCTATGACCTTTTAATGCCATAGTTTATTTATTTGTTCCCTAAACAAAGGGGAGCTAGTTTGTTTCAATTTTTATGTTTACTATTACAAACATTCTGTTATTAAGGTTTTGCTTTATATGAGGTCTTTCCCCCACCTCTTATGTTTGACCTCTTTGGAGCATATGCCTTCTCATGGAATTGCAACCTTAAAGGGTATGAATAATAGTGACCTTTCTCAGAAAATTCTTTCCCAGAAAATTTGGACCAATTCCATGCTGAAAGAGTACAATGATGTGATCATTTTCCCATACTCATTCTACCTGCAACACTGACTGTTCCATCTTATATCACCCCTACTACTTTGGGGAGTAGGAAGTAAAGTCTCACAGTTGTCGAAAAGTATATTTCTCTTATTATTGGTTCAGAACAGTTTTTCAAAGGGCTGATGATAGTTTTCAATTCGTTTGAGCACTGCTTATTTATATCCCTTCAACACTTACCTATCAGGGAATAGCTTAGTCTGATACATTTGAATTAATTCTCTACATTCCTTGGATATCAAACTAAGAGGAATATATTTGATACAAATAATTTCCCACTCAATAGTTTGTCATCTTATTCTGGCTGTGTTGTTTTTGTTTGTACAAATATTTTTTTATTTTTATTTTGAAATTGTCAACTTCATCTTTTTAAATCCATTATATCCTTTGTTTTTCCAAGAATTTGCCCCCAGCTATAGGGGTGAAAGGCAATTCTTTCTGCCTGCCTTCTATTGCTTCTATTTTCTATGATGATGTCACTGCCTGTTAGCATGTGCTTCAAGAAAATATAGAGATGGGAAAACAACATGAAATTTCTGCTAATAGTTCTGGAAAGATATTGCCTGGGGAAGAACATTGAAGTAAATGGTCTTTGGATTATATGTGGATTTCATTCATCCTTCCTACAATTACATCTTATTGCTCTGAATGATTCAGAATTGACTTTAATGTACTTTCTTAAGTAATAATAGGCAATTGTAAAATATTTTCTAATTCTCCTAAACAATGTAAAATTCTTCTGCCCCCTCCTCAGAGAGAATTACTCTGTGTCAAAAATAATCTTTCTGGCCAAGATATGTATATTTTCTATTGACCTCTTCCGTTGTATCTTAATTTCTTAATGTAGTTGTACTTGGTGCACTTCCTCATGCGTTGCTGTTTCTTGTCAAGTGGTTTTCATTCTGATTTATAAAAATCATGTTATTAATGTGAAAAATAGATCTGAAATTCTGCTAACCTCTCCATCACAGTGTTTGTGTTCTTCATTTGGATATCAATTAACAATAATATGCTTGATATTACTGCCACATGAAAAACACCCATTACAATTTGTAAGAACTGAATAATGAATTCTAGAAAGTGTCAGAAAATATTTACAGTTTGACTTCTCAGAATAAAGATCATGCAATATTTACCTCATTAATAATTTTAGGTGCAAAATATTTATAGAACTTTTTGTTGTAGAAAAGAACTAGGGAAAACAAAGGTACCCATTGATGAAAAAATTGCCAAAGAAATTGTAGCATTTGAATTTAAAGGAATAGTGGTATGCCAAAAGAAATGATGAATAAGAATTAGGGAAGACATGAGCTGATGTAAAGTGAATTATGTACAATAAGAAAAATAATATGGATAAACATTCTGAGGATGGAGGGGGTGGAGTCAAGATGATGGAGAAGAAGGATGCACCTCTAGAAACTCTCCTCCCACAGTCCATAAAATACCTGTAAAAATGATTCTAAACAAATTCTAGAGCAGCAGAAGCCACAAAACAACAGAGTGCAAGAGATTTCCAGCACAATACAGCCTGGAAGGTCTAGTGTGCCCTGCATGGAGCGGAGTGCAGCACAGCATGGGGCGTGCCACAGCAAGGACAGGACTGGTCTTTAAGGTGCCATGGGCAGCAGCTGTGGGGCCCACATTCCTCAACTCACAAATGCCAAACACAAATTCAAAGGTCAGTGAGAGAGTTCTTTCACTTGGGTGAGAAGAGAACACAACAGTCTAGCCCTGGCCCCAGACAGCAGCAGTTTCCAGGGTTGGAGCCCTATCCTAAAGCCCCTGAGGGAATTAAGCAGTTGATCTGAAGCTCAGCTCTGAGTGGTGACTGGTGTGGTGGAGGTGGTGGAAGTTCTGGAGAGGGAATCCTGCTCATAGACCAGAGCACAGGCCAGAAGAGGAATAAACTCCTGTCCCTTGATTGTGCCACCTTGGAGGGACTGAGAAGTTACAGGTCCCCAGAGTATACTTTCCTCTTGAAAAAGGATTGAAAAGTCAAGTAACTGGCTGGGAAAAGACCCAAAAAAGGGAAAAAGAATAACATAATAGAAGGTTACTTTCTTGGTGAGCAGGAATTTTTTGTCCATCTTTTCAAATGAGGAGGAACAATTTAGGTCTTCGGAGGAAGACCTAAAAGTCAAGGCTTCTGCATCTAAAATCTCCAAAATAAATATACAATGGTCTCAGGCCATGGAAGAGCTCAAAAAGAGTTTTGAAAATCAAGTAAGAGAGGTGGAGGAAAAATTGGGAAGAGAAATGAGAGCAATGCAAGAAAATAATGAAAAATGAGTCAACAGCTAGCTAAAGGAGACCCAAAAAAATTTTGAAGAAATTAACACCTTTAAAAATAGACTAACTCAAATGGCAAAAGAGGCCCAAAAAGGCAATGAGGAGAAGAATGCTTTAAAGAGCAGAAAGCTAAATGGAAAAGGAGATTCAAAAGTTCACTGAAGAAAAGAGTTCTTCAAAAACTAGAATGGAGCAGATGGAAGCTAATGACTTCACGAGACACCAAGAAATCACAAAACAAAACCAAAAGAATGAAAAAAATGGAAGAGAATGTGAAATATCTCATTGGAAAAACAACTGACCTGGAAAATAGATCCAGGAGAGACCATTTAAAAATTATGGGACTACCTGAAAGCCGTGATCAAAAAAAGAGCCTAGGCATCATCTTCCATGAAATTATCAAGGAAAACTGCCCTGAGATTCTAGAACCAGAAGGCAAAATAAGTATTCAAGGAATCCATCAATCACCACTTGAAAGAGATCCAAAAAGAGAAACTCCTAGGAACGTTGTGGCCAAATTCCAGAGTTCCCAGGTCAAGGAGAAAATATTGCAAGCAGCTAGAAAGAAACAATTCCAGTATTGTGGAAATACAATCAGGATAACACAAGATCTAGCAGCTTCTACATTAAGGGATCAAAGGGCATGGAATAGGATATTCCAGAAGTCAAAGGAACTAGGACTCAAACCAAGAATCACCTACCCAGCAAAACTGAGTATAATACTTCAGGGGAAAATATGGTCTTTCAATGATATAGAGGAGTTTCAAGCATTCTTGATGAAAAGACCAGAACTGAATAGAAAATCTGACTTTCAGAGGCAAGAATCAAGAGAAACATGAAAAGGTAAACAGGAAAGAGAAATCATAAAGAACTTTCTAATATTGAACTGTTTATAATCTGACATGGATAGGTAATATTTGTTACTCTTGAGACTTTTCTCAGTGTTTGGATAGCTGGAGAGATTATACACACACGTGTGTGTGTGTGTACATATATATATATATATTTTGCGGGGGGGAGGAGAAAAGGAGAAATGGAAAGGGGCCAATTATCTCTCATAAAAATGGCAAGAGAAAGCTTTTTCAATGGAGAGGAAATGGAGGAGGTGGAAGGAAAAGGAAAAGGAAAAGGAGGAGAGGAAAAAAGTGAAGCTTACTTTCATCACATTTGGCTTAAGGAGGGAATAACATGCAAACTCAATTTGATACGAAAACCTATCTTACACTACAGGAAAGTAGGGGAGAAGAGGCTAAGTGGGGGTATGAGGGGATGATAGAAGTGTGGGCAAATGGGAGAACTGGGATAATTAGAAGTAAACACTTTTGGGGAGGGATAAGGTCAAAAGAGAGAATAGAATAAATGGCAGGGCAGGTTAGGATGAAGGAAAATATAGGTAGTCTTTTACAACATGACTATTATGGAAGCCTTTAGCAAAACTCTGCATGTATAGCCTATATTGAATTGCTTGCCTTCTCAGTGGGGATGTGTGGGGAGGAAGAAAGGGAGAGAAGTTAGAACTCAAAGTTTTAGGTTCGAATGTTGAGAATTGTTTTTGCATGTTACTGGGAAATAAGAAATACAGATAATGGAGTATATAAATCTATCTTGCTCTACAAGAAAAGAGAGAAGATGTTGATAAGGGAAGGGAGGGGTGTGATAGAAGGGAAGGTATATTTGGGGAAGGGGCTATCAGAATGCACAGAGTTTTGGGGTTGAAGGGTGGAGAGATGGGGAGAATGAAACTCAAAATCTTATTGAAATGATTGTTGAAAACTAAAAATAAGTCAATAAATTGGAAAAAAAGAAAAACAATATGACTACAAGAAAGAAAAAGAGAAATCACTACCAACAAAACCAAAACTTCAATCCTGCCCATCACCTGTGACTCTTTCCCCAGGGATTCACCCAACATAATTGTGATCTTCACTTTCTTCTAACATTTCTAAAGTACCAGAAACACAATTTGATCATCTAATTCTTATTCCTTATTCTCATCTATAATCAATTCTTCTTTTTCTGCCATACAAATCTTTGATGACACCCTTTCCAATAGTTACTTCTTTAGAGTTTCATATTGGTTATATACATTGTTGCTTATTTCCATGTACCATGATTTGCTTTACCATTCTCCATCATATGATATACATATTTAGTTTTTTGGAATTATGGTGTTCTAGGTCTTGCTGTCACTCAACAATACTGGAAAAATGTTTGTGGGCTTTTCTGTACATTGCAACTTTCCTAAAATAATCCAGCCTCTTTCTCTTCTTTTTTACTCTGTGTACAATTCATTGCATTCCTTTCTACAACATGTCTCACCTTTATAAGGTGTTCATTCAGATGCGAAATCTGGGCAATAGATATTTTTTATCCATTTGCTTTTTCCTGTGTGGATGGATAGGTCCAGTTCTTTGAATGATAACAAATCTCTTCCAAGAGGCTGTGCAATATTCTGGAACTTGAAGTAAAAATAATGCCATATGCAAACAGGAGCATCTGGAGGGTATCATTGTCCACAGGAGGTCTCTACTTCATTTTGTGCACTGGATCTTTTCCATCACAGTTGTGGATACTCTTGGCAAATGTACATTTGTTTGTTTTATGCCTCTCCTAATATTTATTATGAAACCATCATTAGACAGCATTCTTTCTGTTCTATTTTCCAAGGACCCTTGAATAATCTGAATTTTTTATTATAAAAGAACCATCAAGATAACATTTTGTTATGTTCTGCTGGATGCTTCTTTTCTTTTTTTTTTTGTAATCAGCAAAACATAAGCACAATTACATCTCATATATACATATATATCAGTCAACTATGACGTGAAAAAGATGTGATTCATTGGTGAATATAGTTTATGAAAATCTTATGCCCTACTAATAGCCTCATCAAGGTTGCTCTCAAGTCACTGTAGATAATAGTCATGAAAATTTTATGTGGATGGAAGATTAGGCAAATATGTTGCTAATTGATATTTTCTGGGTCACCTCAATTTTTTATGGAATTAATAAAGCCAAAAATTTGTTTTATACCTTAGTATCTTTCATACTTTTAGATATTCTCTATATTCTTTCATAGTTATATCATCATAATGGATGTCTTCCATATATATTCTTGAAGAAATATAACTATTTTCCAGTCTTTATCTCTTTGTTGGTATTTCTGCTTCCTCTGTAAACATCTCCGGGACTGTGATATTAGAGCACTTGTGTGCATATTGATGGTATGGAGAAAATGGTTTACTCTTTTAAGTTTTGCAGATCTTTTCCATTTTTCTTCTATTTGCAGTTTTTAGAATTTCATCTTCGAATGGACTTGAGATGACTTTATTTAGTTAGATATGTTGCCAAACTTTTTAAAACTGGTGTTATCCCTCACTGTTTCACTGTGTTTTATGAGAAAATACTGATCACCATCATCCATCCATTATTCTTTTTCTTAACATAGTATTGCTGTGGTTATAGTTTAACTTTCTATTACCTTTGGCAAGCTAGCCAAATTTTTTTCTGACTAATGGTCTTCCCGAGTTTCTTTGGTAGCACCTGTTTACCTTGGTTTAAATTCTGGATGAAATTATTATAGTCAATGACAACATCAATTCTACTGCCTACTTCTAACTTTAATTTTTTTTCAATAGTTTGCTTAAATAATTATTTAAGTAATTAAATAATTAATAATAAATTATTAACCAATAAGTTTGCTTAAATAATTAATCTTCTAAATTGTATACATATCTTTTTTCTCATCATTGTTCTTTCTTAGAAATACAATAAATAGAATAATTAAAGCTATTATGATATTCCAGTGCTGAGGCCTGACACCTCTCTGGCTTAGTGGATGCAGTCAGCTAGAGCCTGTGGTCTCCTGGTTTGGTTTTGAGAAATCCAAATTTCACTTTGTACCACAATGGAACACACTGGAGCAAGTTTTTTGCAGAAGAAGGATACAATTTTTTTGATTGTCTCTAACAGGAAGAAAAACTAGAATTAGTAGGTAGATGAGAAAAATCTTGAAAGTAATTGTTGTCTGAAAGGGCAATGGACTGCCTTGCCTTGAGTTATAGTGAGTTCTTCATCTCTGAAGGTCTTCACACATATGCATCTCAGATATGACAGAGAAGATTGTTGTTTTAAGTTTAAAATGGACTAGATGACCTGTTGACCTATTTTGTCCCTTCTCAATCTGAGGTTCTATAATATACACTATAGATCCAGGTTAGGTGTTTATCTTGCTTACTAAAAGCACAAACTAAATATCTTAGTGATCTTGAATAACCATAAAAGTTTCTCTGGATTATGAAAGAGTTGATTAGATATTTGCATAAAATGCATAGCATTATAAAAGTCAGGCCAGTCAGAGAAAATTAAGACTTTCAGTAATTTTTGAATCCCATGTCCTTTTGTCATCAGTGGACAGAGGGCAATGTTGGGAGAATTTATAGATATCACCCTGAGTATTATTCAGGGAGGGCCATTCAAAGGTTGCTCCTCATTAACTCTACTCTGTTCTATGTTTGAGAGTCAATGGGGATTTAGGCTTTGTAAGATTTCATTCCAACCCCATTTCTGATATTAACTAGTTATGTGACTATGACAAGTTACTTCACCTGTATCTGCTAAGTTATAGATCAAGTGTGATCTCCACTGCTGGAAAGAATTCCCTGCTAACAAAAATCACACGTTCTTTTCCTATCCTGTGTAGACTACTTTATGGAGAACTCACACAGGGCAAGTATTCATATAGTGGTCGGAAGAAGCTATACAAGGACACTCTCAAAGTCTCTTTTAAGAACTTTGGAATTGCTTGTGTGACATGGGAGACGATGGCACAGGATCACTCAGCATGGCATCCCCATATGAGAAAGGGTGCTGTGGAAAGCAGAATTGAAACAGCTCAAAGAAAATGCAGGAAGCACAAATTTGGAATATCCCCCCCAAATGTTCACATGGACTGTCTTTGCCTGACCTATGATAGAGCACTCTGGTCTCATATTGGTCTGATCAGCCACGGTAGGACACATGGAAATTTGGCTTTAGATAGTGGTGTCATTTTGGTCCTCTTTGAGAATGAAGGACAGCCACCGTGTAGTAACTAAGTAGAGGAGCTAGGAGGCAGAAAGACCTGGCTGAAATTTGGCCTTAAGGGAATGTCTGTGTAAGTGACTTTACCTCCTTTAACCTCAGTTTCCTCATCAGTAAAATGAGAATATTAATAATAGTACTTACCTCCCAGAGTTATTGCAAGGATATAAAGATTATATTTATAGATTATAGATTATCATTAAATTAAATTAAAGATTATATTATATTTGCAAACCTGAAAGTGCTACATAAATGTTAGCTATTATGATTAGGATTATCATTAAGGACAATGGGCTTCCAAATAAAATTATTTTTACATAAATATAATATCACACATTATTACACATAATATGCATTTTTATATAACACAAAAATATACTGTATTAATATATATGCATACACAGTAATAGATGCATAGCATATAAAATTGCATATAGTTATGTTTTAACATATCAGTTTGCATTTAGGATGGTACAGTACCACTCCACTCTAGAACTCTGCTTCTTTGAAGAGAAGGTCCAGTCTTGGGCACTCCTACTTTCACAACATTTCACCCTGACCTTTCTCTCCACTTTAAAGCTCCCCTTTAATTCTGTCCTATATAATCCCTCCACCAGATAATTGCAACAGTCTTCTAACTGGTCTCCCTGCCTCAAGCCTCTCACCAATTTACTCCATCCTCCACACAGCTTTAGTGCAGAGCTGATTGTGCCACCCCTGCTACTTAATAAACTCCAGTGGTTTGCTATTGCCCTGAGAGCAAAATCTAAGCATCTCTCTGTGCAATGCTATGCAGAGCTAGCCCTTGGATAGAGTCCTTCTCACATTCTGGGACCCAGAATGGCCTTCTCTCTCTTCCTCATGCATGATCTTCTGCATCTTGCCTGGACTGAACTCTCTCCTTACCATGGGAGTCTCTCTTTGCCTTTGAGACATGACTCCAACACTACCTCCTGCATAAACCCTGCCTGATCTACAAAATCACTCATAGTGTTCATCCCAGGCTCTCTTCTCTTTAAGTCTTTTGTATATATTTGCACCGATTCAATTTGTATGATGTTGGAATTGTGGTCTCCCTCATTAGAGTGTCAGCTTCTTAAAAGAAGGAATTGTTGATTCTTTATTCTTGTATCTCTAGCTTGGAATGGTATCTAGCACAGAGTGGGCCATTAACAAATACTTGCTGATGCATTGACTGAGAGCAGGGATGTGGGGAAAGAAATATCAGGGGAACCACACAAGTTTCTCTGTGCTGATAACATCATTCATCCCTTTGTATATGGCAGATTTATACACACACACACACACACACTATGTGTGTATGCACACCAAAATATGTATATATTTGTGTATATATCATAAATAGGTACTTTACATTTATTTATGTTGTATACAATATATAATATTAGAATGTTTGTATTATGTGTTACATATGTTACATACACAGACACATACATGCATATTTATATATGCTTATGTATATGTCATCATATGTGACATATGGAAATGGTCTATCATTTTGTCACTTGGGGAAGTTCAGGTATGAGATCTGTTTTCAATATTATGGCATGTGTACTTGTGTGTGTGTGCGTGTGTGTGTGCGTGCGTGTGTGTGCTGAACCTGTGAGGGGAAAACTCACTTAGGAAACTTTTCCAGTGCAAATCAGTAGCTGTTCTGCAGTTTGTAGTCATAGAAAATTGTCTAGTGTACTTACAGAAGTTAGCTGATTTGTCTAGTGTCACAAAGTTGGCATGCGTCAGTAATGGCACTTGAACTCTGACTATCCTGAGAAAGAATATTTAACCTCAGACCTTCTGGATTCAGCCTAGGTCTCTATTCTATACAGTATATTGCCTCTCAATCCATAATCTCTACTTGTTTAGTGATGAAAGAAAAATTGAAAACATCCCCTTGAGTGATAAAGGGGTGATACCTGGTCTTACACTTGGTGAAGAAGACTCATATTGCAGTTCTCATTTCTCCTCTGTTGCCACAGACTAGACCCATGATTTGTTCAGGGGTTAGATCAGAGGACATGGGAGGTCTCCTCCTACTCTGGGCTTTTTAGTTTTTATGGTTCTCTGTTGCCAAGGGAATTCATGTAAGCATTTATTTATTTATTAAGTAAACTAACAATGTGTGTAAAGGGAGCATCACCCAGCCCCAGGCAGAGAGCAGATGGGAGGGTTGGAGAGATTTTTCTTTTCAAAGTCAATGACGCCTCTCCCCCTTTCTTTCACTGGTGGCTAACATGAGACTTAGCAATAACAGCTTGGTGGTGCAGTGGATAGGGTGCCTGACCTGGAGTCAGAAAGATCAGAGTTCAAATCTGACCTCAGACACTTATTAGATGTGTGACCCTTGGCAAATCACTCAACCCTGTTTGCCTCAGTTTCCTCATCTGTAAAATGACCTGAAAATGATAAATTAATTAATTTGCCAAGTATCTTTGCCAAGAAAATCCAAATTATGTCACAGAGAATCAGACGTGAATGAAATGACCGAACAGGAACAACATGTTGTTCGTCTTCGTTCATGCTTCCTTGTACGAAGGGCTGTGAATGGTGTACTATTGGCAACAAACATTGCTTTGGTGATTGGTAATTTCCATTGTTATGAAAAGTAGCAAAGACAATATTTCCTGCTCTTCTTCATAAAAGTCAATGGCCTTTTCTTTCCTTCTAATACCATAGATCTATAAATTGTATGATTCGTTCTGTTTCATAAATATGTCACCCTTAGTTGGGTAAGATTTCTCAAGTTAACTCAAGTATAGAGTGCTCACTCAACACATCAATGGATCCCATATGGACAAGGATACACATTTGAAGCTATTGTCCATGTGGAGAGAGGAGGTGTGAAGAGGGTTCTGTAGAAAACATTGAGGGAGCACTGCTCTAAGATCCTGTGTTTTTCTTTCTATTGTACAGCCCACTTTTATTTTATTAGACTTTTTATTTTAAGGTTGTAATGAGTTAAATATTTGTTTTCATTAATTAATTCCTTTGGTGTAATTTTCATCCCCTTATTCTTTAAGTTCTTTGGGATTTTGATTTGTTTTGCTTTCACTTATTTGAGTCTAGTCTCTTTCCACAGACCTCCACTCTTCTTGTCCAGTCCTTTTGGTCTCCTCTGTAGTATAGTAGAAATAACGATGACTTTAGAATCAGAAGGCCAGCATTCTGATCCTAGCTTTCTCATGTATCAAGTGTGGAGGGGTGCATGGGGTGTTCAGGAAGACCAGAACACTGGTGTGATGCCTGCTGTGCCATTTGCAGGGCTGCTTATCTACCTTTAATGTCCACCTTCACCCTATGATTCCAAGAACTTGTAGCATGCAAAGTGGTTACATCCCAGTGAAACCATCTCAACAGACAGGATAGGTTGAGGGTAAGTGATGTGAGTTAGTGGGGTGTCCTGCCCCAAGCAAGTGAAGACTTCCTCAGGTGGAGTGGATGGATGAGAACAATTTGTTCCAATGGACATGGAAGCAGCTGAAATTAACTCTGTGAGAGGTTGGAGCTTGGTCAGACTTTGAAGATGCCAAGGTCATCCACTGCACCTTGGGCCACTGCCAGTTGTTTTGACATTTGTCTTGTTATTAGACTTCAATGACTCTGGAAGAGAGAGGCTGATGACTTTGTGCAGCTCTGCCTCATTTAAGTTCAATCCATATGCAAGTCGAGACATCTCCCTGTGATTCCTCTTCAAAACAAGGACAAATAACCTCATGTGTAGAATACTGGGCAAGTCATTCAACTCTGCTAGGCCTCACTCTAAAATGAAAGGGTTGAACCAGGTGGCCTTTTGGGTCTTTTATAACTGATTCTTTGAAACTCCCTGTATGTCTTTGGGCAAATAATTTTTCCTTTCTGGATTTCAGATTTCAGCTACAAATTGAAAAAGTTGAATTCAACCTCAGAAATATCTCTTAAGTCTCTTCCATCTCTAAATCTGTGATCATATGGTCCTTGAATTGGCTCCAATGTTGGTATCTCTTTTCTTTTCCACTACAAGGTGATTATGTTAATTTGCTGCTGTAAATTGTATGTCTACTCTATTCCATTGATCTGGCTTTCTATTTCTTAGCCAGTACAAGGTAGTTTTTTTCTTCTTTATTTTATTTTCTTAATTTATGTAATAAAACAAGCATTTCCATCACACAGTATAATGAAAAGACCTTTGTACATGAAACTGCAAATCTACTATGCACAACTTTCTATTCCTTTCAAACACAACAAAATTACCATGCATATTTCTTTTTTTCCCTCTTTCCCTCCTCCCTTCAACTCATCCCCATAAAGTATGATTCAAAATTCTTCCTCATTTGTACCATTTTTTCATGATTCCCATTTCTGAAATGTGTTCACTGACTTGGACTTTCAGCTTAAAAAAAAATCACCCTAAGCTACTCAATTCCATTCTTGCTCTAAAGACTTCCACAGAACTCCAAGAAGGTGCAGAACAGCCAATGGAAAGCATAAGAAAAAGTGGACAGGCTGCTATACATTACTGTATAGATTTTCCAGACTGACTTTAAGAACATCCTATAAGCATCCCCTAGTGTAATTGCCCAACCAAGAGCATCAGTGGGATTTCACTTGATTAAAATGGTAGCAGATATAGTAAATTTTATAATCTACAAATAAAAGAGCTTCCTATGATGTGGTCAGGTGATATCTCATGAGTTAATTGTTCTGGTTAATTATTCAGTTGCTTATCTGGTGCTCTAAGCATTTTGGATAAGCATTATTTGTTCTTTGGGTTTAAAAAATAAAACAGAATCTCTAATAAATAGCCAGTCTCCTGCCAATATCTTTGTTGCTTAGTTCACTCATAGGTATTAAGGGAAGACATACAGAGCTGTAGTTTGGAACCCAGGCACCTGGCACACATTTAATTGAGTAGGTTGTGGGGTGGGGTGGTGGCAATAACAAAAAGCAGATTCTGAGTGTAGCTATAGTCTCAGTGGGAGGAGAGGAAGCCCATTTCTCAGATGGTCTAGCCCTTGGCTGTGTTGGAGTTGGATGCTTTGGCTATATGACCTGGCATTTGGTAGCTTGGGGAGGTTTCCCTGCATGGCCCTGTGGATATGTAGGAAACTCAAAGGCAAGGGGAAGGAGTAGTTGTTGCCACGGGGTGGAAGCAGTTTCTTCCAGAGAGGAAACATGCCCCCTCAAATGTTGGCACCTAGGTCATAGGTCTATTTGCCTCCTACTAACTATGATTCTAAATTGAATATCAAGTAATTATTGTGCATCATTCTTGTGCCCTGACTCTACATAGGTAGACAGATTTCATTGTAAGTTAGCTCAGAATATAGGTCTCTGGTTCAATATTCAGTGTTTTCTGATTTCATTTGCTTGGCTTGCCTTGACACAATACAGATCCCTCAGCAACTCAATAGTCTTTGACAATGACTGTGCCTGAAAAGCTCATCCCCCTCTAACCTACCAGGTGACAGGCTTCTCTGAGCTTAGCTCAGCTGATCCAGAATGGCAGGCACAGTCCATCCCTAAGTCTTGCCAACTTGGCAGGACTCCCCTGAGTTTGTGTACAGTTGGCATTACCTTGTGAGACCAAAGCCAAATCCCCACCATGAAGAGGCATTAATGGAGAACTTTTGTGAAGATGGGGTAGGCATAGGAACTGGACCTGTGATTTCAGTGGCATTGGGGAATCTCTACCAATGTTGGCCAGCAATTATAGCTTTAACAAGGTGCCTAGAAAACTGTTAAGTCCTTTACCCAAGTTTACCCAACTGGAAGTCTATCTATCTACACACTAAGACACACTATCATAGTAGAAGATACAGGTTTATCAAACTACAGAATCAATAGCATAGGGAAATAATTTGCTACATAATCCAAAGTCTCCAAAGAAAAGATACTTTCCCTAAATTGCATCATGGTTTTCAATGATAGCATCTGCCAGGGAAGAAGTACCAGGTTCTGTCACATGTTACACACATGTTGGCAAACAGGGAGAGGAAATAAAAAGAAAGAAGGTTGGCGTTGCATGTCAAGGGATCCATCAATCTGGAAGGAATTGTTATGATCCAGGGAGAAATATGAGATTGTAATGACAGCATGAGGAAGATTCCAGATGTGGGAAAATGCTGCAAAATATGGAGAAGACAAAAACATTTGTTAATTTGGGGGATGAACCCAAACTCCCAAAAGATATCATGTATTTCTGTTCTATGCCCATGCTTAGCCTTCCCAGGGGTTGGCAACTCTATTGATGCATTCTAAATGAAAATTTTCTAATTTGTATTTAGGAGGCTTTTTTCCATGGCACTCACTCTTTTGTTTTACAGTCACAATCAACAGGAGAGTAGAATTTGTCTTATGAAAATTCACTTTATATACAACTTACATAGTATTCAACTGTTCTGTAAAGTGAAGGCCAAGTGCTTTCCAATTCCAAGATTTTCTCCCTGGAAGTCAGAAACCTCCCAGGATATATGGGTTTGGTCTTAGAGTACATCAACTTTCTTAGAGAAGACACTTTTTTTCCAAGAAGATTAGCCATCAAATGAATTTTCCTTCTATTGTATGTCACTTACTTGAGAGTTCAGGAAATTAAATTTAATTAGAAAATGCATAGATGTGTTTCAGTGTCCTTTTCTATATAAATATGGGATGCATAAATTAGAAAGAATGATTATATAAGCTTAGTATATTTTCCTGACAAGTTACATTTTCTCTTATATCCTTTCTTTCCATTCTATATGTAATTAGAAAGAAGGGAAACTGGATTGACCAAAGTGGAACAGAATTGGATATTAAGAGAAGATCCAGGAGATTAAATTTCCTCATTTTTAAGATTAAAAAGTTGGACTAGAGTGAGGGATAGGGAACCTGCAACTTTGAGGCCATATGAGGCCCTGTAGATCCTCAAGTGCAGCTCTTTGACTAAATCCAAACTTCATTTTTCTTCATAGAACAAATCCTTTTAAAATAACTGATGAAGATATTCTAGGACGCTAAACCAATAGAATAGCGATGCCCCAAAGACAACAAACCCTGTCTTTAATGGGGAAAAGTGGCTCTTTTTCCTTGATACTAATAACACCAACTGCACCTAGTAGACAGAGGTGTACAGGAGCCAGAAGGTGCTGAAAAGGAACTCACTCTCTAAAATCCTTGGTAGAGTCGCATGGTTCAACATTATTGACTGATAGGATTTTATCAGTGCAGTGAAGATAGAGTAATATCTGCTTTGGATCTGCTCCATAAGGATCATAGGACCTTTCCACCTGATTTGTCACAAAAATCTTCTAGACATATTGTCTCTCCCACTAGAATGAAAGATTCTTGAGAGCAGGGACTTTCTTCCATTGCTGTTAGTATTTCCAACATTCAGCATAGGGCTTTGTACTTAGTAAGCATTTGATAAATACTTATTCATTCATTGATGTGCAAATCAGTGTGACATCAAATCATATGTGTCATCAAACCTTTTCTTTATATTTATGCAATTATTGAATTTCAGTTAAGCAAGAGAACTTAAAGATGATTTCTTTAAAGTCTTTATAATCCATTTCGTCTGGTGAATTCTGAAAGAGATGTGGTGGATGCTAATGAATTCCAAAATAGGTCAAAGAATCACTCTGCTATCACTACAAAGCACATACAAATTAACATGAGGACTGGTATTAATGAGAAAGGGTCTTCACTATTAATCTAGATTCATTATACAAAGTCTGATGAGAATGGGACATCCCATGACTTTGAATCCATGCTGCCTGTAGCTGGAAAATTACCATCTTAACGATATGATAGTTTCTCGGTTAAAACAATGGCTGGCGTAACATATTTAGTGATAAAATGTAATTTTGAAATGAACAAATTTGGATTCAGCCTGCTTTTAGAGACAATTGAGCCTGCTTTACCTACTATGTTCCTACTCAAATCATGTACTTAGAGTTTGTCTTCATAAGCATTTAACTGAAGGAAAACAGGTTTTTTCCCCCTTACTTCCCTATTTGCTAGTTCATCAAAATCCATAGAGTCTTCTATCTGGCATTGGAATTCCTAACTTTGGTTTTAGGACTGACTGCTGTTAGGTTTTAGTCACAGAATTTTACAGAGATCTCAGAACAGGGAATGACTGCAAGAGGTGTCTTGTCTCTTACAGCTTTCAGATTCTCCTCCTATCATATGGGCCATCAATATCTGAAAAAGAATTCCCATGACAAAATATCAGAAAAATGACCATCTGGTCTTTTGCCCAAAGACCTCCGTTTGTTTGGGGACCACATAAAAATGTATTCAGATTTATTCTGGGACAACTCAATTCAATTCAACTAGCATGTATAAAGCAGTTGTTATATCCTAGGCATTATGCTAAAGGTCTGTGAATGCAAAATCAAAAATAAAACTGATAAATACACATGTACATGTATATACCTGTACATATCTACATGCAAGCATACAAAATCTAAACAAAATTATTTATGGAGGGGAACACTAGGAATTGGGGCGATCGGAAAAGGCTTCTTGTAGGGAAGAAACATTTGTGCTGATCCTTGAAGGGAGACAGAAATGCGAAGAGGTGGAGATGAGAAGAGAGAGCATTTCAGCCATGGAGGACAACATGAATAAAAGGGGAATCCCAGTCTTGTGCATGTATGTATACACATGCACATACATACATAGATGTATATATATAGTGTGTATGTACATATATTCATGTGTATACATATGTGTGTATATATATTCATTTATCATATATATATATATTATTTATTTATTTTCATAGTCATTAGGACCACTAAGTTTATGTTTTCAGAAGTTGAAAGAGAAATAGATGATGCAACTTCCATCCATGTTCATTCCTTTCATTACTCCTTAGATTGGAAGCATCTTCCTTTAATACATTAGTTGGGGGTGGGGGTTGATGGAGGCCATTGTACTTGTAATTTCCTTGTAGTAGGAAGATCCCTGTGAAGAAATTTATATACCAATGCAATGTGATGTCTTTTCTGTAAATTATATTCTCAGGGAGTTGCCCATGGCTTTGGAAAGTGAAGTGACTTGCCCAGCATTACACAATATATGTCAAAAGTGGAGTCCTAGTCCAGGTCTTCCCAACTGAAGTCAGCTCTCAATCCATCTTGCATTTTGCCTCTCTGGGAATGCTTGATGTTATCCTAAATATTCTTTATGTGTAGTCAGTTCTGCTCTAGGCATATTCTGAAAAGAACTTGTTCCAAGTTCTGATGCCAACTCTACAAGCAAACTTTGGTTAAAATGCCATATTTGTTTTTCCATACTTAAATATATAAAGTGCCATATATATGTGTATGCATACATATATGTTTGTTTATTCCAGGGCAGTAGTAGCTGGGGGGCTGAGGAGAAGGGCAGATTCACATCACACCCACTACCTTCTGCCATGGCCTCCAGCCTGAGGCCTGGGAGTTTCCAATCAATTCAGAGCATCATCTTGCAGCCTCAGACACTGGCACTATATATTGTAGTATTCATATATTTCTTAACCATTTAACATATATAAAACTGTGCCACCATTTTTATTAGGTTCCTATCTTGTGTGTATGTGTGTGTGTGTGTGTGTGTGTGTGTGTGTCCCTGACAGTTTCAGTGTTGTACCTTGACCCCATTTTCCCCATAAGCGTTGTGGCTTTTATTGCTTTATTTTGCATAGGGAGGTACTTTTACAGAATGTATTTTCCCGTTAGAGCAGAACTGACTGTTCTAATATTTACAACTTAAACCAACAGACATTTAGCTGAGTGCACCTTGAACAAACTTTTTCTCCTTTTCCTATCTCAAGAGAAATCACAAAGGATAGATGGAAATTCTTTGAGTGTAAGGGCTGCCTCATTTTTGCCTTTATCCCCAACACTCAACTCAGTGCTTGACACACAGTAGGTAAATTCTCAATAAATGCTTTTTTATTCATTCATTTAGAATTTCACACACACAAGAAATCAATGTTTCCTTAACTTTCAAGGTTGTCTTAAGACAAACATTTTGTAAATGGTGACTGTTATTATTATATTGACCTCATTTCCCTACCTGCTCCCTCTTCAGAAATGTCACATCTCCAATGCCAACATATATGGGCATTGCAAACAGCTTCAATCTTCTACCCCATTACTTTTTTTTACCCATAAGCCCTTGGCACATAACATATGGACTCCAAGAAATACAATTATCTAGGCAGAGGGAAGAATGATGCTTTTTTTCCTAGATGGACAAGTTTAGGTATTTGACAAAGTATCTGAAAATAATTGGGACTTAGAGATTTCCTTAAGTGCCTTTCTATAATTTTATAGAAATTAAGGAAAAGATTAAAGCATCACAAGCTGCTATAAACCCAGGGAAGTTTGATAATTCAAAATGAATTAATGCTTTATGGTTTCCACATTTCAGATTCTGCAATGGAATATCCTCTGTATGGTCATGCATATTTTTAGAAAGTTAAAGTTTGTCCTGTTAGAACTACACTAACTAACAGTATTTTGTCAGTTTCATATTAACATTTTAACTTCTTTAAAGGAATATAGAAGAAATGAGAAGTATGAAAATATACTATTATAAAATAATATTATAAATAAACTATAATAAAACAAGCATAAATGATGATAACATATACATACATTTTTCCCTTCCACATCATGGGGGTTAGAGGAATGGCACCTCCATGATTTGGAAAATTCAAGTAAAATTATGTTGGTCCTCCCTTCATACTGTAGAATTGTCATGTTATTAAGAGATAAAATATGTTGATATTTTCCAACACCATGCACATGTTTTATACATTTCTGAATTTCTAATATTTTTCTGTGTAGTCTGCTGGCCTTCACATGTCATCCATGGTTTCTGCAAACTCTCCCAAAATTTTCCTTTAATTTCTTATGCTGACTGTGATGGGAAAAGTCATGATTTGGAAGAGATAACTGCATATGCTTAGATATTATATCCACATAGATGTGTGTGTGTATGTATACATGTGTTTGAATGTATACTTATACATATACGTGTGTGTGTATACACAGACACACACACACACCTATATATATATATATTATATATATATATATATACACACACGCACACATGCATATAGATACACACATGCACAAAACTAGAAAGGATGTTGGAGGCCATCAAATCCAGCCTCCTCATTTTACAGATGAGGAACTTAAGGCATAGATAGAGTTAAGTGAATTTCCCAGAGTTACACGGCTAGTAAATGACTAAGATGGGATTTGAAGTCAGGTTTTCATAATTGCAAGTACAGTGCCCTCTCCACTGTCTTAATGTATTTCAGAGGGTTCTTTTGAATGTACAATTAATGCTTTATTAAAGAGAATTAATATAAAGCATATCTGGTCCTGAAGTTTCATCAGTGAGGGGAACTCCTTGGTAGGCAACTCCTCTCACTAATGCAAATTATCAACTTCATTCTAAGTTTAAGTATTAGAATATTTATTGAAGCTCCTGAGAGGTTGTGACTAGCCCTGGGTCACAGAATTACTATGTGTCAGAAGCAGGATCTAGACCCAGGATCTAAATTTGGATAAGTCACTTGTTGGCTACCTGTTTTCTCCTCTGTAAAGATAGGCATGGACTGGACTTGATGGCTTTCAAAGTCCATTCTGGCTTTAAATTTATGATTCCATGAATGTGACTCACATTCACCTAGAATATGACTTTTTCTGGGTCTAATTTAACATCAGCTTTATGGGATGTCACATGTAAAATGGAGGGTTTGGACTTGATCTAAAAATGTCCTTTCCAATTTTCAATCTTCAATCCTATTTTCTCTGTGAGGCAGGTACTACAGATATTATTATCCTCATATTACCCATGAGGAAACTGAGGCAGAGAAATTATGTGATGGGATTCACATAAAGTTATCAAGTACTTGAGTTCAGATGAAAACTCTGGTCTTCCTAATTCCCACTCCAAAGCTAACTGTACTATTAAAGCTGCTACCAGATTACTGAAGGTACTACCTTACCTTTAGTTCAGTGGAGGGATAAAGCTCTCACACAGTTATCTCATGCTCATTACTACTTGATATGTACACAAGGAACTACTTATCAAAATACTCTGTGAAGTCTGAAGGTGGAGGTCATTACTAATTGGGAGAATCCTAACAGGCTTCCTGGAGGTGGTGGTATTTGAGTTGAGTTGGAGGGATGGGAAGGAATTCAATGAGGGTGGAAGGGGAGAAGAGATCTTGAAAGGCCAAGGAGTAATTTGAGAAAAGGCACCTGGGAGAGAGAGCTCAGAGCATTTTTAAAAGCAGAGAGTAGTCCAGTTAGCTAGACATGGAGAGTGTGGGTAAAGGATCGGGAGATAAAATGAGATAATGTTAGGCAAGTTGGGGGGCGTTAGTTTGTGGAAGGCCTTCAATGCCAGGAAAGAGAGTGAAGCTGACTAGTCAAGCAATTGGAGCCACTAAAGATTTTTGAATAGAGGAGTGGACAAGACCACTTTGGGAATAATAAAGATGACTGTAGCAGAAGAACCTGAAGGCAAGTATATCTCTTAGGATGCTATTGCAATAATCCATGCAGACTAGTTCCTGGAGACTAGTTCCAGGGTCATGGGAATAGAGAGAAAGTGATACTTGTGAAAAATATGTACCACAACTGAAATGTGAGATGTTTCTGAAGCCACCTACCTGAGGGTGAAGGGTAGATAATCAACAGTGTGAAAAGCTGCAGGAAAGTCAATAATGGCAGAGGAAACCCGTATTTGGTTTTCAATAGAACAGCAGTGTCAAGGAAAGGTGATTAAAAAAGATTTTCAAAATGACCATGTTTTAAGACTGATAGGAGGGAGGTAGTGGACAGAGAAGTCATAGATGGAGTCAGGGAAGGGGTGAAGGAAGGAGGGAGGGAAAAGAAGGGAGGAGAAGAAGAAGAAGAAGAAGAAGAAGAAGAAGAAGAAGAAGAAGAAGAAGAAGAAGAAGAAGAAGAAGAAGAAGAAGAAGAAGAAGAAGAAGAGAGGAGGAGGAGGAGGAGGAGGAGGAGGAGGAGGAGGAGGAGGAGGAGGAGGAGGAGGAGGAGGAGGAGGAGGAGGAGGAGGAGGAGGAGGAGAAGCGAGGAAGAAATCCTGGAGGAGACATGTTTATAGGAGCACTTAATCTCCCTCATTTTATGGTTAAGGAAGCCATTGAAAATCTGTGGCCTGTGGTCCAACAGCTGGTGTGTCCAGTCAGTTTGGACTCAGAGCTTCCTGCCTCCACGACCAGCGTTCTGGGCACTATACCTCACTTTTGCTAGAAGTATTTTTAAAGGTTTGCCATCAGCTCTGAATCAGAGGAGCACCCTCCTGTCAACAATCAAGTTTCATTTTACTTGCACACATAATTAAAAAGAGATGATTGTTCCACATTCCAATTGAGAATCCTGTTGTGTCTTGTAGAAATACGGCATATGAATTTCTTTTTTAATGTAAACATTTTAGAAATGATATGCGATGTTTTAGTGAAATGACATAGTCTTGGTGTACATGCTTATGCATGTGCATGTACATGCACACACCCACATACACACACATATACTTGCACACACAAACGTAGAACACATAACTTTACCACAAATGGAGAGATTTTTCTTATTGAGCAATGAAACAAAGCTAAAGAGAGAGGGAAAATGGGAATAATAAACCAGGGAGTTTGCCACAAAATCATGTTCTGTACACAGGGTGATTTTACATGTTTAGTTAAAATGGGAAAGCATGGGATTCATATGTCTATCAAAATTAATTAAATCAGAGTCAGAGTCTGCATGGCAATATTGGATATGTCCTAGAGTAGAATGGGCTGACTGGGGATGGGATGGACTCTACGTTTTTGGAGTTCTTCAAGAAAAAACTGCATGATCACTTATTGGGGTACATTATAGTGGGGATTCCTTTTAGATAAAAGTTGGGCTTATTAGCCTCATGAATTAAATCATGTTCTTGGCACATAGTATACACTTAATAAATGCTTTTTAACTACTGTAATTTTTACCAAAACATGTTTATCCTAAAGAATATGCTATTTAGAATGCAGAGACATATTTGCCCAATAGATAGTACAATAGTGATAACACTGGTAATAGCTCACACCTATCTGGTACTTGAAGGGCTTCAAGGTGCGTAATACACATAATTTCACCTGATCCTCAAAGCAACTCTGATTATCAGCCTCATTTTACAGATAAGGAAATTGAAGTTCAGAGAGTATGCTCACATAACTGGCATGTAGGTGAGGCAGCACATGAACCCAGGTCTTCCTGACTCTAAATCTGGTACTGTATCCACTATCAGATGCTGTTTGGGTTTTGGAGTAAAGAAACTCTGGGCTTAAATGCTGTGCACCAGCAGCTCCCTAGTATATATCTACTAAGTCATTCATTAATGGATTGCAATCTACATGGGTGGAGGTCATTCCAACATCAGGGGACAGAGGGGAGAGAGAGAAAGAGAGAGAGAGAGAGAGAGGGAGAGAGAGAGAGAGAGAGAGAGAGAGAGAGAGAGAGAGAGAGAGAGAGAGAGAGAGAGAGGGAGACAGAGAGATCTGCCCTTTGTTAGTCTGCTGATGCCTATGGACCACTCCTCAGAATAAAGTTTTCTGGAATGGAAAGAAATCCCAAATTTCAATTGGAGGCCAGTGAAAATGAAGACGTAATTCCTTCTTCCCACCCCCCCACTCCATATCAGTTCTTCTGGCCTCCTGAAATCTATTCATTGAAGCCACTGGATTTCAAATGGAGAACTGTATTCCAGAGGCAATAGGAAGTCAATGGAGATTTTTGAACATGGAATGAGGTAAGTTTATAACTACATTTTAGAAATATCATTTTGACAACTGAGTGGAAAAGGAATTGAAAATCAAGGAGCCGTTCTCCAAGTCTTGGGCATATAGATGTTTTTCTAATTTTTTCTTAATACAAATTGATAAGATAGAGATATTTTTAAAGTAGATCTTTTTTATTTCTTTGATTTTTACAATGTTTTTGGAATTCAGTTCTGAGAATGGAAATACAGGATCAAAATGTATGATTAGTTCTGTGGCTCACCATATGCCATATTGCTTTCCAAAACAGCTGCACCAGACTGCAGGCACAGTACCAATCAATCCCCAGAAGCCATAGAACTGAGTGGTAAGCCATGATTATGTTTCCTTCATAGGGCAATGGGACAGAGTGGAAGGAGCCAGAACCCAGTGTCAGAGAACCTCAATTTGGATGCTGGCTTAGCTACTCACTACCGATGCCTGTTATCTTAACTGGACCTTGCTTCCTCATGGGTAAAATGGGCCTTTGGACTAGATCTAAATCCTGTGGTTTTTCATTAGCTTTAATTTTCCCTTAATTTTTGTCTCTGGCAACAGTATGCAAACTTGTATCAGCTAAAGAAAGGTACAAGAACTGTGACACATGGGGGAGGCCAAGAAGCCTGGCAACTCTGCCTGTCTTTTTCTGTATTTATCTTTCATATTTAAACAAATTTATTGTTTTTATAACTATATTTTGACTCATAGGATTACATAAAAACTATATAGCTTTTAAAAAGACAGTTAAAACTTTACTATTTATGTATATAATAGGTAAGGTTATTTACAACACACACACATACATATATATATATATATATATATATATACATATAAAACTGGTAAGGTACATTTAAAAAGAATATTGCATGATTCTCAATAGCCATTACTACGCTGTAGATTCAGGGTTACAAGGCACCTTACAGGTAACCTAACCTAATTTCCTTGTTTTATATCCCAAAGAATTGTCCGAGGTTTACAAAAGTAGTAAATGGGAAAGATGTGATTTGAGCCCTTTGACTCCAACATACAATAATTTTCCTGATGTTCCAAGACAGTTTATGTCTTTAAACCTCTGATATTTCTCTGATAACCAATTCTCATTCCAACTTTGCCTCCCAAACCATTATCAAAAGAAGTAACTCTAGTGGAAATCAGGTTTGCCAATCTAACACCACCAGTATTGTGGGTAAATATGATAGAGGAAAAACTGAAAATGAAACCTTGCAACACCTTCTGTGGTTCTGTAGTCCACATCTCAGTAGCCATAATGACTGAAGACCTCCTCTTCCCAAAGAAGGTTCTCTCCATCAAAGGCCTTTCCATTGTCAAATGGCTGAACATTAGAAACAGACATGGTTTTATCAATGGAGTGTCTGTTGGAGAAAATACATTTTTATTCTATTTGTCATTGCATTCTTAGCACCCTGGGTTTTTATCCAACTACCTTTTATTATGGGCTGACTCTGCCATTAGAATGTGGTCTTTTGGAGAGCGGGGGCTGTCTTCCATTTCTCTTTCTAATCTCAATGCTTGCATGAGGTTCAGCACAGAGTAAGGCCTAACAAAATGCATCTTTTGTTGATTCATTCAGTCATCCATTTAAGATGAGAGGGTTGGATGAGATGACCTTTGAAATCCCTTTGAGGTATTAGTTTTTTGTGATATGAAAATAAAGGGAGTTCAACTTCTTGGTTAGACTTAGCAAAATATGACTTAGGAGATGATTAGAATCTTTGGAAATATAAATAATTTGAGAACATGTTGAAATCTAGTAAACAAAAAATAAGCCTTTGTAGTATTTTCATTGATATAGGGTTAAGCACTACACCTGGGATTTTATTGATTTAGCATTTTCTCAGGTGAGAAACCTCCTACACCAATGAAGGCTTACAACTTGTAGTCTTAGAAAGTTATCTAGACTGACATCCCAAATACTTGCCCTGCCCACCCAGTGCCCCAGAAACCAGATTAAGCTGTAATTGGGAAATATTGAACAACACACATAAAAATGCAATAAAACATAGATAGTATTCATATGTGATTTTCTAAGTCAATATGTGGCCAGTAGGGATCCTTCTGCATAGGTTAGGGCCCCAATTTTTATTTGAATTTAATGCCCCAGGCCTTAAGCATCGAGAGGCTAAGTGATTTGCCAGTTATGCAGCTAGTAGATGCTAGAGGCATCATTTGGACTGGGTGTTTCCTGGCTCCAGACTCTGCTCTCCCTCCCCTCCACCACTTCACATTGCTCCTTGCTACAGAAAGGAAAATTAAAAACAAGTCCTGAACAAGTAGTCATCCAAACTTTGCTCAAGGAGCCTATGGGAGGGGCAAATGATACAGGATGGAGGAATCTGAGTTAGAAGAGTCTTTAGTGAGCACACAGTCACACTCATGTCTGAACTAGATTCCCTCTCCAACATATTCATTTCATTCAGCCTTTATTTAATGACCTCAGGGGAATGGGAACACTTGGCCTCAGTATGTTACCCATTCCCCTTTTTGGTAGCTCTGAAGATTTGTAGGCAGTTTTTACCGACATCTTCCTCCTCCTCCTAGTTTGAGTCTCAGGGCCAAGTAGAAGAATTCCAATCTTTCTTCCATATGACAGCTCTTGGAATCCCTGAAGACATCTATCATATTCTTCATTCTTCTCCTCTCCATGCTCAACTTCCCGAGTTCTGTCCACAAGGGCTCACAGGACAAGATCTCATGGCGCTTCACCATATTGATTGCTCTCCAGTTTATCAATTTGAACAGTTCTTTTTGCCTTATTTTAATCCCCTGGGCCCTTCTGAGAAGTGATATCAGCACCTGCTACCCCAAAGAGAAATGCATATTCAGAACAGGTCCCTTGTTAGACTGCGGCTAGTCTGAACCTTTTAAAGGGAATGCAATGGCTTAGTTCAGTGGGTCCCAGTTAATGCATTCTTGCCTTCTTGTCACATGAATGCCTACAGGTGGCATTTTAGCTACAAAATATAAAATGAGGGGCCTATTGGATAGCATTTGAATAAGTTTTCTTGACCTGTCGGTCTTAACCTAATTATTGTGACTGGCAGTCTGAAGGAACCGACAAATGTCAGAAACTTCATTATCCCCCTGAAAAGCCTCACAAGACAATGGCCCTCCTGAGCCGGGTGTTCTGACTGTAGTTAAAAAGGCAGGTAGTAATTCAAGCAACATCAGTCATGAGTGTAAAGTGACAAAATATGGAAAGAAGAATTCTGGTAGATTCTGAGGGCGATTTAAGCTCTGTTCAGGCCAAAGAAGCACATTTCCAGCTTTGGGAAATGGACTCAATTCCTGTGCTGCTCTATCATGGAACCAAAGGTAGCCTTGTGGCTGGTGAAATCAGTGATTATGTTTTATAAAGCCCTGATCTCTGCTACTCACCTATGAAATACTCATCGCCTCCTGTAGAGAAGTTCACCATGAAATCTATAACTTTTGTTTCTGCTAAAATGCATTTGTATGTTCACTCATCTATGTACATTACTCTTCCTTAGTAGTGAGGGAAAAAAAATAACTTATTAAGCACCTACTGTGTGCCAGGAACTGTGAAAAGGGAAGCACTTGACAAATAGTATCCTAGTCGATACAATGATCCTGTGTGGTCCGTACTATTATAAGGCCCAATTTTAGAGTTGAGGAAATTGAGGCAGATAGACTTGATGACTTGCCTAGGGCCACACAGTTATTCTGAGGTGAGATTTGAACTCAGGTATTAACAGGGTCAGTACTCTATCCACTGTACCACATAACTGTCTGGCTTCAGTGTATTAGAATGTAGATCCTTGAGATCAAGGGCTATGTCTCGTTTTTTCTCTATGTCCTCAGCCAGGTACATGATAGGTGCTCAAGAGATGATTATCAAATTCAGTTGAAATGAATGAAAATATCCCATGGGAGATCTTTATTTTTTTAATCTGCTCTTATCCATCATTTGAGCAGCACCATGGATCAGTGTGGAGAGATCTGGAGGAAGGTCTGGATTCCAGTCCTGCCTCTGACATAAAAAGGCTGGGTGACTCTGGACATGTCACAACTCCCCACTGTCTCAGGCAACACTTACTGGAAGACTATGAAGTAGAAGGGCAAGCGTTGCTACTAATTGGGAAAGGGCTTTCTCCAATTTGGAGTTTTCTACAAGGACATCATCACAGATCCTAGAAAAAATCAGTTATATTCAAGTGTGAATGATTAGCAATCTTTCTATGGAAATGAGGGGAAATAATATGAGGGAGCTGGGGAAGGGCAATACTACCACATAGGGCAGTTAAAAAAGAAAAACAGAATTAGGCTCAGAGTCAGGAAGAACTAGGGCTGGAATCCAATCTCTGATGAATGTGAACATACATACACATACATAATACAAATACATACATAGACATACACAGATATAAATATATATATATGCATACATATAACCTCTGGCTCTGTGAACTTAGGCAAATCACTGAGCCTTTTGATTCTCAGTCTCTTCTGTAAAGTCAATATGCATTTATTAAGCACTTGCTGCATTCCAGACACTAGGAGAAGTGGTAGGGATATAAAGGAAGGGAAAAACAATACCTACCCTCAAGAAACTCACAATGTAATAGGGGAAAAACATGAAAACAACAAAAGAACTACATAATGCAAGTATATATATATATATGTATATGTGTGTGTATGTGTGTGTGTGTATTACATACACACATACGTACATGCACATAATTTTTTTTAAGGGTAAATGGCAAGCAATATAGGCATTACCGTTATGGCAGACAGGAGAAGGCTATTTTGTTTTTTTTTTTCCAAGAAGGAGGATTTTAACTGGCCTGTGAAGGAAGCCAAAGAAGGCAAGAGGGAGTAGATTCCAGACATGGGATATAGCTAGTGAAAATACGTGAAATCTTTACATGGAGGGTCCTGTAAGAGGAAAAGCAAGGAGATCAGAGTCCCTGGATCACAGACCATATGGAGAAGAGTAAGGAGGAAGAAGTCTGGAAAGTTATGAGGAGGATAAATTATGAAGGACTTTGGAAGCTAATGGATTTTATATTTCATCCTGGAAGTAATAGGAAGCCACTGGAGTTTATTGGATGGCTGTGTGTGTATGTGTGTGTGTGTGTGTGTGTGTGTGTGTGTGTGAGAGAGAGAGAGAGAGAGAGAGAGAGAGAGAGAGAGAGAGAGAGAAAGAGAGAGAGAGAGAGAGAGAGAGAGAGAGAGAGAGAGAGAGAGAGAGAGATATTAATGATTTACGAAGGTTGATTTGGCAGTTTAGTGTAGGATGGAGTGGAATGGAGAGAGACTTGAGGCAGAGAAATCATCTAATGGGCTATTGCAATAGTCCATGAGATAATGAAGACTTGTGCCAGGGTAGCAGCAGTGTCAGAGGAGATAAAGAGGTGTATACAATTGGTATTACAAAAGGTAGAATTGATAAGACTTCACAGCAGATTGGAAATGGAGATTGAGAGAGAGTAAGGAACTGAGGCTAACATCTAGGTTGGGAACCTGGTTGACTTGGACATTGGTAATAACACCAACAGTAGCAGAGAAATCAGGAAAAGAGGAGAGTTTTGAGGAAACATTAATGAGTACTGTTTTGGATACGCTGAGTTTAATTCTACTTATGGGATATCAGGCAGTTGGAGATATAAAATTAGAGGTCAGGACAGAGGTAAGAGCTGAATAATTAGATCTGAGAATCATTGGCATAGAAATGATAATTGAATCCATGGGAGCCAATGAAATCACCAAGTGAAATAGAACAAAGATTTGAGGGACAATTAGTGGGCATGAAGGTCCAACAAATGAGACTGGAAAAGTATCAGTCAAAGAAGCAATGAAGGAATGAAGGAAACAAGCATTTTATGAAAGTACCTACCACATTCTTAGGCACTGTGCTAAGTACTTTACAAATATTATCTCATTTGACTCACAAAAAACCCTCTGAAGTAGGTAATATTATTATCCACATTTTACAGCTGAAGAAAGTAAGGAAGACAGAGATTAAATGTCTTGCCCAAGGTTGCACAGTAAGTGCAACTTGAGACTGGATATGAACTCAGATCTTCCTAACTCCATGCCTAATGGTCTTTTGATGCTGGTGCCAAGTAGCTGCTCTCAAAAGAGAAATACAATGAAAAGTCAGAGAGAGAAGGGTCAAAACAAAACCAAAACAAACAAAAAACCTATCAAGGGAAGAGGTTATCAAACAGAAGAGATCGACCACTAGTGTCAAAGTATGAAAAAAGGTCAAGAAGGATAGAAACTGGGAAAAGGCCATTGGATTTAGTAACTCTGGAAAAAAGAGTTTTTGTTGATGGATGAGATCAAAAGTCAAGACTTCAGAGAATTTCTGGGGGAGTGAGCAGAAAGTAAAAGGAGGTACTGATTGTAGATAGCCTCAAGTTAATCGATGAAAAGGAAGAGAGATATGGGATGATAGATACTAAAGATAGATGGATCAAGTGAGGTCACCCATCATAGGTGGGTGAGGGAGACATTGGTATATTTGTAGACATCAAGAAACAGCCAGAAGACAGGAAGAGATTGGAAAAGTGAGGCAGGTGAAAGGAGTAATCTTCTGGAAAAGATAGACTAGAATGGGATCACCAGTGTAGGTAGGAGAAGGACCAACTTTTCATGTAAGATGGTAGTGAAGGCAGAGATGATGCAGAAAGGCATCTAAGTGACATGAAATGAGGAGGAAAAGGCAAGAGGAAGCTCTTGTTATAAGGCTTAATGTTTAGTCCAGTGCGTGGCACATAGTAAGTACTTAATAAATATTTAACGAATGAATGAATGACCTCAAATTTTTCAACAAAATGTGAGGCATACTTCTCAGTTAAGAAGATAATTATGGTGTGGTGAAAAAGGGGAGCCATAGGGAATTTAGGAAAGTTTGAAAATGCTTTCTGATACTTGGGATAGTGAATCTATTAGGCAGCTGTAAAAGGACTGCTTTACAGTAGCGAAGACCCAATTGAGATTAGGTAATATAAATGTAACTCTTGTCCCCAAAGCCCTTTGGTATAAGAGTCTCTTCTTATTGGTAGAGATGAATGCCCCACTCTGTGTGAAGGGTGAACAGGAGAGAGAACTCTAGCTTGTGTCAGTCCCTTTCGAAACCTCTTTGAGGGGTTCACCAAGCTTCAAACCCTTTTGGGGCCTTTCAAAGTCATTCCCCTTCGGGGCTATATAAGTATGGAGTCTTCAAGCATAGCATCTTCTTCAAACATCAAATTAACTCCCACCTACAAGAAAGAAAATAGAAGAAGTCAACTCCACTTCATGTTGTTCTGAGAAGACATGAGAAGATAGGTGAATTCCATTGTGTACTCATTCTCAATTTTCTACTCTATAGACTTCAGAGAGTTTCTCCTTGAGTGAAATCCAGAACAAATCTCTCTTGAGTGAATTGGGTTTTCTTTCACCCAATGGGTGAGCTCCTTTACTATTACTATAGTAATACTATTTACTATATGTGCTCATGGTGGAACTGGTAATAGGCAGGAAATGAGTCAAGATCCAGATATAGAGCTTAGGGTCCTCCTTTCCTCCAAAAAAATTGACAAAGCAATCAGAAGTTAGATGGAACCTCATCATATTCTCTCAACCAGGACTCAACCTTTTTCTACTGGAGACTCCTCCTTTTGTTTTTGTTTCAGCAGTGTTTGTTGGTGTTGAGTGGCTTGAGAGTATGTACTGTGCAAAGTGCGCATGCTTTGTGTTTAGAACCAAGGCTGCAGTAAAATTGCATGATTCAACTTGGACAAGCATTGCCAGAAACACTTCAAATTCATTATGGGTTTGATTTTTAATTATTTTTTAGTTGTTGTCAATCAGAAACCTTTTACTGTTGTCCAATTTATGGGGTCCCAACCTATGTTTAAGAAGCATACTCTAGACTTACAATATTTAAGGGAGCAGATAGACATACTTTTAGCCTGGTATCCTCTATCTCTGAGGAGAGCAAAGTGAAGTGGTGGTCTCTGGCTCCAACTTCTTAGCACGAATGAAAATCCACTTAGAGAAAGTCTGAGGGAGAAAAGGCTAGAAATGTGTTCTGCCTCCTTTTGGGTCACACAATGACAAGCCCTTGGAATATGTGGGCCTCTCTCCATATAGGGAGAGCATTCCCTAACACTATATAAATTTAGAGTGGACTCAGTCAGCATGGTTTTATGATTTTTTTTCAGTTTCATCCAGCAGCAGATGAATACAAGTAAAGGCAAATAAAGGTGAGGATAATCCAAGGCTGGGGCTTGTCAGGGCAAGATCAGGAATAGAATAAAGCAATAAGGGGCTGAGAAAAAGAGGATAGAACTGAACTGATTCACCAGGAGGTTGAGATGGGGAAGGGAGGAGAATGTGTTGTGTAGGGGCAATGACTGGCCAAGAACTGAGTGGAGGGATTCAAGGTCGTTCTTTGCTATCTGTCCTTTGTTCTCGAGGAGAAAGGGATTGGATTTCATGATGAATGGGGTGAGAGGTGATAAGACAGAGGGAAAGGGAGAATGATGACAGACTGTGATAAAATCAAGAAAATTAATAGTTCACAAACATGGAGGTGGAAAACTTGTAAGGGATGGCAAAATCAAAGGCATGGCCATCTCTGGGCATAGCTGAGATGCACTCATGGAGCAAATCATGGGAAACAAGCAAACTGAAAAAAAATGAGAAGTTAGGATATTTGAGAGAGTAGCAATACACTTTTGTTGAAGTCTCCTAGTATGAGGGCAGGAACTGGGGAGGAGAAAAAACTGCAACATGGGTATAAACAGATCTAGTCACAGATTGAAAGTTGGAGTTAAATAGAAACTTTATATATGCTCATTTCATTGAATTTTCCATGCATCTCAATTCATAGATAACAAAACTGAGGATGCTTGGTAGTTATTACCCTGAATTGCTATGAAAATCAAATAAAATAAGGCATATACTGTATTTTGCAAACCTTGAAGTATTACTGAAATGTTGAGCTATTGTCAGCTGCAACAGCAGCATCGCCATCATTCCCTGCTCTAAACTAATTTGCTCATTAATTCATTCAACAAATATTTATTAACCCCCTACTATATGCAAGTCCTGAGGATTCAGACAAAAAACTCAAGAAGCTTATGTACCTTTGGAAGAGGTGCTGACTATGGCCAAAGAATGAAAGTGTGATGAGCAGTGGCAAGTGAAACAGCAGAGAGTGTGGCTTTTGGAATGATGCCCTTGCCCCACTCCCAACACCAAGATGGATCTGTTTCTCCTTGGTAACGTCTGCCATGTCATACTGTGTTATCAGATGAATGTATTAGGTATACATAAGTTGCTCTTTGGTAAGCTCAAATGACAATATATAATCTATATTAATTAACTCTGAGAGGAAAATGTTTTAAAATGTTAACATTAACCTTTTCTGACTTTGATTTGGGAAGGAGGAGATTTCCAAAGTGCAAGATTTATCTTTTCATCCCCTTTGCCTTTTGCTGGTGACCTGCTTCCCTCAGTACTGAATGTAATAAACATAGGAGACCTAACCTTTATATAGCGCCATGAAATGTTCTAAGTACTTTACAAATGTGATCTCATCAGAACCACCCTGTGCAGTAAGTGCTCATCCCTATCTTACAGAAGGAAGCAAGCATTTATTAAGCACCTTCTGTGAGCTAGGCACTGTTCCAAGTGCTTTACAAATAGGTTATCTCTTAATCTTCTTAACAGCCCTGCAGCTAAGAGGCTGCCACTCGGCTCTCCTCAGAGACAGGCTAAAAGTATAACTATCTACTTCCTCAAATATTGTAAGTCTAGAGCATGCTTCTTTAAACATAGGTTGGGACCCCATAAATTGGACAACAGTAAAGGGTTTCTGAACTCACAACAATAAAAAAAAAATGATTAAAAAATGAATTATTATCTACATTTTAAAGTTGGGGAAACTGAGGCAGGGAGTGGTTAAAGTGACTTGCTCAGGGTCACAGAGTAAACAAGTGTCTGAGGCTAGACTTGAACTTCCTGACTCTAGACCCAGTTCTCTGTTCACTATGTCACCAGCAGCTGCCTCTGGGTGGTTGTGTTTATCCTATGTTCTCAAAAAAGACCAATCACATCAGGAGGGTGATATTCAGATTTGCAACTGAATTGCATTCAAGTGAGGCAGAGCTGGGCAAAACCATCAGCCTCACTCTCTCCTCAGGAATCATCAGAGTCCAGTAGCAAGATATAAGTCAAGATGACTGGAGATGGCCCTGGATGCAATGGGAGACACTGGCCTTTCTCAGCTAAAGTCTTTCCCAAGTCTTAGACTGTCTGAGGAAACACCCGTTCGGTAGTTGCAGGCTCGGTAAGAATTGAGGTAATGGTTGACCTAGTTTGCCTTCACAAAGAATGAGAAAATTGAGACTAAAAGAGGTAGTCTTGACTTAGGCCAGTGGAAAGAGCACTGTATTTGTCTGCAGAAATCTTAGGTTTCAAACCCCTCCCTGCTACTTATTCCCTGTATGATTAACTACATGACTACCTGGACCTCGATTTCCTGATATGGTTTTGGTTCTGCTTGTCCTTCATTTTCAACGAGGACTAAAATGACGTCAGCATGATAAAGTGACTTTTCAGTGTGTCTGCCTGTGGCTGATCAGACCAATATGAGCTCAGAATGCTCTACCACAGGTCGGGAACAGATAGTCCATGTGAATTTTTGGGGTGGATACCCCAAATTTGCACATCCTATGTTTACTTTGTGCTGTTTCAATTCTGCTTTACTCATAGAGAACAGCACCTTTTCTGATATGGGCATGCCATGCTAAGCGGTCCTGTGCCAGTGTCTCCCATGCTGCGCAGTCAAATCCAAAGTTCTTGAGAAAGACCTTAAGAGTGGCCTTGTATCACTTCTTCTGACCACCATGTGGTCACCTGCCCCTTGTGAGTTCTCCATAAAATAGTCTTTTTGACAAGCATACATTTTGCATTTGAATAATGTGGCCAGCCCGTTGGAATTGCACTCTCTGAAGCATAGTTTGAATGCTTGGAAGGACTGCAATTTCTGGTACCTTATCCTGCCAGCTGATTTTCAGAATCTTCCTAGGACAGTTCAAAAGGAAGTGATTCAGTTTCCTGGCATGGCACTGGTAGACTGTCCATGCTTCACAGGCATAAAACAATGAGGTCAACACAACGACTCTGTAGATCTTCAGTTTGCTAGTCAGTCTAATACCTCTTCTCTCCCAAATTTTTCTTCAGAGCTTCCCAAACACTGAGCTAGCTCTGGCAATGCGTGTCCCAACCTCAATATAAATGTGTATATCCTTGGAAAGTAGATTGCCAAGGTAATTGAACTTGTCCACAGTACTCAAGACTTTTCCATTTGTTGTAACTGATGGTTCCACATACGAAAAATTAGATGACCCCCGAGGACCCTTCCAGTTTGAAATGAATATTTTTTAATCAGTACCTGTGCTCTATCTGTTCTGCAATATTATCCCAAGAATAAATGAATGAATGAGTAAAAAAAGCATTTATTATGCACTCATTATGTGCCAAGAACTATGAATATGAATGGATAAATTGAGACAGTCCCTATTTCCAATTTATTGTAACTCTATTTGAGAGAAACTATTCATAAAAGAAATTTCAGTAATAGGACAGATGAAAAATCCCATTTGTTCTAGGGGGTATCAGATAGGTATGAGGCAAGGACTAGATGCTTAACGTGGCCAGGTAGTATGGTGCAATGAAAAGAGTGCTCACTTTGGAATCAAAGTTTGAGTTTGAATACCTGCTGTCAATATCCGTACAACCTTAGGCAAGATCCCTTACCTGTCATCACCTTAATTTCTTTCTCCTACAAAACGAGAGAGCTCTCATCTTTTTTGTGTATGGGTTCAAGGATCATTTTCAATGAGATGATTGCCAAATTTATATATCTGACCTTCACCTGAACTCCTATGACCATCTGTGTGATGAATATTTTTATATGGATATTCCTGTTAGCAACTCCACTAAATATGTATGAAACAATAAAACCTCCTGTAAGCCTACCTTCTCTTTAAGCATCTATATTTCTTTTGAGGACTCCACCATTCGTCCAGTCACCCAGGTTCCATTTTAACATCTTTAAAGAGTCACTATTGACTCAAAGATAAAATATACATTCCTTTGTTTGGCACTTAATCTTTTCAAATCTAGCTTTACCTTGTCTTTTCTTTCTCTTCTATTCTCATCACCGAGAAGTAGCAGAATTGGAAAAGAGTTGACCTTGGAATCCGGAGAGACTGGGGTTAGAAACATACTTGTTGGGTATACAAGATACATGACTGTTGATCCAAATTCCAGTTTCGTTATCTGCAGAATGGGAATAAACTACTTCTGATCTCACAAAGGTGCTCTGAGGATCAAGTACAATAATGGATGTAAAGGGATGTCATTCTTATAAATCATGCATTCTGTGCTCCAGCCAAAGTTGTAATAGTTTCACTAATTCAGAATTTTATCACCTGCCTCAGCTTAGAAGGTATTCCCTCCCCATCTTGCCTTCCAGTATTCTTAGCTTCTTTCTGGTCAGGCACCAACCCATACTTGTAGCTGCTCCTTCTGGTTGCTTTCTATTTACCTTTTTATGTGCATGCTGCTTGTTCTAAATGGCATAATGTAAACCCCTTGAGGGTAGGGACTGCTTCCTCCCCACACCCACCTTTTTTTGTCAGTGCCTGAAACAATAGATGCTTAGTAGATGTGTGTGCTTATTGTCAGCTGCTACTGGCCCCTCTCCCAGAACTCTTCTCTATGTGTTTGAATATATTTTTAATATACGTTTACATATTCATGTTGATTCTACCATTAAAATGTAAGGTCCTTGATGGTGGAGAATTTTTTTTTTTGCTTTTTTCTTTGTTTTCCCCACACATAACACAGTTCTTGGAAACATATCAAGTACTTAATAAATGCTCTGTGATTAATTGTTTGTTGAACCTTTATTGCTGGCAGGGAAAAAACCAGAATCAATCTTTCAATAATATTGAACTAAATTGTAACTATAAAGATACAGACTATGAGATTTTAGACAATTTAGACTTCACTAAACAATTTATCCTTTTTGCATTTTGAGATTCTATTGTAATGTTGTGGGTTTTTTTCAAAATACTAAAATAACTATAGTTTGGGATTTTTGGCTAAGAAAATTAAATTACTAGCTACTAGGGCTACCTTATCTCCCTAAATATTTTGACAGTACATAATTTCATGCCACAAATCAATCGGATAGCTAAACAACAATGGGGTCCAACATAGCTATCTCGTGATTTTTTTATGAAACTCATTTATGAAACTCATTTGTCGGTACTTGTGGAATATTTACCCTTAAGATTATTCTTTATAATGAAAAAGAGTGGGGGTCTTAGTAGACAAGTTTCTTTGTGAGTCAGCATTGTGATTTTGCAGCCAAAATATCTGCTACATTGAAATGCGTCGTGACCAGGACTTAAGTGATTTGCTCTTGTCAGACCACATCTAAAGCATTTTATTTATGATTGGGCATTTAGGTTTAGGAAAGACATTGCTAAGCTGGAAAGAATTCATTATTTATTTATTTATTTCACCATCTTCTTCTCCAGCTCATTTTTTTAATTCTTATTTATTTATTTTTAGTTTTCAATAGTCTTTCCTGTCGGCCTTCCAGGCTACCTTGGGCTGGAAATCTCTTTCACTCTGTCATTTTCTGGCTTCTACTGCTCTGGAATTTGTTTAGAGTCTTTTCTTACAGGTATTTTATGGGCTGTGGGGGAAGAACCAGAGTATGTACATCTTTCTACTCTGCCATCTTGGCTCTACCTTGCAATTGGAAAGAATCGAGAATATAAGAATCAGGATAGTGAAGGACTGGAGATTCTCTTTGGTTAGGGAGAAGGACCTGAGAATGTTTGTTGGGTTCATCCTTCATTGCCAAAGAAGACCGTGCCATCAGAGAAATGATGGCATGACTTGTACTTGATTTTGTTTTGAGTGAGAGAGGTTCTGTGCAGGTCACCAGCCTCACTTCCCCTCCAGAGCCATCTGGATCCAGGGGCCAGATATTCATCAGGATGACTGGAGATGGTCAAGGATGCAATGGGAGACCTTGGCCCCTTTAGGTCAAGGTCTATTCATGTACTCACTTAGGGTGAGGTAACATCCATTCAGCGAATAGGCCAGTTTAAGAAGTAGTCAGAGGATGGCTCCTTTAATGAGGCAAAGAATATTTAGAGTGCAGAAGAAAGGACCCTGGGTGAGTGGAGGCATTATCTAGTTGTCATGAAGTGTTTTTAAGGGAGTCAAATGGAAGCAGGGTTAGATCTGCTCTGCTTGACCCCAGAAAGTATAACTAGAAAGTTGCTTGGTTGGTTGGTTGTTGTTCTTGGTTCTCGAAGAGGACCAAAATGACATCACCATGAGAAAGCGAAGTTTCAGTGCATACGACTATGGCTGATCAGACCAATATGAGCTTGGAATGCTCTACCACAGACTGAGCACAGATAATCCCTGTGAATATTTTGGGTGAATACTCCAGATTGGCACTTCCTACGTTTCCTTGGTGCAGTTTCAATTCTGTTTTACTCATAGAGCACAGCCCCTTTTCTGAAGTGGGTATGCCATGCTGAGCGGTCTTGTGCTATTGTCTCCCATGTTGTACAGTCAAATCCAAAGTTCTTGAGAGAGACTTTGAAAGTGTCCCTGTATCACTTCTTCTGACCACCATGTGGTTACATGCCCCGTATGAGTTCTCCATAAAATAGTCTTTTTGACAAGCATACATTTTGCATTTGAATAATATGGCCAGGCTGTCGGAGTTGTGCTCTCTGAAGCATAGTCTGAATGCTTGGAAGTTTAGTTTGAGCAAGGACCACAGTATCTAGTACCTTATCCTGCCAGTTGATTTTCAGAATCTTCCTAAGACAGTTCAAATGGAAGCAATTCAGGTATGGCACTGGTAGACTGTCCATGTTTCACAGGAATACACCAATGAGGTCAGCACAACAGCTCTGCAGACCTTGGATTTGGAAGTCACTCTAATACCTCTTCTCTCCCAAACTTTTCTTCAGAGCTTCCCAAACACTGGCAACGCATGCATCAACATCATTGTCAATGTGTACATCCCTGGAAAGTACACTACCAAGGCAACTGAACTTATCCACAGCATTCAAAACTTCTCCATTTGTTGTAACTGATGGTTCCACATACGGATGGTGTGGTGGTGGCTGATGGAACACTTGTGTTTTCTTGATGATTATTAGGCCAAAATTAGCACAGGCAGCAGAGAATTGATCCATACTTTGTTGCATCTCAGCTTCAGAGTCTGCATTGAGTGCACAATCATCTGCAAACAGAAAATTATGCACCAATTCTCTCTCCACTTTGATCTTGCCTTGTAGCTTTTTCAAGTTGAAGAATTTACTATCAGTACAGTAATTGACCTTGATGCACTGCTCATCCTCACTGAAAGCATTTGACAACATAGCTGAAAACAACATGCTAAAAAGCATGTAAGCAAGCACACGGCCGTGTTTCACTCCATCGGTGACTGGGAAGCAAGCATTGTCCACTATCCAGCACCTGGGCAAACATGCCATCATGAAATTGACATACAATAATGATGAATTTCTCTGGGCAACCAAATTTTGACATAATTTTCCATAAGCCATCATGAATAACAGTGTCAAAGGCCTTGGTCAGATCTAAAAATGTTGTGTACAGACCTCTGTTCTGCTCCTGGCATTTCTCCTGGACTTATTGGGCAACAAACACCATATCAACTGTTTCTCGGCCTTTTCTGAAGCCACACTGACTCTGAGGTATATGACCATCTTCCAGGTGAAGGATCAGCCTATTAAGGAGGAAACTAGCAAGAATCTTGCCAGCAATGACTAAGAGAGAGACCCCCCTGCTTCTCCCCGTGATTGTCCCAGGACAATCTATTCCCTTTACTTTTATAGAGATGGACAACAGAGGCTTCCTTGAATTCCTGGGTATTTGTATCCCCAGGGCTTAGTTCAGTGCCCAGCATTGAATAAGTTCTAAAGAAGTGCTTGTTGTCTTGTCTTGCTTTATAACAGATAGTAGTTGCAAATAGGTAGATGTAGGCATGATGGATGGAAAACTACTCCCATTACTCTTGCCACTACTCAGAAAAACTTTGGAGCTGTTTGAATGTGGAATGGATTGTCTTAGAAGAAGAGAACTATTTGGTTCCCACAGTGCTTTGAATGAAGGCAAGGTAACCCTTGGTGGGCAAGTGATAGCAGAATTCCTTACCAGGGACACACTAAAGACTCCTTCTAATCCTTAAATTCGGTGATATGGAGCAAACATGAAGCTAGATTTTTAATAAATAATTTCAGATGATCTATGTATATGTGTGTGTACACACACTATATATATATCTATACGTAAATAAATATATATAGGAATATAAATATATGTGTGTATGTTCAGACATACATGTATATATATATTTGTACATACACACATATACATACATACACACACATATACACACACCCACAGATGACTGTAAATGATGCTTTCTTGCCTCCTAGTTTTACACAGGGGATTGTATGCCATTTGTACTGTGGTGTTTCCTTTATGTCAGCACATTAGCTTGAAATGATTTTGTTGATAAACTATGAGCTGATTCTTTGTCTTGACACACACACACACATCTTTCTTTTTTAACTTGACATTAGTACGTATGCATTTTTTATGAATTCCTCTGGCTCTGAAAGCTTATGTGACAAGTATTAGATGATATGTTAACATGGATTAATGTTAACCCTAGTGGAAATAGGGACAGGGGATCAGGAAATCCCTGCATTTTGGTAGGCTGGAAAGAAGCTTAGGTTTGGAGTCAAAGGCCTTGGGCTCCAATTCTACTTATTATCTGTGTGAACCAAAAATTTGCTTTAAATTTTTCTTCTCTAGATCTCAGGTTTCTCATATGTAAAATGGAGAGGGGGATTGTTGCATGATATGATTTCTCCTAGCTATACTTTTTTTTTGCTCATAAAGTATTATTGATATCTTTTGCTTTTATATAGTTTTCATTTCCAATTAATACGTTTCCTCCCTTCCTGTCCTAGGGAAGCATTCCACACAAAAAGGGGTAAAATAGCAGTTCAGCAAAAGTAATCAATATAACATAGTAGGTAGAGAGCTAAGGAGACCTGATTTCAAATCTAGCCTCAAATTTGCTAGCTGTGTGAGAGTGGGTGAGTCACTTAACTTCTGTCTACATCAGTTCCTCATCTGTACAATACAAATAATAAAATGCCTGCCTTTTGAAGCTGTTGTGATGATAAAAAGAAATATCTGTAAAGAGCTTTGCAAATCCTCAATGCGGTGTAGATGCTGCTTAGTGTTATCAACCAAGCACGACAGTATATGTGATGTCTTGTACCCATAGTACTCCACCTCTGCAAAAAGGGAAGAATATGATCCTCTACATCCTTAGCACTGTGAAATTCTTATTAGGAAAAAGAGGGGAAAGGAGCAATGCAGAAGGGATGTTGACCAAAGGAACAGTTGAGTAGCTCCCTCAAAGTCTTGAAGCCCAGTTAATTTTCTGTTGCCTAGTCAAAACTCTTTGCATCATGCAGACAAATAGACCACAGAGGTGTTAAGACTAATGCTGCTCTGAATTGTTGCTGTGGATCATTAGGGACAGAGTGTCGTCCTGGACCCCTGCAGAGAGTTCAGAAGACTCAGTTTGACTAACCCAGAAAAGGATCATGTAAAGGGTTGTGTCTATTCAACAACGATTCAACTCAATAGATATTTACTGAGCCTGTTAATACGCACCAATCCCTGTACTCAGTGACACAAAGACATAAATTAAACAGTTCTGGTCTGCAAGGAGCCAATACTCTACTATAGTCAACTATAGTTAGCAGTGTGAAAGTTTCTGTCTGTGAGACAGTTTGACCAGGTATGAGTCGGAGGGAATTCAGACATCAGAAGGCCTTTCACAGCAGGAATGAGTGATCCAGTCCTTGGGTCCAATCTATGGAATCCAGAGGGTAGGAAAATAGGAGTTGACCCAGGAGAGCTGCCCATTGTGGGATCCAGGATACTGATTGAAGGTAACATATGGGAAAGAATTTTTACCTGTATTTGGAATTCAGAGACTGAGGTTCCAAGTCCTAACTCTTCCATTTAAGACTCATCTGTTGAGAGGAAAACCAATTCACCTCTCTGGGTTTGTTTCCTCATGTGTAAAAGGAGGGGTCAGGTGTCATCCAGATGATCTCAAAGATTGCTTCCCATTCTATATTGTATGACCCAGTAGGGCAGTGTGGCTCAGTGTGCTTTGCCCCATGTTGTTCAATGACTTGCTTCAAGGAATATGTGGCATGCTCATCGAATGTACAAGATGTTGCAGTGCTAGAGGTGGGAGCAATATGATTTGCACACTGGATGGCAGAGTTGGAATTCAAAAGGTTTTTGACAGGTAGAACATTGGGTCAAATCTAATAAACCAAATTTCACTTTTCACAGGGTAAATTTAAAGAGTTTAGTTCAAAAAATGTCACAGTAACATATGGAAGAGGTATCATTAGCAGCTTGTCTGGAAAATTAAAAGAAGAAAGATCTGGGTGTCTTAATAGACGGCAAGCTGAAACCAAATATGATTCAACACTATCATACGATACAATAGCTAATTCAGTCTTGTAGTGCACTAAGAAACATAATGCTTCCAGATTACATCTGGAATATCATCCTCAGATGGAGATGTCACAGTTTATAAAGGATGTTGAAAGGCTGGAAACATTCCAGAATAAGGCAATCAAAATTCTGATAAAGTCTTATCAAATGAGAAGTGGTTGAAATAACTGGTAGACCTGTAACCTGAAGAGGAAAATTCTCAGGAGATATAGGATACCTGTCCTCAAGTACTTGAAGAGTTGGCTAATGCCTTGTTCTGGGTCTCCCCCATCCCATGTCTGGAGTGTGCTCTCTCTCTCTCTCTCTCTCTCTCTCTCTCTCTCTCTCTCTCTCTCTCTCTCTCTCTCTCTCTCCCCCCCTCTATTTATCTGCATGTTATTACTATTATGAGATAAATTCCTTAAGAATGGGGACTGTTTTTGTCTTTTTTTTTTGGTGTCTTGATTTCTTGCACAATGCCTGTACTTGGTAAGTATTTAGCAAATGTCAGTTATTGACAATAAGTATGGTTAGACTTAGTCTGTGTGGTTCTAGAAGGTAGAATCAAGGGCATAAATTAGAAATGGGCAGATTTCATATTCATGTCAAGAAACCATTCATAACAATTCCAGCTCTGTGCAAGTGAAATGGACTGCCTCAGGATGTGGTTGGTTGCCCTTCATTGGAGGTCTTAAAGCAGAGCCTGAATGAAACCTTGATGATGCAGTGGGAATTTTCTTACAAATACAGTTTAGACTACATGACCACTGAGTTCCAGTTCTACTCTGAAATTCTATATGAAGGTTTTGATAATGTCAGTGGCTGACTTATATGTCCAGAGTTGCATAAGTAACCCTCCTCCCCCCAACCTTCATAATTTGTCACACCTGGGAAGTTGATTGCCTACTATGTGCAATCCCTTCCAGAGAATGACTTCTCCCTGCTTGATGGAAATCCCTAAATATCTTTTAGAGTTATATTTTCAATCATTATAAAGACATGACCCTCAACTGGGCTCCATGCCAAATACAGAACAGTATGAGATAATATAAAAAGGCTTATTCATGTCAACTGATAATTTATTGGACTGAAAATTGTCATGAGGGAAAATTCTATAAATATATATTTTATCTAACATTTTATAAAGAGTTTTTGGGGGAATGACACCAGTTATTGATGTAACTGGTTATTGATCAATGTGGCTGTGAAGTTGATCTGGAAACAGATTCTTCTGGCAAATAAGCTACTTTCTATGGACATGTGACATATTTTTGTAAATTGCATCACCATCATCTCCCCTAGGCCAAGAATGAATATGCTCATCTAGAGTGTATTTTGAAAGAATCAATAAGATTTTCATGATTGTGGTAAGTATCACAGTTTAATAAGTATGTTAGACTTGGAAGTCCAAAGATCTAAGTTGAATTCTTGATTGTTCATTTATATCTGTGAACTACTTAATCTCTGGGAGCCTCATTTACACTGTTGTGGGGAAAGTTAGTCATTCAATAAGCTTTTATTAAGTACTTACTATGTGCTGGACACTGGAATACAAGGAGAAAGAAAAAAAAGATATTCCAAAAAAGATAGTCTCTTCCCTCTTAGGAGCTTGCATTCTGATGAGGGAAGACAACACGTAAAAGTAATCTGAAAACGTAGGGAAGAGGGAAGAAAGAAGGCACCTGCATTGGGGAATGCCAGAGAAAGTGTGGAAAGTAAGAATAGACCCGGGAGAAATATGATAACTGGACTGGCCTGGGAACTTTCTTTAAAATGGAGAATTTTAGAAGAACCAACCAATCAGAGGAAGGGGCCTGAGGAACAGAGAAGCTAATGTGATATGGTGAAGAAAAGTCTGGAGAAGAATGAAGACATGGCTAGCCCTGTCACTTTCTGTAAAATGGAAATTGGGGCAGTGCCTTGTAAACCTTCAACTTTAAGGTTTTGAACATTCAACAAATGTGAGTTATTCATACAGGAAGCAGTACTATAGAAGGGCTACTTCATTATTTTCAGAATCCTTTTCAGCTTATACTCTTAATCCTAGGGAATTCTAAAAGTTGATCAAAGAGAGACTGTTGCTCAAAATGAATAATTGTTTTTTATTCCCTCCCAAAATGGAAAGGCTCTTTTCTCTTTGGCTAATGAGATCCAGTTGATCATTTGACATGACATGTTTGGAATATAGATTGCCAAAGTTGAGAAGAAGGAAGAGAATGAAGAAGGAGGAGGACAGGAAGGGAGAGATAGAGGGACACAAAGAGAAAGAGAGACTGAGACACAGAAAGACAGACAGAAGCAAGGACAGAGAGACAGACAGAGAAATAGAGATACAGAGAGAGAGAGACAAAGGAGAGGAAAGGAGAAGGAGGAAAGGAATGAGAGAAAGATAAGTGTTTTTTATTATTATTTTCAGAACTTTGGATGGTGGTGTATTACAAGAGGAGTTGCTTCCTTGAATATTTAAATTGAGTCTTTAGAACATTTATCCTTGTGGAGCTGCTTTGTTCTCCTTCACTAGGTGGGGGAAACTTTAAGTGAAGACTAGATCCCAGCTCGTGGGGAGGGTGCTGCAGAAGGGATTCTTATCCCATTGTGGGTTGCATTAGGTCATTTCTAATATCACTCCTAATTCAGAGTATTTGTGATTCTGTAATTTGATGTGTATGTGTGTGTGTCTGTGTGTAATTCATTAGCATCATCCTTAGATACATTCATCATTGCAATAGGACTTATTTAGGGTTCCACCAGAACAGGGCCAAGTATTACCTGCTGCTCGTTTCCATTTAGTCTCAGAAGACACCTACACCTATAAACAGCTGTTGAACTGAATTGTGGCTGATTAAGCTCTATCAGGTTTGAGTTTTTTCCCTCCAATCTGAAAGTTACTGTGCACAGAGACCCTTATAGGCCAGCCCTTAAAGAACCTCACAGCTCTGTGGTCAGTGACTCATATTTTTGTTGTTTTGTCATTTCAATTGTATCCGACGCTTCTTCAACCCATTCAGGGTTTTCTTGGCAAAGATACAGGAATGATTTGCTATTCCTTTTTCCAGTTCATTTTATAAATGAAGAAACTGAGATTTGAAAGATGATGGGGCAAGGGGAGAAGAGGAGAGAGAAATATAGTTAGGAGTTTGGTGAAAATATAGTTACTTGGGCAGAGTAACCAAATTAGGACTAGCACATTCTAGAAATAAATGCTGCCGCTCTCCATTTTCCTTCCTGGAGACAACATCCCTCCCCCCCTCCCCAAGGGAACACATTTTCCTATAGTTTCTTCAGGTTAATAATAC